>OZ024740.1:241493684-241531184 GCA_964016885.1 Eledone cirrhosa | reverse complement strand
GGGTGTCCAGCCCGACTATTTCTATGTCCCCGTGCATATACATACACATGCACCCATATACATATTTACACACTTTTGGATGGCCGTTGACACTTATGAGTTCTTCCGCCCTTTGTCAGGTTTTGTTTTTTGTCCTTAAGGGTGTCCAAAATCACACTCCTCACCAAGTAAACTTGGTGGAGTTGCCGGTTTAGTCGCCGACGACCCGACCATGCGACAGGTTGTACTGGGTTACAGGTTACCAGTAGTACTCAAGAGTGACCCTACATATATATATATAACCAACTTAAACTCAACAGATATGCCTTTAGCTTCGACGTTGTCTCCCTCTAAATGACAGTACCCGCCAGCGGTCAACCCTAGTGACTGTCTGCATCATTTCATACAAAATATATAGCTTCGACCTCACTCCGCAAGACATATATCAGCTTCTATCCGTCATCGTAGAAAATACATATTTCACTTTTGAACACTACACATACAAACAAACAACAGGCCTTCCCATGGAGCCCAGTCTTTCAGGACTTCTAGCCATTACCTATATCAACCAACTGGAACGTTGAGTGCTCAACACCTGCCTAGCCTGTATTTTCTTCACCCGATATATAGATGATATACTAATCCTCACATCATCCCGTGAAGAGGCCGACATAATATCTACAGTGTTTTCAAACACAGATAACAATATACGATTTACCACAGAACACCCCGATAAAAATGGTTCCTTGTCTCTGCTAGACTTCCAACTTAGAGTATCAGAAGGTACTCAATACACCAACTTCTATAGCGGAGCTGCCAGAAGAGACTTGTTTGTGCATTATAGATGAGCTCTCCCCCTTGGTGCTAAAACTGGATACATAAGAAATGAATTTATTCGTATCCGGAATAAATGCAGCAAGACCAGCTCACTCACACTGCACACTTCATAGATGCACTGAAGACGAACGGATACCCAACATCCACAGTGAATCGACTTAAGAATCGAAGGCGCCGCAGACAGAAGGCGTCCTCCAGCACCTGCTTCATGAAATTACCACATTTCAGCGAAAGCATAACCACAGCTATCCGCAAAGAAGGACTGGACATACAATTAACACACTCCGGCCCTTCACTGTGTGGATACCTGTCTAAAAAGCGGTTGTCCAGAGACAACAACAATCAATGCTCGCTGACTAACTGCGCTATCCGCGATACAGGTATGTGCCAGCGGACACATGTGGTATACCGGATTGAATGCAACAAATGTAAGGACTTCTACATTGGTAGCACAACTCGAGCACTCCACACTCGCATTAAAGAACACCTCAACACACATGCATCATCATTAAAAAAACACATCGACAAATGTAGCAACATCAACCAACATTTTACCGTTACTATTAAAGCTAGTGATAGAATATGGGTAATTTAAGAATTAAGGAAGCCTTCCTCATACGTAGACTCAACCCGCAAATAAATAATAGATTACAACTCAGCACACAGTACTTAACATAAAAAGACACACCCAGAGACACTCAAACTAAACATCTCATACAAAAGCCAAAATTAATTTCGCGCAATACTATATTGTCAATGGACGTCATTCTCGTGAAAAGCGAAATAATCATAAAAAAACGCTTGAAAATGACTTCGAAAAAATTTAAATCAAAATTAAAATCTAATCCCAAAGAGAGAAAATTGGAATGTTATCCACTGAAGGTTCCTTAAATCCTGATGAAGGGACTTTTAGGTCCCGAAATATTGGACAGAAAAAAGAACAACAAAGATTACCACATAACTTACTTTTCGTTACCTCATCTTACAGTCCATTTTATATTGTTTAGCCTTCTATCTCTTTCAACGTTATATGTATGTATGTATGTATGTATGTATGTATGTTCTTCTGGTTTTATAATTTCACAAAGTTTTACCAATAGAGAGAGAGTCGGTTTCTAATATAGACACAAGACTCTCTCATTGGAATTTACACAACATCAACTAGGTAGATATGTATGTATGTCTGCATGCATGCATGTGTAGATATGGATGTTATCGTATGTGTGGATGTGTATGTTTTGAGTTGTATGTGTGCATGTGTATATGCTTTGTATCTGTACATGTGTATATGCAGTTATTAGATGCAAATTTTTTGGAATGTTTTACATATTTTTACTGTTCCATTAATCGATTGTACTTGTCATTTCCTAAGTAGTTGTGTTCTTTCTGTTCCTGTGAAGCCTAGCTTCTCAAGATTTGTATTGAGGCAGTTACTAACATATCCCAGTGTCCCAATAATCACAGGCATAAATCTGAAGGTGTAATCAGGGTGGAGTATCTGCAGATTTCTTATCAGTTCTGCATAAATATTCTCCTTTTCGCTAATCTTTGATATTATATTGGCATCTGCTGGACAGCTAACTTCCACTACTGTGCATGTTTTCTTCTCCCTGTCCAATATCATAATATCTGGTCTGTTATGCCTGCATTTTATTGGGGTTTTTACTGGAACATTCCACCAGTACTCTTTCATATTATGTACATGGATGTATTCCACATTGTTGTAGCTTTTAATGTGTTTGTTATCGGGGCTATCTTTTTTACGAACTGCATTGTACAGTGTTTTGACCACTACATCATGCCTCATAAGTAGATAGTACCGCGATGACATCTTTGGACAGCTGCTGATGACATGGGTGATATCCTCGATGTTAGTTCTGCAGAGTCTGCACTTGTTATCACATCTAGGTGTTTTGCCTGCATCCCTATCTCTTTTGTGAATCAGGTATTTCGTGCTAATCTCCTGTTCTTGGATTGCAAAAGCGTATCCTTCAAAGTGGGAGCCAATATAGCGGTTGTTGGTCCAAGATAGACTACTTTCCTTATCTATATTACTCTCACTCTGGAGCTTCCTGGCAACATATCCATGCATAATTTTTTGCTGATAGGCATGCAGTTTTTCATCCATGGATTCACTGCGATACTGCTGAGCGACATCCCTGAGTGTGAGATTTTGATTATCACACAGGGAATATCCCTCGAGGAGTTCCTTCCCAACTCTCATGATCTTATCTGTTTCATGCAGATAGACTTGCTCGAGAAGCGGGCTCCTACGCTTCGTGGTTCGTAGATGTTGTCGGAGAGATATGATGCGACATTCAAATGTTGTCTGGGCTGCTGTTAGGCCTCTGCCTCCCTGCTTACGTTTCAAGTAAAGGCGGTCTATGTCACTGTTGATGTGGAAGTTTCCGGTGTTGTTCAGTACTTTTCGAGTTCCAACATCAACGGCTCGGATTTCGTCTATTGTCCAATTGAGTATTCCAAACGTTTGTGTTAGGACAGGCACAGCAAACACATTGTGAGCCACTGTTTTGTTTTGCGCAGAGTGTTCCGATGACCAGATCTTTCTTAATCGGGTGTGGTATTCCCTGGTTACGCGTTCTTTATTGGAGATACCATTATAGGATATGTTCTCATCTATCCCCAGGTATCTGTAGCAGTCCTCATCAGATATCGGTGAAACAGTTAGACCATTGATGACAATGTTGCTAGATTGGGTTGTTGTTTTTCCCCGCTTTACAGTCATGTATGAGCATTTAACTTGGCCAAACTCTATTCCTATATCCTTTGAGAACGTTGTAACCAGGTCAAGATTTTTCTTCATCCCATCCATGTTCTTGTCATAGAGTTTCAGATCGTCCACAAAGAAGTTATGGGTTAGGTTCGTATTTCTGTCCTCCTGTGAGCCAATGATGTATCCCTCACATTTCTTGAGCAGAAAGGACAAGGGGTTTAATGACAAGATGAACAATATCACAGAGAGACTGTTCCCCTGAAATATACCCCTGCAATATTTTATTTTATCAGTGAAAATAGAGTCCTCCCTCTCTGTCTTTAACCTTAGGATAGTAGCCCAAGAAGAAGACAGCCTCTCTATGGCTCTGACAATAATGTCTGGGACTTTAGCAAGTTGGAGGGCCTCTATCATCCAAGAGTGGGGAACAGAATCGAAAGCTTTCTTGTAGTCCAGCCAGACTGTAGTCATATTCCTCCTAAGTTGTTGCACCTCCGACATCGCAGTTTTGTTGATTAGGAGTTGTTCAGCACATCCCCAAACCCCTTTCTTTCCAGCTGCTTGTTCATCTGTGATGATGTTATTATTTTCACAGTGATCTTGGAGGAATAGGTTGAGGCAGGCTGTATACATCTTATACATCAGGTTCCGGCATGCAGTGGGTCGGTAGTTTTTTGTCAAGTGGGTGTCTTTGTTCTTGGGGACCAGTAACGTTTGTGCTAATGTCAACCATTCTGGTATAAGTGTATCTCCCTTAAGAACTTGTTGGTAGAGGTCAGTAAGATACCTCCCATAGAATATTAGTTTTTTGTACCAGTAGCCGACAATCATGTCTCTTCCTGGTGTTTTCTTATCTTGGATGTATGTATGTATGTATGTATGTATGTATGTATGTATGTATGTATGTATGTATGTATGTATGTATATATATATGTGTGTGTATATAAATTTTGACATAGCCAAGGAAAACATACCTTATCTGGTATGTTTTGTTACCCTTGAAATATATATATATATAATTATGAATGATTTTCGAAGAGAAAAGGAAAGATATCAGTTAAATAAGGTACTCAATACATTAAGTAGAGAAGATAAATGATTTAGAAATGTTTCATTTCAAGACTACAAACGTTTCATTCGTTTTGAAATCATCCTTTTGTTATTTCAGACAAATGAAACAGTTCTTGTCCCGTAGAAGTCATTTCTATATGATATATATATATATATATAAAACACACACACACGCACAGACACACACACACACACACACACACACACACACACACACACACATATATATATCCAGATGGTTTCCTAAAATAATGGTCGCATTTTAAAAGGGTACGTCAACGCTTATTTGTAAAACTGTTATATATTTTATTTTGTCTGATGAAGGCATACCATAATTTAATTTGGTATCCCTGAAATATGTATAATGAAATAAATATGGTTTTATAAATATAGTTTCCATTTATTAATATCGTATATATATATATATATATATATATAGGGAGAGAGGGAGAGAATCTTTTCGTAACCTTCATGTACTAAAAGATTTTCAATGCTATTGAAAAAATAATGTCTCTGTATTACTTTTGATTTGTTGCTTTTAATTGATAGATTACGGCAAGCCGGTGAAAGACCGAAATGAGATACTTAAAGGTCCCAACATTACTATCGATGCAGTAGATACAGTAATCATTGAGTCCTGGCCTTCCGTATTTCTTGAATGTGTGGCTGAGGCTAATCCAAAGCCAGTGTATAAATGGCATCGGGCTCAAGGCAACAGCTGGGTGTCAGTGACCTCTACTATAGATTTTCGCTATACACTGACCAATGGAAAGCTTACAATTCACAAACCAGTTGGTATTCACGATGCAGGGTATTATCAGTGCAGCGCTGAAAATGAATTTGGCAAAGTTTTGGGTAATATCGTTCAATTATCTTTCGCATGTAAGTGATCTTTTTATAACATGATATTGCATTATGTTTATACTTTATATTATGCTTTCCAGCATAGTTACGTCCCTTTACGATCTGAGTTCAAATTCCACCGAGGTTGACTTTGCCTTTCATCCTTACGGGGTCGATAAAATAAAGTACCAGTAATTCACTGGGTAATTGCTGGCCTTGTGCCTAAAGTAGAAACAATTATTATACTTTATAAAGAATGTAGGACAAACCAGCTTATAAATATGTGTCTGAATATTAGCCGTAGCGTCGGTTGTTGGTTCTTATGCTGTCACATTCATTACAGTAATATCCATAACTAAGTCTCAAAAATCAGTCCACCTATAGTTGAAAGTTATTGATGTTGTTGCTTAGGTCCTACGTCAATACTTATGAAACAATACTACACTGAGAGTTATTCCAATCACCACTATCCCGTCTTTTTTATATATCTAACACTATATGAAGCTAGCTAAATACCGGAGTCATTTCTGCATCGGCCGCTTTTCTGCAATCTGAGTTCAAATGCTAGAAGTTGATTTTGCCTTTCATCCTTTCGAGATCGATACTAGGACCAATCCTTTCTCTCTATGTCTTTCTCGTTATCTGGAAATAATCGGCTGCTTCGACCTGAAACGGAAGGGCTCAACCAGGTTTAAATATCAAAGACGCGCCGTTTCCATCGATGACCCCTCCCCCTCCCATGAATTTCCCAGGAGGTAAAAGCTCATGAACAAGACTATATTTTATCTGTCTTTCAGACTAAATGGAGATTTAGTTGCTACTCTAGCAGTAGAATGGCCATATAATGGCTCTCTCTCTTCACACACAGTGTAAAATGGACACGTACGGTGTTTCTTCAGCTTACAGACCTGAGTTTATCTCTTTCTCTGGGTCTCATGTATACTGCATGAAGTCAAAATCTTCAGTTGTGTTCCACCCATGAAATGGCTAATGAAGCTCACTACTACCATTGCCATGTAAAACGTTTCCAACTCCTATGTATGAAGACATGAGAGTAATCATCAATAGGTAGCCTTATGAACTTTGCAGCATGTTGCGAAATTGATGTTTAGTTTAGATAAGTTCGTATGCCTTGAGAAGAAGAGGATTCTGATTTTCTAGTGCTGACATTTTGTCAGAAATAGAGAGAGGGGTGGGGATCATTTCAGCTATTTCAGTTAAAATGTTTTTCTCTGTAACGGATGAGAAACCTGCAAAATGTTAGCTTCTACTTCTTTCCACTCAATATGGAATTATCTATACTCACAAACTTCACTCTATATTTTTGTTAATGTAGGCTACTACTATTATCCTGATATTGTTTTATTTTAACTTATATTGCCCCGTCGCTTTAATTTGATGATTTAAGATGAAGCAAGACCAATTTCAATTGATATTCACGACAAGATATATTTGCTAAGGTCATATGGCTGGATTACATTACAAAATATATGTATATGGAATCTGTCACTATTACTACACACCGGGATTATTTTGGTCTTCTGTTGTCTGGTTTGATCCTACACTGTTTTAGATTGACGTTTTGTTGGTATCGAATTTACATTTAATCCACCTATGTTAGATAAAATAAGCAACAGGAATATATTGCGGCGATTCAATCGACCATGAAAAAACAATTTTAAAATTAAGCCTAGACAGAAGAAAACTTAGAAAATCATTTTCTAATATCTCAGCACTTGTGCGCTCTCTTTGAAACAGATAAAAATTATATGTGATTTTCATATTATATTTAAAATAAAATCTGGACGATATATATAAAGGTTAAAACGATTTTAATACTTTTTAACTAGAAGCTGAGTCTATTGAGTTGACTTCCATATACTCCTCTAGTTAACTCCAGTATTAAGCAGAACGAAATCGTCAATGGCATTGAGTTTTCTATGAAGTAGGTACTAATATCTATTCCTTGCATGACACTGTGTGGCAGAAGTTATACAAGTTAAACAATTTTGAGAGAGAGAGAGAGACCTGGAGAAGTTGGAAGACAAGCATTTGGCAATGCATTCAAGTCGCTGCTCTTCACGCTACTCATGTTGTTCAAGAGAAGAGCATGTTTTTATACAGCTTTTATACAGTTTTTATACTGTCGTCACTGGCGCTTCCACCAGAATGCAAAGAGTCATTGTAAATTCCAATGCTCTAACAATTCCGCCAATTCACTTCTTTTGATTAGTACATAATTTATAGACTCACAAAAGAAGGAAGGCGAGTTTTACCTCAGCTAAATTTGTGAGTCAGAAAAAATAAGGCAAAGTATTATATCCGACGTTCTAGACGAAATTGCCATTTAGCTGCCGTCGTACTGATTGTGTTGTTCCTACGCCCACCTCGATGGTATTGGTATTGATTTCTAGCATGCACAGGGTCACAATATTTTGTAGATATAGTCGACAATATAGTCGATTAACTCGATCACAGCATTTGACTAGCACTTTATTTTATCGACCCCGCAGAGATCAATAAAATATAGTAGTCAACATGGTATGAAGGATTAAAGTCAATGAGACTGTTGAGAAGTAATTAAAATACTTTATTCCGAATATTGTGTGGTATTTAGATACATACCGTTACGTCGCGACCTCAAATATCGCTTGTTTCGACTTTGTCTTTCAACGTACCTGTACGGGAGTCCAGGTGCAATATAGTAAATATTGTAAAAGAACAAATAAAGCCTGATAGTGTTTAGTTACGTAACATGGTACTCTGAATTCAGATCCCTGCTAGGAGTGACTTGGCTACTCATTCCTTCGGATTTGATAAGTACGTTGAAAAATATCTGGTGGGTTTTTTATTCCTACATTTTGCATTCTGAATCTAATAATGCGAGGCCACCTTTGCTTTTCGTTCTACCGTCGGTCGATAAAATATAGTGCCAGTCATATACTGGTGTCCATTCTGTCCTCTTCTCTCTTCCTCCTCTCGATTCCCTCCCTCTCTTCACCTCCCTCTGTTTCCTTTCTCTTCCCTCCCTCTCTCCCCCTCTCTCTTTTTCTTCCTCTCAGAATTGGTTGCACTGCGCTGTGGGTAGGCTTCGTACATAGTACCCCTTTCCTCCAAGACAACTGCTTCCTCTCCATTGCAATAAAAGAATGTGCTGCCAAGGCTCAGTCAATGTATTACACATGATAATGATGATGAGATGTGTTTATTAAAATCAATTCCTCATACTTCCATATAAAATTACTTTTACACTAATATTATTCTTTCAAGTGAACAATCCAGTTAAGGTAATTACCATTATGCTTTATTAGATCTTGGTGATTTCTCCAATGTTATCCCAGAACCGGTCCATGTTGATGCTTACGATCCAGCCATTGTTCTTTGCAGTCATATTTCATATAAACCAGGTAATGTATTTATTTTTTAATTATCTATACTAATCCTTTTTCTCTCATTATCTACAGTCTGCCCGTGCAATTAGTTGAAACAAAAAAGAGAAATAGAAATTGGATAATATATAAGAAGAAATACTTTTGTCGTGAGTGCGCTTGATTAGCGCTCATTCGTAATTAAGCAGCAATAATAACAAAACCATCATCATCAACAATAACAATGCCAACAAAAACAAGAACAAATAGAGTAGCAGCAACAATAACAAAAACAACAGAAACATTCCAAAATTATTTCCTGTTACATTAGTTTGCAGTTGTGTTCACGATTTCCATTGACGCATGTAGATGGCAATAAAAAACACGCCATGAAGAAGTTCAGAAATTTACTGGATTAACAGAATGTCATTCTCTAAGAAACATTTTCATAAGAAAACAACATTAGAGTAATCAGTTAACAGAAATAGTTTTGCATCCGACTGAATACCGTTTAGATTCATCCCTCTGCGCGCAGATTCCACTGGAGTCGTTTGTACTATTCATCGACCCTTGGAAGATAAAACAAAATAAATTTATATCAGTAATACAGTGGTTGATTCAAGCATCTTTACTCCAATCCTACAAAACTCGACATTAATCTGATAATTATTTCAGAGAATTAATTATGTTATCACTTTAACTACCACGTGTATATGACGAAAAACATTCCAGCTATGACGACCCCGTCTTCTTTTTTTCTTTTCTTAGTCTGTGCATCAAGGATTTCATAATCCAGTATATCCTTCCCTTTTTTAATACTGTAAGGTTTGAAGTATATCTGACAGCATTTTCTAGCCGATTGAGCAATCATGTATTCCTGGTTGGCTCGACGAAGGGTTTGCCGAGTGAAATTGTAGATGTTTGAGACGAGTTCACAACTGGATTTCGATCCCAAATTAAAGTCATTTCATTTTACACATGGCTCATAACAAAGTTATGAAGACCTCAATTTCATTTGTTTAACTTCCGTTAGCAAATGGAATATTGTTCCTCTAGAGGTATTTAATAATTCTCACAACATATCTCTTTTTATATTTTCAGCAATAACATACCAGTGGATGAAAGATGACATCGATTTTGTTCGTACAACGAAACAAAAATACATGTTTATATCAAGGAATGGTCGGTTGTATTTCTCAGAAGTTTCCTTGGCAGACATAGGAGAATACCGATGCCTTGCTACCTTATTTATCAAAAATGAGAGAAACGATAATGCGAACATTCCGACACAACTTCCAAGTCGCATAAGCAACGCTATTCGACTAATTGTCAAGAACAAACGTAAGTTTATTCATTAAATATTTCAAATTTTTACTACAGCCATACAATATGTCCATGTGTTTATGTCGTAAAATGTATTAACTTTATAGAGAGCTGGTATACTCCTAGCATGTCTGGCCTCTAATTCGAGTTTGATTGTCGGTTGATTTGCACTTCGTAATTCTTATTTTTGGCCGGTTCCTTTAAGCTCATTTACTATTTATACAAAATTACATGAACAACATTGTGTATTTTGTTGTAACGCCGTGTTTAACTATGTTGTTGCAGGACATTTTAATTCACATAATATTCTCTGTGTTGTTATTTATATAATTTAACTCATTTTATTCAATGTGACACTATGTGACAAGGCTGGTAGTTTGTATTAAAGGTAGAGTCCATCCGATGGGCTTCCAAACAGTTCCAGTCTACCCAAGTTTCCCTCATGAAGCATGGGTTGGCCCGTGCCTATGTTAAATTTCTCAAGATGCCCCGCAGTGGCATCGAACCCAGAATATAATGATTGCAATGCGAACTTCTTAACCATTCAGCCAGTCTGTAACGTAGTGAGCTTCGATATCATCGGATAGTTAAACTGTAAAATTGAATTCAAATCGTAAATTCAAATAGTTTAGAGACTTTATGTAACAAAAGGTTTTATGGGGTGTCATATTTCTTCGCAGTAGGTATACTCAGGAATCAAAATCAAGGATTGCTAAAATGTAGATCTCATATAATATGGATCTGCAACATGAAATTTAAATATAAACCTATAACTTTCTAGAATAAATTCATTCAGTTTTTTTACCTTTAATATTTTCTGGTTGGTGTCGAGAAAGCCGAGCCGTTAGGAGGGCATATAATCTGGGTCATAACCACTAATATATGTGACAAGCCTAAAAATATTTCTGAACCATCCCTTCATGAAAATACATTTCTCTAGCCCGACTGCTTATGATTAAGTGTTGGTCATCCCACTTTCTAGCTTGCCTACTTATGAACATATGTTCCAGCAGTAATCGTGCTATCGCAGTATTTTTCGTTGTGTCCATTGAAACGATTTGTGACAAGCTGAAGAATTTCGATTTCACTTCACTTCGCTGTCATTATTTATTATTAACTATATTTCGCCTTTCTTATGTTGTCTATTCCTCTTATCCAAATAATTTGATATTATCTCTAAGTAATGTATAATTCTGCATTTTAAAATCGTTATGAACATTCTATATATATATATATATATATATATATATATATATATGAGAGAGAGAGAGGTGGGGGGGCGCAAGTTGGTTAGAGCACTGGGCTTACAATCGTGATGTTGTGAATTCGATTCACAATATGTCCTTGTGCAGAACACTTTATTTAACACTTTATTTAACGTTGATCCAATACATTCAGCTAGGAAAAATATGAGTTGCGATGGCCTTTGCTTTTCTCTTGTAAAAATATCGGTGACCTGGAGAGGGGAAACTTGTATGTATGGATGACTGCTGGTTTTCCGCAAAAGCACCCTGCCTGGACTTGTGCTTCGGAAGGGAACTTTCTAGATGCAAAACAAATGGTCATTCGTGACCGAAGGACGTATATACCCTATATATATATATATATATATATATATATATATATATATATATATATACACACACACACACGTGTTGGGGGGGATCTTATATTTATATAAATATATAGTATTGGTGCTCTGAAATAGCGATGTATATATGAAGATACGTATTGTATATTTAACAATATACTGTATGTTTTTTTGAAGGCCATTCAATATGAATTTTAAGGTAGTGTCTAACGTCACATACCTAGTCTCGCCAAAAGAGAAGAGGTATGTGGTCTTGACAACAACTTACAAGTGAGAAACTGTGACTGTCGATTATTCCTCTTTGCTTTTGCCGAGACTAGGTATGTGACGTTAGACACTACCTTAAAATTCATAGCGAATGACCTTCAAAATGTTTTTAAATAAACATACAGTATATTATTAAATATACAATACGTTTTAATCATATAGAAATCATTTCTATATTATTTATATATATACGTATATATATATATATGTGCACATATTTCTTTTCTTTATTTCCATGTTGTGTTCACAGCTTCTAAAGTAAATTGGGGTCCTGTTATTCACAATGACTTTATTGCTGCCTTTCCGAACCAACCTTCAATTGGTGAAGATGTCCATCTGGAATGTTTTGCTCAAGGATCATCTGATGAAGCGTAAGACTATGGCTTTCTTCCCTATATTTTCATATCTAGTTATATCGACCTTTATAATCTAATCACCGCCATTGCATTATGTATATGGCCACGTAGCAGACATCTCAAACCACTGGGAATTTTGACTACTGCGTAGAGCATCAATTTTATTACTGTTCGAAAAGAAAGAACTGTAACGTTAACCAATGTTCAATTATCCTGAAATGTTGGGTTCCACTTCTCACGTGGGTTTATCCTGTAGAAGGTTTGACTATGTCGGGCTAACTAGCCATACATATTGCATGAAGACAAAAAGATGGTATCTTCGATGGAGCCTAAAACGAACCGGTACAATAATTTATGGGAATCACAGCCTCTGCATATTCTAATCCTTTATTTAGACAATCCCTTCACTAAATAGTTACACTTATATAGAGTTCGTTGTTAAATGCCATAACACATTTATGTTTTGTATCGCTTGGTCAAAAGGAATGATAGTGCCCATGACACATTACATGGCTTCCAAGACTGGTAGGAGTGAGGGAGAAAGGTAACCTATAATAAGAGACTTAATCCGAATACTTGAAACATAGTGGACTCCACCGAGGGTCAGGTTGTGGTGTAACTCGGACGAGGGATTAATCTACCACCATAGTAGGCCACAATCAGATTTGAACCGAGAACGCAAAAACCAGGAACATATACCATTGTAAGCTCTCCTGATGTCATTTCAACAAAACCTTGGTGTTTCTGCCACTTTTACTAAATCTAGATATTCCAAAAGCCGCCGATATGAGATCATACCATAAGCCTTCTCATAATCGATCCACGCCTCACACAAGTTTGTCATTCTTTTTCTGCAATTTTTCAACATCATTTTATCTATTGGCAACTGATCTGTCGTGTCTCTATTATTTTTTGTCAGCCTTTCTATTCAACTGGGACCCCCTCTCTCCCTCTCTCTCTGTGCAGGTACAACTCCTCCCCAGTCACTCCTCTTAGCAACTTCTACATCATGGCAATGCACGTTATCGACCTATAGTTGGAAACTAAACTACTCTTACTTTCAACGTTTTGGATAAGACATGTTCTACCTTTGGCCATCCATCTTGGTACACTTTTATTTGCTACAATTTCATTCAACTATTCCGTGAACTGATCATGAACACAACTAAAGCTCTTTAGTCGGTATCCGTGTACTCCTTCAGGCTAAATTGCCTTATATTTTGGCAATCGTTTCATCTGTTTTTGTTGGTTATTATTTCACCTTATCACATGCCATTATCAAATTCTCTTGCTGCTTTACTCCTGTTAACTCTCATTTCGCTCCTTGCAGCCATCCAGCATTCCTGTTATGTTCAACATCTTTGTCCCACATACAATATGTTGTTCTCTGCATCCGATTTTATAACATTGCGCCTCTCGTTTCCACTCAATTTCTCGTAAAGCTTTCTCTGATTTGATTGGAGCATCTTATTTTGTTTATATTTCCTCATTTTTGCAGTTAATACTTTCATTCCCTATTTCAATTCATCTATAACTGTTGGTAATCCTTTATTTTTGACATGGTAGATCCTTTCCAGTCTTCTTATTTCACGCCACTTCTTCAATTTAGATTTCTTCCACTCATTCAATTTGCTAAGCTCACTCTTTATAAATCCTATCTTTTGTTTGATGTGCCTTTTCCATCAGAGTTTTATATTTCCACTTCTTCTCTGTTTTATTCCAAGGATATCTGATACCAAATTTGAACTTGCTATCAACAGTTTGTTAGTTTCTCCAATACCAGTTGTAAAGTGACCAATGACATATTTTACCATTCTTGTGGCTTCGGTTAACTTCTTTCGATCAAATTTTTCAGATCCACTGGTTTAAATGTTTCCTCACTTCTCAATTTTTCTGCGACTTTTTCCATGAGCAGTCTATTATCTTCAGAAATTCCGTCTTCAGCCACCTTAATATGTTCAATTTCTTTGATATCTCCTTCCTCTGGTGCTTCAGTTTCATTCATCGGCTCGTATATTTTGGATAGTGCGTAATGTTGTGAGTCCTGATATAGCTTCTATGTTTAGTGCTCCGATTATAATTGACACAGTTTTTACTTTCACGCCCCACATTATGTATATTCCATATTCAATATCTTTGTAATTTGACAGTTTTAGCACATCTTTTCAAGCAATAATTTGGTCAGAAGCGATTGCGGTGCTTATCAGTGTGCATGTGTTTTTTGTAGGGCATATCCCAGATAATTGTGGCCAGTTCACTGTCATGTACCGTGTTTCGTACATGTTTTAAAAACCATTAATATTATTCGCAGTATTTAAGTATAGTGGATTGATAGAATCGTTAGAGCGTCAGATACGTTGCTTCATAGTATTCAGTTACAGCTCTTTATGTTTTGAGTTCAAATCCCGCCGAGGTCAACTTTTCCTTTCATCCTTACGGGGTCGATAAAATAAAGCGCCAGTAATACACTGGGGTCGATTTAATCGACTTACCCCTCCCCCAATAGTGTTGGCCTTGTGCTTAAATCAGAAACCGTTATTCTTAATATTATTTAATTTTCTCATTTCACTCTAGACATGAAATGATCTACAAATGGAGTAGAGTTGGTGCCAAGTTCTCTGACAGAGTAAGTTTTAGTAATCTCAACCGTGTATTGTATATAAAAGAAGCCATGATGGATGACGAGGGAGAGTATAAATGTACTGTACAACGCGGTTTAATAGCAAGTGATGAGAAGGTGTATTACCTTCGTTTACAAAGTGAGTAATATACAACGTATTTTTTATCATTTATACATATGTTGATCTAATGTACTTTACTGCGCATGTGCTATTGCTCCGTGAATAAGCTGGAGTGGTTTCCCTTTCTGTGTTAATAAATCAGGAAAATAAACAGCTGCACCATGACTGGGTGATTAATTCACTAGGATACGAAAGCATAAGGTATGTTTTTCCCGATGTTCTGTCTCAGGATTTTCCGGCAACATAAACACTGTTGGAGAACCAGTATAGTCGCTTTCAGTCTTCATCCACAGTCATACCACCTCAGTGCCGGATGCCTCCCATTGCATGTCTCTCATAATGATATCGTTAAGTTTCACTTGGACCATGCTAACCTCCCATTGTAGTTTGAACCGTTGGGGTTAGACCGAGAGGACGGCAAAGGCCTAATGGTATTACAGTTTTCTGGTTCCACTGGATGTGCTCTTCGTCTGGGATGCGATGTTCAACGATACTTTTTCGGCAGCAACTTGGCGAATTCAGCGATAGACGTAAGCTTCGTTAAACCTATAGCGATGGGAACTTATGGCGTCCTGCTCCTCCAGACGCCTTCTTTACTCACTGTTATTAAAACAGTGTTGACACCTGCGAGCTGGAATGGTTCTTTCAACGCATCTCGTTTGCTGTTCTCTAGTATACAGCCTTTTCAGTTCTGTTCGATGGGATCAGGAGGCATCAAACATGTCAGATTCTACACGTGAATCATGCGGAACGATCAAACAAAAGAACGTGACAACCACTCATTGGTTGATTAGCACTGTTACCGCTAGAAATACATATACCTCGAGATACACTGACGAAAACTGCTACAGATACCAGGGGATAGATGAGAATATATCCTATAATGGTATCTGTAATAAGGAACGCGTAACCAGGGAATATTACACCCGATAAAGAAAGATATGGTCATCCAAACTCTCTGCGCACAATAAAACAGTGGCTCACAATGTGTTTCCTATGCCTGTCCTAGCACCAATGTTTGGCATACTGGATTGGACAATAAACGACGAAATCCGAGCAATTGATGTTAGGACTCGAAAAATACTAAACAACACCGGAAACTTCCACATCAACAGTTGACATAGACCGCCTCTACTTGAAGCGTAAGCAAGGAGGCAGAGGCCTAACATCAGTCCAGACAGCATTTGAGTGTCGCATCATATTCCTCCGACAACATATTCAAACCTCGAAGCGTAGGAGCGTGTCTATTGAGCAAGTCTATCTGCATGAGACAGATAAATTGGGAAGGAACTCCTTGAAAGATACTTCCTGCATGATAATCAAAATCTCACATCCAGGGAAATTGCCCAGCACTACCACAGTGAATCCATGGACGAAAAACTGCATGCTTATCAGCAAGAAATCATGCGTTTATATGTTGCCAGGTAACTTCAAAATGAGAGTAATATAGGTAAGCAAAGTAGTCTATCTTGGACAAACAACCGCTATATTGGCTCCCACTTTGAAGGATACGCTTTTGCAATCCGAGAACAGGAAATCAACACAAAATACCTGATTCACAAAAGAAATAGGGATGTATGCAAAACACTTAGATGTAACAAGTGCAGGCTCTGCCGAATTAACATCGAAGATGTCACCCATCTCATAAGCAGCTGTCCAAAGATGCCATCCCGGTACCATCTACCTATGAGGCATGATGTAATGTCAAAAACACTATACAATGCAATCAGTAAAAAGGATAGCCCCAAAAATAAACACATTAAAAGCTACAGCAATGTGGATGAGATACATATACATAATATGAAAGCGTACTGGTGGAATGTTCCAGTAAAAACCCCAATATAATGCAGGCATAACAGACCAGATATAATGATATAGGACAGGGAAAAGAAGGCATGCACAGTAGTGGAAGCTAGCTGCCCAGCAGATGCCAATATAATATTAAAGATTAGTGAAAAGGAGAATATCTATGCAGAACTAATGAGAAATCTGCAGATACTCCAACCTTATTACACCTTCAGATTTATACCTGTGATTATTGGGGCACTGGGATATGTTACTAACTGCCTCAATACAAATCTTGAGAAGCTGGGTTCACAGAAACTGAACGAACACAACTAGTTAGGAAATTACAAGTACAATCCATGGAACAGTAAAAATACGTAAAACATTTTTAAAATTCTGCATCTAATAACTGCATATACACATGCACACATACAACTCAAAACATCCACACATACAATAACATCCATACCTGCACACACATGCATGCATGCAAACATGCATACATATGTACCTAGTTGATGTTGTGTAAATTCCAATGGGACAGTTTTGTTACTATGTTAGAAACGGGATCTCTCTCTATTGGCAAAAATTTGTGAAATAATAAAACCAGAAGACATTGCAAATATGCACACATGCACGTATGCACGCATGCATACATGCATGTATGGTGGCTGCCAACTCGTTTTCGAGTACGGCCATTACTTTATATCCATGTAGGATAACCCCTACCGATGCGCTGAACGAGAGTGACTTTTTTGTCCAGCCAGCGACTTGAAAACTATGGTACAAACACTACACCTGTGACAATTATTGACACATAGTGCTGGGCCCATGGTACCATGTGACGACAAGTGCAGAGAGATCTCCAGATATAAAGCAATGCCTGTGCCGTGAAGCTTTTATAGTGAGCAAAGGCACTGCACAAAGGAAGTCCCACTCTCTTAACCAAGATGATATTTACCAGAAAGAAGAACAAGTCAACATCATTGGATACCATCAGGGTTGCAGGTGTTATATCAGAGTTTTCCTTCTCCTAGAATTCTGCCTTGACAAAGGCTAAGGGGTCATCTCTCCGGGTGATTTTGGATGGCCATTGATTCATACATACATACATGGTGGCTGCCAACTCGTTTTCGAGTATGGCCACTACTTTATATCCATGTAGGAGAAACCCTATTGATTCGCTGAACGAGTGTGACTTTTTAGTCCAGCCTGCGACATGAAAACTCTGGCACAAACACTACACTTGTGACAATTATTGACACATAGTGCTGGGCCCATAGTACCATGTGACGACAAGTGCAGAGAGATCTCCAGATATAAAGCAATGCCTGTGCCGTGAAGCTTTTATAGTGAGCAAAGGCACTGCACAAAGCCAGTCCCACTCTCTTAACCAAGATGATATTTATCAAAAAGAAGAACAAGTCAACATCATTGGATACCATCAGGGTTGCAGGTGTTATATCAGAGTTTTCCTTCTCCTAGAATTCTGCCTTGACAAAGGCTAAGGGGTCATCTCTCCCGGTGATTTTGGATGGCCATTGACTCTTAAGAGCTCCTTTGCCCTTACATACATACATACATACATGGTGGCTGCCAACTCGTTTTCGAGTACGGCCACTACTTTATATCCATGTAGGAGAACCCCTACTGATGCGCTAAACAAGTGTGACTTTTTAGTCCAGCCAGCGACTTGAAAACTCTGGTACAAACACTACACTTGTGACAATTATTGACACATAGTGCTAGGCCCATGGTACCATATGACAAGTGCAGAGAGATCTCCAGATTTAAAGCAATGCCTGTGCCGTGAAGCTTTTATGGTGAGCAAAGGCACTGCACAAAACCAGTCCCACTCTCTTAACCAAGATGATATTTACCAAAAAGAAGAACAAGTCAACATCATTGGATACCATTAGGGTTGCAGGTGTTATATCAGAGTTGTCCTTCTCCTAGAATTCTGCCTTGACAAAGGCTAAGGGGTCATCTCTCCCGGTGATTTTGGATGGCCATTGACTCTTAAGAGCTCCTTTGCCCTTTGACAGGTTTTGTTTTTAGTCCTGCAGGATGTCCAAAGTCACCCTCCTCACCAAGAAACCTTGATGGGGTTGCCAGTTTAGTCGCCAACGACCCGACCATGAGACAGGTTGTACTGGGATACATGTTACCAGTAGCACCACTGGTGACCTGACATACATACATACATACATACATACATACATACATACATACATACATACATGATGATGACTGCAACTCGATTTCGAGTAATACCATCACTTAAGCATGAGCATCACGGTATGGATTTTTAGTCCTGCTAAGGACTTGCCTATGGCCAGCAATACCATGCATCACAAAATATTTCACATATTAAGCGATGTCTGTGCTTGAAACTGTTTTAAGTGAGGAAAGGTTTTTTTAAGTGAGGAATGCATTTACCAAAAAAATAGAACTGGTCTACATCATTGGATGATTACGAAGTCGCAGGTTTTATATAAGAGCGACTTTCTCCTAGAGAGATGTCTTAATGAAAAATAGGAGTCTCTCGCTCCACAAAATAAATATTTTATTGGATGGCCGTTGACTCTCCTGAGTTCCTCCGCCCTTTGACCCATCGCTCTTCAGTGCTACTGGTAACTTGTAATCCAGTACAACCTGTGCATGGTCGAGTCGTTGGCGACTAAAACCGGAAAACGGCATACATACATATATACATACAAACGTACGTACATAAAAATAAAATGTTAAAACAGATATTGAAAAAACAGTAAGAGATGGCAGCTTATCCTGTTACATACATGAACAAGTGACAATTTAGCAAACCAGCGAGAAATCTTTACCGCTTTGATATGAACCAATTTCATATGCAGTCATGATATTTTAATGTAAAATACTGAAATGCAAAACTTAGAATGCTAATTTCTACATCTGTTAGTAAACTAGTACTTTAATCGATAGAAATATTTACGATAAGGATGAAAGATTCTCCACTGTTCGTCGGAATTTTTGTTGTTAAACTAATATCCAATCTTGCTCAACGGTATATAGAGCCAATTCCATAGGCTGATTATATCTAGTGTTCAATAATAAGTTTATTCCCATAATCAGAAACAAACTACCTCCGTCCCACGACGTAGCCCAGTACCTTGTCAACTCAGACCACTAAACTATTTTTTTAATCAAATTCTTGTGACGCTAAACTCTGCCAGTTGCAGACTGCGCATCAACATGTGATATCTCTCTCCACAAAGTTCGATCACCAGCATCAGAGATCAGAGCAAAGATCAAGTCAAGTCCATAAGTTGACATTGTCAAGCCATCGTTTTGGCCGCAGAGCTTCTGCTTCTCTCACCAGCCAACCTTCCTTCCAGGCATAACCTACTCACAACCACTTGATCTTTTTATACGGCCGTATAGTTTGAGTAATCTTGACTTGACAATTGATGTAATGGGTCTAAGTTTGGTAATGTTGAGCAGCCCACTGATACAGGTACGGTCGCTGAGCCGCTTGCCAGTCATAAGTCTCATGATGTGGTTCTAGAATGTAGAGATTTTCTGAAGTGACTTTGTCGTCCAATTAACACAGTCAAGACCATATTACACAACTGGTAGGATGTAAGTATCAAAGATCTTAGCCTTCAAATATGTCGTGGTAAAGTTATTGGTTTGTTGTTGTCTAACCCTAGAGCAATCCTGATTCATCATGCTTAGATCAAAAGTATTCCATCCCTGACCATCCCGTTATTTTTAGGCGGACACAAAAGTGTTCTTTTACTGTTTATGGCGGTAGAGTGTAGTTTGCTCCTATTCCATGCTGGCCGAACAATCACGTAAAGGTTGTCTCGCAGGCTAGATCGATGGAAATATGTGTGTGTGTGTGTGTGTGTGTGTGTGTGTGTGTGTGTGTGTGTGTGTGTGTGTGTGTGTGTGTGTATTAAGTCATCCGGTGAAGAGGATATTGGTTAAAACCTAAGTTCATAAGTTAATGAGTGCTCTGGAACTCAACTCCCATAATATACATATATTTCACAGTTTATTACTATTAGCGACACTTAGGGGAAATTCCCCTTTCATTATTGTCATACTGATGCATAAATTTATATAACTTCTTAACATTGTATCATTATGTTAAATATTTTCATTTTTTCCCCTATGTCCCTTAGTTAAGGTTGTTGAAGACTGTGGATTAGCAGGATCGTTAGGACAAATTCCTTTGCAGCATTTAATTATGACCCTTTATAATTTGAGTTTAAATCCAGCTGAAGTCGATTTTGTTTGTCATAGTTCTGGTGTTGAATAAATAACTTCCAGTAATGTACTGGAGTCGATATAATCGATTTACCTTTTCCTCAATATTTTTGGCTTTGTAAGACATTATTATGTTAAATATTTTGACTAAGTCTGTGATTTCGTTCTATAGGTAAGGGTATTATAGGTGTAACACTCGAAGACATATCGTGACTGGCTTAACGTTATTAATTATCATACTAAGCTCCCTAAGTTCGACTTTTCCTTTTTATTCTTCCGTGCACGATTGCGCGGTGTAACTTTGTACATTTCTAGCTTTGTGTTGTGTTACAATATACGTCAAAACCCGTTGCCTGGACGAAGATACCCAATTTTATGGATATAGAGGCAGATAGTTTTATGCATAAGCTTTGTCCAACCGGCAAGAGACCCAGGGGTAGACCCCCGAGTAAGATGGTTGGATAACATCCAGAGCTCGGCTGATAACAGTTGGGGATGCAGCCAGATCAATTGGAGATGGCTGCTTCTGTCAGGACCCGCTGGAAAGTGTGTTTGAGGACTGTACCCCTATGACCCTCTCAGAAAGAAGAAGATAAGCTTTGCACTATTCCTCCAATAGCTCGCAGCAGTCTATAGAACCTTACTGATTCTGATGAAGGCCAATGGGAATTGTCCTGTGACATCTTTTAGGGACAACGATTTACCAGTCTGGAAATTTTGTCAGTTCACCAAAGCACAATCGACGAAAACATTTCTATACCTTCTCTAATATAATATAAAAGATAAATGGCAGACCTTTTTCTTCTTCTTCTTAGCCCACTTATTCCTGAGAGGGTCGTGGTGGGCAGAGTCCTCAAGCATCCCTTCAGCGGGTCCTGTCAGAAGCAACTATCTCCAACTGATCTGGCTGGATCCCCGAACGTGACAAGTTAAGCTCATGGATGTTATCAAACCGTCATGCTCGGGCTCTACTCCTGGGTTTTCTGCTGGTTGGTTTTGCTCGTAAAATCTGCCCAGCGATTCTTCCCCGGGGCATTCTAACCAAATGCCTATAGTATCAGAGCTGTGACCCCGCTCAATTCGCCGGAAAACTTCACTTAACCCTTTAGCATTTAAATTATTCTATATTTACTATTATATTTTCACAGTAAAGGTTTTACCATACATAATTATCTCACATAATATCGAATCTATGAGAATTTGATATTATTTCTTTTGAAAACCATCCTTTAACATCAGTAGGAGCGACCGGATATAGCCAGTTTTAACAGAAAGAGGTAAGAGATTTCTGGCAGGATATGGCCGGTTTAAATGCTAAAGGGTTAAACAATTATGCAGCTTGTGGAACTCCGTAGTACACGTTACATGCTCGAATACGAAAATAATAAAAGGAACAAGACTAAATATAATGGTAGTTTTTAATAGTAATTGTGATATTCTCTTTCGCAGGTAAGCCGATTATGGTCGTTCGTCTAAAGCCCCAGTTTGTTGATATTGATTCTCAAGTAGGATGGAGCTGTGAAGCCTTCAGTCAACCTGAACCGTCTTATACATGGTACAAGAATGGGATTATCCTCCGTTCTTCAGAAGATGTAACAATATCAGCCAATACACTTATTATTGATTCTGCTAGAAAAGGATATCATGACGGAATGTACCAGTGCGTCGCTTCAAACAAATATGGAGTAACATTCAGTACAGCACAGTTGTCGGTTCTCGGTAAGATCACGTTCTGTCTATTTTCATAAGACTAGTTCTACTTATGTAACTGCGAATATATTATATGACTCAAGAACTGAGCTTTCTACTACGCTCAGTTAGTAAGTCACATGTAGTCTTGACTAAACCCATGTTATTTGGAATAAAGGAACTTAAAAGTCATTTAAAAGGCATCGGCGATGGTGTTGACTCCTGTTTCGTGGCCTAGCACAACATGATCAGTTACCAAGTGCAGGCATGATTTTTAGTGGTGTGGTCATGAGGAGTCTATGATTCTATTATCTAACTAGACCATAAAACGGAGTTGTTCTTTTATTGAACGCCAAGAGAACACATTTGTTTGGTGCCCACTGGTAATGAAAGATCTGTATTCCTTAATTCAAGGAGAAGGAAAACTCGTACCTAAAACCTGCAACTCGATGGCAACCACTGATGTTGACATGTTCTTTTTGGATAACTATCGCTGTTGTTCAAAGTTAAAAAGTCTTCAAGCATAGGTATTATTTGATCTAAATATCTTTCTCGTATGTTGCATGAGCATGTCCGGGCATAGCCAAAAAAGGCTTCTTTTTCGTCTTCCTTGCTGCAGCTTATCCCAAAAGATATGTAAGTTATTGCCAGGGCTAAAATGTCATGTTCGCGCCACTAATGTGTGAGAGAAGGATCAAGTGATGACAATTCTCGAAATCGAGATGGAGCCATCTTGTATGCATGTGTGTGTGTGTGTATGTGTGTGTGTGTGTGTTCCTTCTGGTTTTATAATTCCACAAATTTTTGCCAATGGAGAGAGAGTCGGTTTCTAACATAATTACAAGACTCTCTCATTGGAATTTACACAACATCAACTAGGTAGATATGTGTAGGTATGGATGTTATTGTATGTGTGGATGTGGATGTTTTGAGTTGCATGTGTATCTGTACATGTGTATATGCAGTTATTAGATGCAGAATCTTTTTAATGTTCTACATATTTTTAGTGTTCCATTAATGGATTTTACTTGTAATTTCCTAACTAGTTGTGTTCTTTCTTTTCCTGTGAAGCCCAGCTTCTCAAGATTTGTATTGAGGCAGTTACTAGAATATCCCAGTGCTCCAATAACCACAGGCATAAATCTGAAGGTATAATTAAAGTGGAGTATCTGCAGATTTCTCATTAGTTCTGCATAAATATCCTCCTTTTCGCTAAACTTTGATATTATATTGGCATCTGCTGAGCAGCTAACTTCCACTGCTGTGAATGCCTTCTTTTCCCTGTCTCATATCATTATATCTGGTCTGTTTATGCCTGCATTTTATTGGGGCCTGCATTATTTATATGTATGTATGTATGTTTCTCTTTCTCTTAATATCGAGTACATCTTTGACCGGCTGCCTTCCTGGTGAGAAGGTTGTAAAAGAAAAGAAATGGTCATCCCTTGAATCGCGAGAATGTTTTTCAAATTTTGAAGGTGCCAGCTATCGCACCCATTTGTAGTCTATGAATTAGGGAGCTGTGCTCTTTGTCTATATATCCAAGTTCAGTCATACGTTGGTCCAAGCGGGTTGATATATAACCTATACCTCCAATAATGATGGGTATAAAGCTGAAGGTGTAACTGCAAATTCCTCATCAATGGTCCGTATATTTCCTCCTTCTCCTGTATTTTTCTTACAAATTTTGATATCAAGTGGGAAGCTGATCCCTACAACAGAGCACATTTTCAATGTATGGTCCCAAACAACAATATCAGGCCGGTTGTGCTTTAATTTGGTGGCAGTTTTTATTTTCAGGTTCCACCAGTATTCCTTAGTGCAATCCATCTTAACATATTCCTCTTCATTTTTTTTTTCTAAGTGCGTTCCAGATGCCTATCCACATCACCATTGATGTTAAAGTTTCCAGTAACACTGAGAAGCTGGCGAGTTCTTGCACCCATTTCAATTAGTTCTTGCAATGAACCAGTTCAGCAGGCCAAATGTTGGTGTTAGGATTGGCACAGTATAAGTATTGTGGGCAATGTATTTGTTGTACGCTGATAGTTCTGATTACCATATTTTCTTTACTGTCCTAAGGTATTCAGTTCTGGTTCTCTCCTTATTTATCATCATATCATCATATCTGACATTATCATCCTGTCCAAGATATCTGTAGTTGTCACCTGACTATAGAGGTTGTATTGTCAAGCCACATTTGAAGTCATCAAATTTCATTGTGATGTCTGCAAAAAATTGTGTAATGAGGTCCAATTGTTTTTTGATATAGTTGGTATTTAGCCCATACAACTTCAGGTCATCAACAAAGAAAAGATGGGAGATACTTCTGGATCCATTTCTATGGCCACTTTGTTTTATAAGCAGGTGTGTATGCATGTATATACGTATGTGTGTATCTATGTGTTGTAACAATTAAGAGAATACGATTTACATCATCATCATAATCAACATGATCCTCCTCTTCATTTAATTTCAGCTTTCAAACCCAATTTCCTCCGAAGTAAAACGTTAAGAAACATCAAAGGTGCTGTCGGTGGAAACGTTACACTTCTATGTGAAACGGAAGCAGCTCCTCTCCCAAATATAACATGGAATCGGAACAATGAGATAATTACAAATGATCTGACAACATCACGACTACAACAACTACTAAACGGAAATCTTTTAATACAGAAAGTTAATACAAACGACCAAGGAATCTATTTGTGTATCGCCAGCAACAGATTCGGAGAGGCAACTTTACCATTTCATTTAAGCGTAACAGGCATGACTATTTTATATTATATTTTTCGTGTCGGCATGAACTAATTGCATGAAATATTTTGTTATCATTGATTAATTAGTCTTAGATCAATTGTGTTTGAGATTTAGGACTCTGCAGCCGTGACTATTCCGCTTCTTTGAAAGGTATCTAAAACTACATTATCCAGTGTGTACTTTGAAAAATATTTTGCAGCTATTTCTAACAGTCCGAACAACCACATCGTGATTCTCTAGCTGGTTTGTAATATCGGAATGAACAATGTTATCAAATTATTTTTATACAATACATGAAGTATATAGAGTGACAAAGCAGAGAGTAAGGTGGTGTCGGCCTACTGATTAATGAATATTCACAGCATACATTAAACATTATTAGTGGCATTGTCATTCTCTGATGGAGTTAGCACATTATGGAGAAATAATTCGGTGCAAAACAAAAGCCTCCAATCTAGCTTATTCTAGTCAGTATCCTTTGAGAGAGTAGTATGGCAATTTGGCTACAAATTCTTGCAGGGTGACTAATCACGAAGCGGCCTCCTCGTTTATTTGTCGTATGTTCATGGTGATCTTATGTGTGTCATAAGTATGGCCATTTGTTCTCCTGACTTTTACATTTTAATTTTTTGCAATCTTATTCACTTTCAAACAACATAATCAACAGAGGCATGTTGTAGACATTCTTGTAAGTTAGAAATATGGTGGGAAACATCAATAGCTGCATTTTAAATTGATCCAAGTTATCTCCTTCGAATGCATAGTCTTTGGATAGCAGACTCATTATGTATATGATGATTTTATAGAGAATTTCAAGTGTTCTGGATTGTAAAATCATTGTCTATTACTTTGTAGTGCAATCTATGTTATCCTTGGTGCTGAAAATGTGTTTAGCTATTGAGATGAGTTTAACTATTCTTTATGACTCTACGAAAATAGTCATTTCCTATTCATATTCGTACAGCTTTCAAACACAATTATTATTTCATATATGCCCAAGTATTTATCAAAGTCAAAGTTATCCAACCTCTATATTATCTTTACTCCATGGGACTTCAACTCATATCCGTCTTTCAATTTGATTTGTTAATTTTGTTGCCTTATTTTAAGCTCAAGGAATATTTTAATATCATTACTAGTGATGATAGATTAGTAGAACCGGCAAAATGTCAGACAAAATATTATAGTTAGTTCAAATACCGATGGGGTTTAAGATAACTACTACTCCTCCAGCTTCGATAAAATAAAGTACCAGTCAAAAGCAAGTCGTAATAAACTAACACATGCATGGAATAATTCTTGTGTTTGAAATCGTATATTATCTTACTTGCTTCATAATACTGATAAGGTGCATATAAAGTTGAGGTTATTTTTGATAGTCGAGAACCATATTTCTTGATATGGAACACCCAAATGGGATTTCTAATTCACCAACTAATTGGATGAAATTAAGACCAGTAGTTTTTCCAAGGTTTATTGGATACCGTAAGGAATTTGCCTTTTTTTATTGTTCCATGTTGCCATTCTTGAAGGATCAAATCAAATTCTTCTTGTAATTGATCCAGTTACATAAGTTTTTTGTGTACATGTTATATGTTTGAACCCAGTTTATGACCAGCACCCAACAGTTTGATCTAGATGAATATCATGATAATAATGCTCGCCTTTGCAGATAGTGCCATGTTATGGGCAGTTGACGCCGTATCTTCGGCATTTAAACTTATTGGAGCACACATTCCTCGCCAGATAGGAACAGCAAATTTCTTGCCAATTTCTTGCAGAGAAAGAGTGAAAGCTAGACAGGGACAGGGAGCGAGAGCGGAGAGGTGAGAGAGAAACATGAAAGAGATATAGAAGAAGAATTTATCATAATATTAAACTGGTGTTTACTTATTGTCCTCGAAAGATAACAAGGAGTAAAGTACCAGCGGCATTTGAGCTCAGGATGCAGAGTGCTGGAACAAATACCACAAAGCATTCTATAGGACATTTGAACAACTCTGCCACTTTGCTGCCTTTGTTGATCGTAGCTTCATTGAATTATTCACAAGTGTTTCGTTATCTTGAAGGGATTTAGTTCCACACCTCACCCGGCTTAACTAATGTAAGTATAACTTTCGTTAGTCTGCCTTACCCCGGGTGTACTGTCGATCGAAGTCTATTGTGACATTCCTCATTATTATTCTTTGTACAACGGTAAATAAATAATAAACTGCTTAATAAACGTATTATGTTATGTGCAAGCTGCACAGCACACCAACAGTTAACTTAGATACTTTTTATAGCTGTAGTCAGATAGAATGGAATATCATTTCTCCGTGCTTACTTCAGCTTGATAAGTATTTTTTATTTCATTTTTGAACCTAATAAAAAAATATATATCATAATATATGTGTGTGTGGGCGTACATGCGTGCACATAGGTATACGTATGTATGCATCCATAAACATATCTTCCTACATACATACATACATACATACATACATACATACATACATACAATATTTAAAACATTTAATAAATTCAGTATGTAATAACTACATATACACGTATAGATACAGAGACATATGCACATGTACACATATAACTCAAAACATACAGATTCACAAATGCAATGACATCCATACCTGCACACATGCACAGAAACACATACAGACATATGTATTTACCGATTTGGGGTAGTCTAAATTCCAATGAAAGAGTCTTGTGTCTATGTTAGAAACTAGGTTTCTTTATATTGGTGAAAATGTATGAAATAATAAAACCAAAAGAATATACATACATACATACATACATACATACATACATACATACATGATGGCTGCATTTTGATTTCAAGAATGTCCACCACTTGATCTCCTCTCACACATAGGTATCACAAACATGACGCTTTATATTCCTTTCTACATATGATGCAATGAACATTACTTTCACGTCGGTTCCCTGTTTTGCTTTGGTGAGTTTTCAAATGATGTTGTTGTACACCGGTCGAGGCACATTGTTTTCCACAATTCCGACAGGAAGAAATACCAAAGAGACTATAACTGGCAACATTTTGTACATGGCTTTTATGATAACTTCTAAGACCAGCTTTACTGAGGTAAATCTGGCCACACTCATTGCATATTAAGTAATTTTGAGCATCCGAAAACCCATGTAAAGTAATATCGTGTAGACCCTCTTTGCCTTTTCATGTTCCACGCGAGATTTTTTAAATTCCTGTTTTCCATTAAAATCATTTTTCCTCCAATATGATCGATCTATGACAATGTCTTCCCAGTTATCTTCTTTGATTTTTCACTTTATCAAAGCTCTTTTGATGTAGACTTTATATCTGAGTTTTGGTTTATTCCTTGGCGGAAGTGCCTTTTACCAACTCCCCGTCTAGTAACTGCTTAGGAATACGATGATCTGGCATTCTTACAATATGGCCGCTCCAACGCAACCTATATTGTATTATGAGAGATTCAATACTTTCAAAATGACTTCGTTCCAGCACTTTAACATCACTCATATGTGATTACCAATTGATATTGAGTATATGACGAAGGCATTGTTGATGAAAATGTTCGAGAATTTCTTGATAGTGGAACCCTCGGAGAAATGAATCGATCAGAGAAACCAAGCGGAATCTCTTCTAGTCTGGAAACAATTGTATTTTTAACAGCATATCCACCCCAGCCCCTCTTTTCAATCCTTCGGACCTTCCAATCCAATAAAAAGTGTATCCCCCCAAGCCATTCCTGAAAATAACCCTCCTCAACAAACATAGTTTCAGACAAGGCTACAACATCCACGTTATACTGTTGAAGCTCTTTAACCACAAGTTCTGACCTTCTTTTAGGACAAGATGATGCAGGTTCACGGTTTAACAATGTCCATACATTCCAGAAACTAATATTTAAAATGTTTGGGTTTTGGTTTTCGCGCAATAGCCGGATGACGACCAGACCTGGGCTGAAGTTCTCTGGGATACCTGCTAAGTCAAACCCTTTCACTTCTTGTTCCAGAGCCCACATTGCCATTGACAAATATATCATTATTTGAGTTCATCGTTTCTTAGTGGTTTGTCTCTTTCAGCTACGGCCTGCCATACTCATGCAACATACGTGAAAGATGCTTGGATCATATGACGCCTGTGCTTGAAGTTTATTTCCTAAGTGATGAAAGGCCTTGCACTGGACCGATCCTACACTCTGAACAACGGTGACTGGTATCTCCATGTGTGTGTGTGCGCGCGCGCGCGCACACACACACACACACACACACACACACACACACACACACACACACACACACACACACACACACACACACACACACACACACACACACACACACACACACACATGCATAATGGCTGCCCCCTCGTTATCGAGTATGGCCATTGCATGATAATAATTATTAATTAATTCTATCGTGCAATGCCTGTGCGTGAAGATATTTTTTAAAGTGAGGAAAGACTGTGCACTGAGCCAATCCCACTCTCTGATCGACTAACTATAACCCGAAAAGAAGAAAAGATCAACATCATCGGTAACTACTCAGCGGCAGGCTTTATATCGGAGTTATCCCAGTTTCCTGAGTTGCCTTCTCCTAGAAGAATGCCCTGACAAAGGCTAGGGGTCCTTCACTCCCAGTGGTTTAACCGTGCGGTGCATATGTATATACATATTTACACACTTTTGGATGGCCGTTGACTCTTATGAGTTCTTCCGCCTTTGTCAGGTTTTGTTTTTTGTCCTGCAGGGTGTCTAAAATCACCCTCCTCACCAAGTAAACTTGGTGGGGTTGCCGGTTTAGTCGCCGACGACCCGAGCATGCGACAGGTTGCACTGGGTTACATGTTGCCAGTAGCACTCAAGAGTGACCCGACATACATACATACATACATACATACATACATACATACATACATACATACATATACCTGGGGATAGACTGATGAGAACTGCTATAGACCAGGGGATAGATGAGATTATATCCTATAATAGTATTTGTAATAAGGAACGCGTAACCAAGGAATATTACACCCGATTAAGAAAAATATGATCATCGGAACTCTCTGCGCACAGTAAAACAATGGCTCACGATGTGTTTGCTGTATCTGTCCTAACACCAACGTTTGGAATACTCGAATGGATGATAGACGAAATCCGAGCAATTGATGTTAAAACTCGAAAAATTCTAAACAACACCGGAAACTTCCACTTCAACAGTGACATAGACCGCTCTACTCGAAACGTAAGCAGGGAAGCAGAGGCCCAACATCGGGCCAAACAGCATTTGAGTGTCACATCATATCCCTCCAACAACATTTACGAACCTCGAAGCGTAAGAGCCCACCTATCTACACGACTATTTCGGAAGTTACAAGTGCAATCCATTAATGTAACAATAGAAATATGTAAACATTCCAAAAATTCTGCATCTAATACAAATACAAAAATTCTGCATCTACAAATACAAAGCATATACACATGCACACATAACTCAAAACATCCACATCCACACATACAATAACGTCCATACCTGCTCACATACAGACGTATGCAGACATGCATACATATCTACCTAGTTGATATTGTGTAAATTCCAATGAAATAGTCTTGTATCTATGTTAGAAACTGACTCTCTCTCTCTCTCTCTCTCTCTCTCTCTCTCTCTCTCTCTCTCTCTTGGTAAATACGTGTGAAATTATAAAACCAGAAGTACATACATACATCGGAATTTAAATTATTGATGACGACAATAGCAAATTAGAAACAACTTTAAGCAGAAGCTGGGCGTAAAGCAATAAACTAAAAGAATAGGATGCAAGGACAAGAAGAAAACAATGGTGGGGATAGGGCAAGGAAAAGGGAAAAGCGAAAAGATTTAGTATTACTTCCGATCAAATATGACGTTCTATCAAATATGCATCTCTTCACGTGGTTACTTTAAACGTGACAAGACAGCTGCTTCAAGCCACAATGTTTCCATATGAATACTCAGTATCACATTGTTGCTTCTCATTTGAGATGATTGTTAACAATCACTTAAATACGATACTCTTATTGCTGTTTACAATTTCTGCTGGTTCCGGGGAACATTTCGAATATCTAATCTAACTATATGATCTTAAATGAATTTGCCTACGAATTACTTTTGGAATAAAGTTTTATATCTCTAAGGTTTCGTTTTTATTCACATTTCATAACAGTGAACTAGTATGATAATTGTGTTGTAACCTATATATTTGACAAAGGATATCTTTTCAATTTTCCTTGCTTTTTTTTTAATATTTCAGAAGCATTAGTTATAACTGCAAAGCCGCAAAATACAGAAGTCCTTGTGAACGAAACAGCAGCTCTGCGTTGTGACGTGTCTTACAACCCTAATATAGATACAGTACACGAATGGTACTTCAATAACATACATATTGAATTTGATGACAACCCACACTTCCATTTGGTAATTTCTTTTAACTATTTCACCTACTTCTCTACAAAGGTTCTGATGCAAATTACGGCAAATTAAACATTTTGAAATGTTCTCTTACCGTAGGTTATTCACTTAGCGACTATGTGGTTCCGGATTGTCTTCAATAATGTTGAGTTGAGCAGTATCTTGCGAGTGGAATTTGGTCAACAAAAACTGTCTGGAAACCTGTCTTCTATGTTTATGAGTATGTTGAGCATATGTCTTCAATAATGTTGAGTTGAGCAGTATTTTGCGAGTGGAATTTGGTCAACAAAAACTGTCTGGAAACCTGTCTTCTATGTTTATGAGTATGCGAGTAGGTGTGCATGCGCTCGAATTTTGAAGATGTATGCCAGTAAACGATAAACATTACGAATAACCAGAAAAACTCATGTTTTACGAGCAAAGTCACATAAAATAAAAATTCTACATCGTCATCACTTTCAACATCAGAAATATAGTGAACTAGTTATTGTCCCCTTAGAAACCCGTAACCAAGGTTGGCTATTATTCACTAATTATGATATTTGTACATAAGAAAAAAACGAGTTATAAATAATTCTACAAAAGATATCAGTATCAGATAAAATACTGTATTTGACGGTTAACAAAATAAAGCTTATACACTATAGGTTTTCGTGCTCAAGTAAGTAAAGATCCAACACCTACAATGTTCTGGAATATATTTGTAAAGAAAATGTTGGTTCAAATTTAATTATTTATTGTTTTAAGTCTTGGTTCAAAAATAGAATTTAAACTTATTTTTGTACCCAAATTTAACAATCAATTCGTGTGTCTATATATGTCCGTGTGTGTGCGTGTGCATGAACGCGTGTCTGTGTGTGTGTGCGTGCGTGCGCTAATCTTTTTACTCATACTGTCAAAAACCATTTATATAATTCTTTCTGAAGTACCACAAATATAAATTCATTATTTTCAAAATAGGGCGGTGAATTGGCAGAAACATCGGACAAAATACTTTGCAGCATTTAGTTATAGGCCTTTACGTTCTGAGTTCAAATCCTGTCGAGGTTAGCTTCGCCTTTCATCCTTACGGGATCGATAAAATGAAATAGTACAAGTAACGCACTGGGATTGATTTAATCGACTCCCCCACCCCCTTCCTTTCAAATTGCTGTCCTTGTGCCAAAAATTAGAAACAATTATTTTCAAAATTCTTTGAATTCAATTTTGACGTAATGATCTGCCATAAATTATTTCCAGTATGGTTCAGGAGACTGAACCATATAAATGTTATAAATCTTGTTGAAACGTTTCACTAATTCGGTAGAACAAACAGGTGTTTAATGAGATTTGTATATTGGCATTCTGAAATTAATCATTGTGATGGCCATTTAGTTAATTCTCTGCATTTACCTGATTTAGATTTATTTTACTAGTTAGAGATATCACCATAAATGGTGAATAGATATATCATGACACCTATATAAGATAAGATATACGTAAGGGAAAATATGGCTTTTCATAAACGGTAATAAGATTTTAACGAAAGTCAAACAAGAAATATATCAAAAAGAGACAGAAAATCTAATTTGTAAGAAAGAAGTGCTACAAAGCTCCGCGTAGAACGTTAAATAGATAATGGTTTCTGATTTAGGCACAAGGCCTGTGAAAGGGAAAGTCGATTAAATCGACCCCAGTACGTTACTGGTATTTTATGGACCCCGTAAGGATGAAAGGCAAAGCTAATATATTGGCAAAGCCTATATCTACCAATAATGCTAATACACCGCCCTAAATGTTAAATAAATAATCTTAACTATAATAAAGAATGGAGTGCGGGACTGCGTCCAGAATATATATTTTTATCCCGTTTGTAAAATAAGTGGGATTACTTTGAATAAATAATGAATGGATATTACATAATTTATGTACTAAATTTCGTAACTCTTGATTAAATATAAATAATTTTATTGCTTATTTCAAGATTCACTTCTTTAAATTTTTCAAATGTCAACACTTCCGGTTAGAGCCCGTCATATTATAACACTTATAAAAACATTGCATATATTTCCATCGCTAATTTTCTCCTAGTGCAGTTTATATATAATATCGTCTTTTTTAATGTATCATGGATTACTTTACTGATTACAGAAGAAAGTGTAACACAGACTCTCTTCCATTTCTATGGATATTGTCAGTTACGATTTTATTTGACATATCATTTCTACATGCATATATATTTGCGTATAATATCAATATACACACTACACATGCTAGCAGAAAACCACCCTAAGGGTGGTTTTCTGCTAGTGTACGCTAATGAAGCTATTTAATTTTGAAAATGTGAAACTTTTGCACTCATTAATTATTTGCAACAAATGGCGTAACATAGCTGCTCAATGATTATTTGTTTCAAACTAGTGTATCAAAATTCTGTGTAAACTATGGACACTGGGAGAAACTTTAGAATGTTTTACAAATCTTCATTGTACCATTGTTCGATTGAACGGTTAAAATACAACCTTCACTGGTTCAGAATCTCTAACTGCCAGCAAACCATTCCGTTACGATAAGTATAAATTAGAAAAGGTAGGGTTTCACATAATATGTGCAATTATATTACGTTTAAAAGAACATCGTTCCATCATTGCATGATGGTGTTAACGGCTGAAGATCTGGATTCTCGGTGAAAAAATTGTATCAATGACACTATAGTGACTATAGTGAAATAAATCATTATATATTACAGACGTCTTCTATTGATTGTGTGCTCTCACACTTTTGAATATTCCTTACATAAAAACGATTTATATTAATATAGATATATATATATAGTATATATATATATATATATATATATATATAGGAAAATGTATGACCCCACTCTACTACCCTAAGTATTGAGTACTCTGGTACCTTATGGTCCATCTGGTTCCTTACCACAACTCCTTCGTTATATATATATATATATATATATATATATATATATATATATATAATGTAAGTATGTACGCGTACATACATATATCTATACAGACGTACACTAGTATGTGTATATATACATACATGTACACATATATATATATGCACGTATGGGTTTACCGAACATTTATCATAATGTTCGGTTTGTTTGTAAACAAACAGCCCGATTACGCCGTACAGTATCAGCCGTACTCAGAGTAAGAAATGAAATTTCATTTCATCCTTTTCCATTTATCGTTTTCGGTTCGCCCGGCCGACTAACTCACTCGATATGCAAATTAGGCTGCTCAGTCGTTGATATGCATAAGGAAAGTATATACTTTCAAACGTTCAATCATCTGACAGAAAGGTATACAATGCTGACGATAGCTAAGAAGCTCGAAACTAGTACATCGTTCCTATGTCAGTGTTGAACAAAAAAGGCGACGATGGTTTCCAAATACTGTACGGCGTAATTCGGGCTGTTTGTTTATAAACAAACCGAACATTATGATAAATGATCGGTAACCCCATACGTGCATATATATATATGTGTACACGTATGTATATATATACATACTACTGTACGTTTGTATTCATATATGTATGTAGGTGTACATACTTACATTTAAGTATCAGCCGGACTAAGAGTGAGAAATGAAATTTCGTTTCATCCTTTTCCATATATATATATATATATATATGATAACTGAACAAAAAAGAAAAATGAACACAGACATTTACAGATATGTGTTCAAATGGGACCAGAATCGCTAAGGTGAAAAAAATATTAAGTGCAGACAATATGGTTACATATACACACATTATCCGGTTTCTAATTATATTTAGAAGTGATAACGTTACTAATTTCTTCACTCGCTGATGGGCTGATGACTTTGTTAATCGTTTTCACAAATAAAATTGCGAAACAGTTTCTATCATAACTGTCCGGGTGTTCGGTTGTTATCACAATTATGGTTTGTATTTATTTTTCTTCATTTATTCTTAAATTTGAGTCTGACAAACCATATTTTCTGTAGTTAGTATTTTTTTTCCCCTTAGCGATTCTGGTCCATTACGATGTGAATACATATATGTAAATGTCTATGTTCGTTTTTCTTTTTGGTTCAGTTATACTATACGGCTCGGAAAAGCTTTTTTCTTAGAGCTAATTTACTGTAATGAGACTATTTTGAGTTTCTAACTCAATACATGCCTTGATATATATATATATATATATATATATATATATATATATATATATATATATATATATATTGTATGTATATATATATTGTATATATATATACACCAACTCCTATCCATCGTCGTCGACAACACCTACTTCGGATTCCTTGACCAAACATACCAGCAAACCTCGGGACTGCCCATGGGCTCAAGCCTGTCGGGTGTGCTAGCGATCTCTTACATGGACAGCCTCGAGCGCAAGGCACTCAATGCCTGTCACCCCAACGCCGTTGCCTTTTTCTCAAGGTACGTAGACGACATCCTCATCCTCACATCTTCCCAGGAGATGGCGAACGGAATTTATGGGACGTTCAACAACACGGACGAGAATATTGATTTCAGTGTTGAACACCCTAACGACGACGGGTCACTTGCCCTCCTCGACTTCCAAATCAACATCACGGAGCAGGGAGGGATCCACTGCAACTTCTACCGAAAGGCAGACTGCAGGGACCTGTTCGTCCACTACAAGTTCGCCCTCCCTAACAGTGCCAAAAGAGGATACATCACGAACGAGATCGCGCGAATCAAAAACAGATGCCGCGATCCCGCGAGTGGTGTCACTCATACCAAGCGATTCCTCGAGGTGCTGGAGACGAACGGGTACCCTACCTCGCTCGCAGAAAGAGTAGGAGACACCAGACACAAGAGACAGAGAGGCACCCAAGGCAAGTGCTTCCTTTAAATGCCACACCTGGGCGAGAATACCACCAACGCTATCCGCAAGGCTATACGAGGGAGGGCCTCGACATCCACCTGGCCCTCTGGGGCCCCTCCCTGCGAAGATATCTCTCTAGGAAACCCGGGAAATCAACTGACGCGTGCTCCCCCAGACACTGCCCGATGCGCCATGCGAACTGTTGCCTACGCACATACGTCGTGTATAAGATAGAATGTAACAAGTGCAACCAATACTATATAGGGAGCACAATCAGGCCGCTGCACATCCGGATCAAGGAGCACACTAAAACCAGGGCCTCGTCTTTCCGGAAACACATAGCCAAATGCGGAAACAAAGACGGAAGGCCCATTGTCACAATTCTAGCGATAGAAAGAAACGTCGGCACAGTACGTATCAAGGATCAAACGCCTAGGACCACAATTAAACAACCAATCCGAGAGAAGCGACATGAGGTGGTTGGTTTAAGTTAACAAACGATGCAGCAACACACGCACACACACACACAAGCGAGACAGCAACACACGCACACACACACAGTAGCATTCCACCATACGAACATACTACACTGCCAATACAGAGGAACAAGGCAAC
>OZ024740.1:241441184-241481184 GCA_964016885.1 Eledone cirrhosa | reverse complement strand
TTCATCAGAATTTCAGTCCATTATTGCTACACTATGTAATAATAGGCAATCAAAAAAGATACTGTAGCATCCGAATTTTCAAAATACAAAGTTGGAATGACCTTAGGAAATGAAATAAGGGGTAGTAGTGTAAGATAGAGGAACAGAGAGAGAGAGGGCAAAAGAGAGGGAGAGAGAGAGAGAGAGAGAGAGAGAGAGAGAGAGAGAGAGAGAGAGAGAGAGAAAAGGGATGGAGGTAAGGAGAGAAAGAGAAAGAGATAGGGTGGTGTGAGAGGATTTGTATAGAATATAGTTAAGTTACAAGAAGGGAGGGGGCGAGGGTTGTGTGCTAAAAGTTGTGATGAGTAGAGGTAAGTTAGAGCTAATAGAAGAGTTAAAAATAGGATTATACCAAATGTAAGATATACTCCGTGTTCTGTTTTGCTTTGATGTTGCTGTTGTATTTGTGGTGTGGTTAGTATTAGGGGGTCTAGGTGCGTGTGTGCGGGTGTTTGTGGGGCGTTTGGCGTGTCTATGGTTATGTGTTTTATGGTTGTGTCGGTCCATGTATTCTAGTATGTCGGTGTGACCAGCCCGTTCTAATGCAGTGTTGTAGTATTCAGCGTGTTGATCGAATATTTGTTGGTTAGATGAGAGGCGGGATATTCTAAGTGATATACTATGTGGCACGGACCTTATAATAGATAGTGGGTGGTTAGAGCTAGTGTGGATGTAGGTGAGGTTCTCATTGTTTTTGTGAAAGGGTGTGATAATTTGGGTGTTGAGGTTGAAGGTGGCATCTAGGAAGTTAACTACATTGGTACTATATTCGTAGGTGATTTTAAGGCCAAGGCTATCTAGGGTTCTTCTAATGCTCTTACGGGTTCGCTCTGTTTTGTTTATTCCTGTTTTTAACTAATAGGAGAGCGTCATCTCTATATATTCCACCTTGAAGGTAACTAAATTTATTATGTAAGGTGTGGGCTATGTATATACCAACAATATCCGTAACTTGTGCTAACCATAGACACGCCAAACGCCCCACAAACACCCGCACACACGCACCTAGACCCCCTAATACTAACCACACCACAAATACAACAGCAACATCAAAGCAAAACAGAACACGGAGTAGATCTTACATTTGGTATAATCCTATTTTTAACTCTTCTATTAGCTCTAACTTACCTTCCACATTCTACAAAATTATAAAAAAACACTTTCCAAATTCACATAAATATAGTAGTATACTTAATACCAAAACAATTAGACTATCTTATTCCACTGCACCAAACCTAGACGCACACATTAAGATGCTCAACACCAAAAAACTCCGTAACAACAACACCCCAATCACTCAATACAATAATACACCTAATACACAACCACCCACTAACAAACACTCACACACACATCCCAGCCCACCTATAACTCCACCACTGTCCATAACAGAAATTGTAATTGCCACCTTCCAGAGACTTGTCCATTGAATAACGAATGTTTGCATTCAAACCTAGTGTACAGGTGCTCGGTTGAGTCGGGCAACCAAACCTGGCACTACATAGGCAGCACTGCAAACACCTTCAAAACTCGTCGGCACACGCATCGTTACGCAATAAAGCACCACCAACACCGTTACGTAACGACTCTCGCCGACAAAATTTGGCACTTAAAAGGGAATAACCGACAATACACCCTTAAATGGACCAAACTCTCACATGCTCCTCCATACCGGAGTGGGATGAAAACGTGCCCGTTGTGTAATAATGAGCTCTTCCATATCCTAAGCTCAAGCCACCAACTACTCAACAACAAAATTGAAAGGTCAATTTTTTGCCAGCATAAACTGAAAGCGAAATTATCACACTTCAAACCTTCAACTAAATCTTAACACTACCTATCTTTCTACCCTAAATAACAATTCCACACTCCTAAAAATAGACTATATATGAAATTTAATACTTTCTTCCTTCATCTATTCTCTGGTAAGACTTTCGCCTGTCCACTACCAAATGCCACTTAAAATTATATCTTCCTTCTCTCTTCCTCTATTCATCACAACTTTTAGCATACAACCCTCCTCCCCCTCCCTTCTTGTAACTTAACTATATTCTATACAAATCCTCTCACACCACCCTATCTCTTTCTCTTTCTCTCCTTACCTCCATCCCTTCTCTCTCTCTCTCTCTCTCTCTCTCTCTCTCTCTCTCTCTCTCTCCCTCTCTTTTGCCCTCTCTCTCTCTGTTCCTCTATCTTACACTACTACCCCTTATTTCATTTCCTAAGGTCATTCCAACTTTGTATTTTGAAAATTCGGATGCCACAGTATCTTTCTTGATTGCCTATTATTACATAGTGTAGCAATAATGAACTGAAATTCTGATGAAACAATTGTTAATACGTGGATTAAATTTTTTTGTAACTGTTTACCTTCGTCCTATTTCTCTCTTTTTTTATTACACTCCTAGTTTGTTCGTGTTTCCACTACTGAATCCCTACCAACCTGTTGAGTCACGTTAACGTATGTTGAGAACTTTCCTCACAACTTGTTCTACCAAGCTTTGGAATACTCCTAATTACTGATATATATATATATATATATATATATATATATATATATATATATATATATATATATATATATATATATATATATAAGAAATAGTATATCTACCATCATATATATATACAGATGCATAACTATGCTAGCAAATATATAGGTTTTGCCTTAGTAACTTTGTGGGATGCAGAACAATTATATGAAAGACGTAAAATAAGAAAATTATGAAAATTAACTTACTAAAATTTTACTCTAACTAATTAGTTTCTGAAAGGGAATAAACATGGTTTCCAAATGGAAAGCATGGAGAAGCCGTTTCGTCATCAGAAAGTCTGTTCTCAGCTAAGTTACCAGGCGATGCGTGGACACAGGGAACTTATACAAAAATAATTCAGTGGATGGAAAAAAGCAAGCGTTGACTAAATTCCAAGACATTGAAAAAATCACTGCCTACTTGGTCGGTGGCAAATTCAAAAGAATCAATCACGTGACATCGAGGTTAATCAGTGAGGAGTGGGTGTTAAAAAGACAGTAGCCGAGCCATTACTATGAACTATAGTAGCAGTTTTGGCAAATTTTTGCTCAACAAAATAATTTGGAGATAATTATAAAGAATTAGTATATCTACCAACATATATACAGATGCATACCTATGCTTGCAAATATATAGGTTTTGTCTTAGTAACTCTGTGGTTCAATGCAAGGGGATGCAGAACAATTATATGAAAGACGTAAAATAAGAAAATTATAAAAATTAACTTACTTACTAAAATTTCACTCCAACTAATTAGTTTCTGAAAGGGAATAAACATGGTTTCCAGGTTTCCAAATGGAAAGCATGGAGAAGTGGCTTCTCCACTAATTAGTTGGATTGAAATTTTAGTAAGTAAGTTAATTTTTATAATTTTCTTATTTTACGTCTTTCATATAATTGTTCTGCATCCCCTTGAATTGAACCACAAAGTTACTAAGACAAAACCTATATATTTGCTAGCGTAGGTATGCATCTGTATATATATGTTGGTAGATATACTAATTCTTTATAATTATCTCCAAATTATTTTGTTGAGCAAAAATTTGCCAAAACTGCTACTATAGTTCATAGTAATGGCTCGGCTACTGTCTTTTTAGCACCCCACTCCTCACTGATTAACCTCGATGTCACGTGATTGATTCTTTTGAATTTGCCACCGACCAAGTAGGCAGTTATTTTTTCAATGTCTTGGAATTTAGTCCACGCTTGCTTTTTTCCATCCACTGAATTATTTTTGTATAAGTTCCCTGTGTCCACGCATCGCCTGGTAACTTAACAGACTTCCTGATTACGAAACGGCTTCTCCATGCTTTCCATTTGGAAACCATGTTTATTCCCTTTCAGAAACTAATTAGTTGGAGTGAAATTTTAGTAAGTTAATTTTTATAATTTTCTTATTTTATATCTTTCATATATATATATTGTGTATATATATATATATATATATATATATATATATATATATATATATATATATATATATATATATATATTATAATAAAATAACAGAAGGCTGGACTTGTGTAAATCCTTGAAAGGTTTATTATACTATAATCATTTCACTGACCGGGTTTCGTATGAATGCGGTGATATCATCAGGTATTCGAAATATAATAAATGAATGTAACAGATAAAATACATGGGACTGAAAATCTATGATTTACACAAGTCCAGCCTCCTGTTATTTTATTATAATATTTAACTCCGTACTCGCACCACCAACTACAAAATCGAATACGGTTGAACTGATTTACGTTGAGTACTCTCCATATTATTACATTGACCATACGGAATTGACCAGCGGAATTGACCAGCTCTATCCAGTGGTGAACCTTCAAATCTAAATAAATATATATATATATATATATATTGTATATATATATATATTGTGTGTATATATATATATATATATATATTGTATATATATATATATATATACAATATATATATATAATATGTATGTATATATATATATATACAATATATATATATACTATATATATATATATATATACAACATATATATATAATATGTATGTATATATATATACAATGTATATATATACTATATATATATATATATATATACAATATATATATATATTATGCGTGTATATATATATACAATATATATATATATACTATATATATATATATATATATATATATATATATATATATATATATATATATATACAATATATATATATACAATATATATATATATACAATATATATATTGTATATATATATATATATATATATATATATATATATATATATAGTATATATATATATTGTATATATATATATATATACAATATATATATATATATACTATGCATGTATATATATATATACAATATATATATATACTATATAACTTTGAAATGTTTTGGCCAGTATTGGCCCAGGCCATGTCTAACTTAATAGCACCACCTGGCGAAGTCTTTCAATTCAGGATTTGGGCACCATGGCCCATTCGAGAAGAGAATTACTGTTTGCGGAGACATATCCGGGTGTGGGTGGTTTGTCCGGGATTACTTGGAGGAATTTGTCCAAAGACTTCTTGAATTTTGTGTGGTCAGTTTCTGTTTTGACGTGTCCTGGTGTGATGTTGAAGAGAGCAGGGCCGATTGAGGTGAAATAATTGTGCCGTATTGTTGTTATGAGTTGCGATTTAGATTTTTGAATGGGACGGATAGCACGGGGCCCAAGCCTTGGGTGTATCTTGAAGGCGATGCCAACATCATTTGGGCAGTGATGATGGAACATTTTCCACATCATGCAGATAATATAACGCTCACGGCGACGTTGGAGTGAGTAAAGTTTCAGGTTTTCTAATCGACCCCAGTAGTCAAGGTCTGACATGCCATCTATCTTTTTCGTGATTGCCCTTTGAGGAGCTTCAAGTTTCATGATACTTTGTTTCGTGTGGGGAGACCACAGTGGACAACAGTATTCAAGGTGTGGTCGGGCGAAAGTAGAGAAGAGAAGGATAATGGTGCGGGAATCTCTCGACTGGAAGGTTCTGAGGATCCAGGAACACATTCTGCGGGCCATGTCAACTTTGCTGCTTATATGCGTGGTCCAGCTTATGTTGCTGTCCACGGTTACTCCCAAGTCTCTGATGTTGTTAGATGCCACGAGAGTTTCCCCGGAGGGAAGGGAGTACGGGAGTTCCAGAGCATCCTCTTTTCCAAAGTGGATCAGTTCGAATTTGTCTTCGTTCAGTAACATGTTGTTCTTTTCTGCCCATTGGGTAACAGCCAGTAGGTCTGACTGAAGGCTTATCCGGTCATCCACGCCATTGATGACCTTTTGGAGCTTGGAATCATCAGCGAAAATGTTAATGTTGCTGTGTTTGATGATGTCAGTGATGTCATTAATATAGATGATGAAGAGAAGTGGGCCCAACACAGTGCCTTGTGGGACCCCACTACTGACTTTGGCTGGGCTTGATTTGACTCCCTCAACTACAACATGTTGGGTTCTGTTTGACAGGAAGCTCTTGATCCACTGCAGCAGCTTTCCAGTGACACCAATATTGGACAGCTTTCTCAGTAGAATGTTATGATCAACCCTGTCAAAGGCCTTGCTGAAATCAAGGTAGATAACATCAGTGTTGGAACCCTCTCCCAAGGCTCTCAAAATGTCATCAAAGTGATGCAGTAGCTGCGTCAGGCAATCCCTTCCATTACGGAATCCATGCTGGTTGGAGTTCAGCATATTGTTACTCTCAAGGAAGTGGGTCATTCGCGATCTCACCACTCGCTCAAATACCTTAATGATATGAGAGGTGAGTGAGATTGGACGGTAATTCACGGCAAGGGATTTGTTTCCCTTTTTGAAAACTGGGACAACAGACTGGGATAGAATGTTTTCTGGCACATATCCAGCATCCAGTGAGTTCCGCCACAGATTGGCAAGAGGAGATGCAAGTTGGTGTTGACACGCCTTCAAGACACAAGCAGGGAACCTATCGGGACCTACTGCTGAATTATGCTTGATTTCCTTTATTGCCGCCAAGACATCAGGGGCGCCAAACGTTATGTCCGATAAGGTGTAATGGGGAGTAACATCGCCGATACAGCCCAGATCGGCCATATCAGGATTGCTGAAAACAGAGCAGTATTGTTTCTGCAGTATCTCACCCATGGTTTTAGCATTGTCTTGAAGAGTGCCATTTTCATCAATTAGAGGGCCAACAGTAGAGCCAGTGATTTTGTGTTTTTTTGCAAATGAAAAGAACACTTTGGGATTGAGTTTGATCTTCTCAATGGCCCAGGCCTCTTCAGCTCTTCTCTGATTGTTGATGAGGGACATTATGTTGTATATATATATATATACTATGCATCTATATATATATATACAATATATATATATACTATATATATATATATATACAATATATATATATACAATATATATATTGTATATATATATATATTGTATATATATATTGTATATATATATATATATATATATATATATATATAGATATATATATATATATAGTATATATATATATAGTATATATATATATTGTATATATATATAGTATATATATATATTATATATATATATATATATTGTATATATATATTGTATATATATATATATATATATTGTATATATATATTGTATATATATATATATATATATATATATATATATATATATATATATATAGTATATATATATATTGTATATATATATAGTATATATATTGTATATATATATATATATATATAGTGTATATATATATATTGTATATATATATATATATATATATAGTATATATATATATTTTGTGTATATATATATATATATATATATATATATATATATATATATATATACTAGCATTAAAGCCCGGCGTTGCTAGGGGTCAGTAAGTTACCAAAGTTAGGTTGCACCACCCATTTTATGGCACCACTTTTTTGTCTGCCGGGGACTGGGTGAATGAATTCCAGACCTGGACTGCCGAAGCAGGAGCTGCGCCAGCAGTGACAATTGTAGTTTCGCCTATGGATATTATCTCTGTGCAAAGAAGTGTTGAAATTTATTGTTACACAGTACTTGCGCAACACGCGCGCAGACGATGCCAGCCGAACAACAGAGCTGCGATGGAGTTGTTCTGCATGGTTGTCTAATGTGTGTTTTCTAAATTTAAGACAGTAGGGAGGAGTGTGATGTGGGGGAGAGTTAGCTGCTGTTTCTAGCAGGTTTAGTGACCTCATAGAAGATATGTTTTCTAAATTTAAGACAGTAGGGTGGGGTGTGATATGGGGGAGAGTTAGCTGCTGTTTCTAGCAGGTTTAGTGACCTCATAGAGTATATTATTGTGTATTGTAAATAAACTGATACTTCTTTCTTCCACGTTCGTTGAGAGGTTTTAAAAAAGATTTATCTCTATTTTTTTTTGTTGCTTTTGAATAATTGTTGTTTCGTATGAAATGTAATAAGTTCTCTTTGTCATTGGAGTAAATAAATCTTTGACCGTTCCACACTCTAAAACAAACGTTCTCTCTCTCTCTCTCCCTCTCACTCTCACTCTCTTCTCTCTCTCTCTCTCTCTTCGGCGTTCCTAAAGGAAGTTTGTAAGCATGTATGTAGTTTTATCGAATTTTAAGGGGAGTAGAGAGAGGTAATCAGATTCTATTAGAGGGTTAAAGCGTCATGTATTTAGTTTTATCGATTATTTCCATAATTGTGGGTGAGTTTGAATGAAATAAATAGTCGTTGGCCTAAGTTAACCATTTACAACATTCTTACAGACTTTGAGTCGAATCGGTTTGAAATTGTGCAAATGTATAAACAGGGAACATGCACACACACAACAACAACAATCAGCCTTTTTATAGATAATTGTTTCTATTTTAGGCACAAGGCCAGCAATTATCCAGTACATTACTGCTACTTTATTTTATCGACCGCGTAAGGATGAAAGGTAAAGTTAACCTCGGCCGGATTTGAACTACCTTTTATAGACAATGATATATATATATACATATATTGTATATATATATTGTATATATATATTGTATATATATATATATATATATATATATATATATATATATATATATATATATATATATATTAGAAAGTGAGGTCTTTTTATTTTTTTTTTTTTTACAAAATGAAAAATAACCGATGTGTCCTACACGAGTGAAAGTATAAAGAAAAAAGATGAAATCGAAAATGCAACTGGAATCTTATTTTTTAAAATATATATATATTTATTTGGTTCCTTTACCGGTTTCGCAGTTCTTCTGCTTTTCAAAAGTAGAGTTGAGATGGAGGGTCTGTGGTTTTTCTCACATCTGGTTGGTCTTTGAATGTTACTTGTTTTATATGGAAAAAAGTGGCTCGAAACGCCAGGTTTTTAGAGAAGTAATTTGATTGGTTGGTCAATAAATATAATAAATTTCGCGCCAGTTCGCGTTACAAAGTTCTTCAAGCAAGGAGGGGTCGTTGGGGGGGGGGGGGGGGCTCAGGTTGTTTTTTCATATATGAGTGTTTGAATTTCTTTTTACTTAAAAAAAAGGGGGCTCACGAAGGCTTTTTTTATAAATGTAATTTGATTGGTTATAAATCAAATTATACTGTCACATGAACAAGCTCATTAAATTTCGCGCCCGTATTTGCGAATTTATTTTGTAGCCTTTTAGAGAATTTTATGACAAACATAAGATAATGGTCAAGAGAAATGGGATGGGAGAATTGTTCTGGTTCAGTGAATATAGCACACGAAGACGAACATTCCTTTTAACCTAGCAAGAAGAATTTGCATAATTGTCTCCAATTATGAAACGCGAAATAAAAGACTTCAAGAATTAAAAGAAATTCTACTCGAAAGACAGTACCCACCATTACTAATAAATAATGGAATAGAAAGTTCTAAATCAATAGGCATTGATGAATTAGGAAAACAGAAACAAATTCAAGGTACGTCCAATATTCTATCATATATCTCAACACACAACCCAAGAAATGCGGAAGCTTGCAACACTATTCACAAGAACATCCCACTGCTGAAACAAGACCCAAGAATGAAAAAAGCCCTTGAAACACACAAAATAATCAAAAGCAAAAGACAACCGAAATCACTGAAAACATTACTCACCAATGCCAAATTACCTACCACAAACCCACAACCAAAAATGTGATCGCTCTAATTGTGGAACCTGCACTCATTTCATTGAAGGCAACGTATACATTTAAATCAGGACAAAATTTTGCTGTAAAAAATCACTTCACTTGCTCATCAAAAAATCTAGTTTATGCCATTAAATGTAAAGGATGCAATGAAGATTATATAGGACAAACTAAACTCACACTCAGAAACAGAATGACAGTTCATCGCCAACAATTATGAGATCCAACCACGAGATAGATACCACTAAGCGCACATCTAGACATATGCGCAAGTAATAAGACACCCAAATTCCAAGTCTTCCCATTTTACCTTTGTGCTGACAATACAACAGAACAAATACGAATAAATAAGGAAAATATGTTTATTCAAAAATATAGACCAGCATTAAATATGGTTTAATATACATTATGTTAACACCATAACATGCTAACCATCCAAACAGACACGTACACACACACATAACACCTTCTACTTTAGAAAATAAAAACCCGAACTAAATAAACCTTAACATACGTTTGCTCTGACAATACAACAGAAGAAATACGAATAAGTAAGGAAAATATGTTCATTCAAAAATATTCCTACTAACGGAATCATTTTCCTACACACACACACACACACACACACACACACACAAAATATATATATATTCTCTTCATCTTAACATGCTAACCATACTCCCCCACACACATAACACCCATACACATACATAACACCCTCCCCCTACCCCACACACACAACTCCCTCTCCCATTTCTACTAATAGAATCACTTTCCTACACATATATACACACACACAAAATATATATATTCTTTCCATCTTAACATACCCCCCCCCCCCCCACACTCACACACACACACATAACACCCACATACACACACACACAACTCCCTCCCGCATTTCTAGTAATAAAATCATCTTCCTATACACACACACACACACACACACACACACACACACACACACACACACACACAATCACACAAATAAACATACATATCTTTACTTTATTTATTTCAATAGAAAACCTGAATTCTGACACCCCAGCGAACCTACCATATTCACTGAACCAGACCAATTCTCCCATTCCATTTCTCTTGACCATTATCTTTTGCTTGTCATAAAATTCTCTAAAAGGCTACAAAATAAATTCGCAAATACGGGCGCGAAATTTAATGAATTTGTTCACGTGACAGTCATAATTTCATTTATAACCAATCAAATTATATTTATTAAAAAAAGCCTTCGTGAGCCACTTTTTTTAAAGTAAAAAGAAATTCAAACAAACTTACGCGAAAGCTGATATACTTAGTCACGTGACTACATCAACCAACCAAACTTCACTCATATATGAAAAAACAACCTGCTATATTCACTGAACCAAAACAATTCTCCCATCCCATTTCTCTTGATCATTATCTTATGTTTATCATAAAATTCTCTAAAAAGCTACAAAATAAATTCGCAAATACGGGCGCAAAATTTAATGAACTTGTTCACGTGACAACCATAATTTCATTTATAACCAATCAAATTACATTTATAAAAAAAAAAACCTTGTATATATATATATTGTATATATATATACATATTGTATATATATATATATTGTATATATATATATATATATACATATTGTATATATATATTGTATTGTATATATATATATATAATATATATATATATATATATTGTATATGTATATATACATATATATATATATATACGTATATACATATATATATATATATATATATATATATATATATATATATATATATATATATATATATATATGTATATATATATACATTATATATATATATATATATATATATATATATATGTGTGTGTGTGTGTGTGTGTGTGTGTGTGTGTGTGTATGTGTGTGTGTGTTGTTATACTTTGGGAGAGTTGTGCTGCTAATGGAAACACATGCACCTGTTGATTTTCATTTCAATTTATTACGAATATCTAGTTGGTTGGTTTAATGACAGGATGGTTGATTATGTGTTGCCAAAGCTAGTTCGCCTCAGTGACTAATTTGTTATTTTGTATCCCTCATTATTTTGTCCTACACGATATATATATATATATATATATATATATATATATATAAATATCTCTATATATATATATGTGTGTGTGTGTATATATATGTGTATATATATATATATGTGTGTATATATATATATATAAATACAAGTATGTATACGTACATTCATATATGTATACAGACGTACAGTAGTATGTATATACATACATACATGCACACACATATATATGTACGTATGTGTTTACCGAACATTTATTATAATGCTCGGTTTTCTGGTAAACAAACAGCCCGAATTATTAGCCGTACAGTGTTCGGCAACCATCGTTGCCATTTTGTTCAACACTGACAAAGGAACGATGAACTAGTTTCTAGCTTATTAGCTGTCATCAGCACCGTATACCTTCCTGTCAGATGATTGTACGTTTGACAGTTTATACTTTCCTTATGCATATTAACGGCTGAGTAGCCTAATTTGCATATCGTTACCATTTATCCTATATATATATATATGTGTGTGTGTGTGTGTGTGTGTGTGTGTGTGTGTGTGTGTGTGTGTGTGTGTGTGTGTGTGTGTGTGTGTGTGTGTGTGTGTGTGTGTGTATGTGTGTGTGTGTGTGTGTGTGTGTGTGTGTGTGTGTGTGTGTGTGTGTAAAAGGTAAACAGAAACAACAACACAATCGTTACAGTATATGGAAGGGATATATTAGGTTAACGCTCGATATAGCAGGAAGAGGGTGTTAACATTTCGGCGCTACAATGAGAAATATATATATATATTAAAATAACAGATTAAAGTTTAAGCAAGAAATCGCTGCTTTCACCCTTAACGGGATCTTCTGAAACTAAAAAAGTCAATCTGTGAACGCAGAAGTAAATATTTCAAAAAAACGTTGCAACCGAAGGAAGACAGGAAGACGATACTTTGGTTCGTGGAAACGTTCCCTGGCAAAGAACGGAAAAAAACGAAGATAATACGTCATTATTTGGTGCGGTGAAAACAATTACACGCAAAGACAAAACCAGGTTTATGGATTAAATGAAGTCGTAGACTAATATTCTATTAGGTGATTCATGGAGACGTTCTCTGGCAATGAACGGAAAAAAACGAAGATAATACGTCATTATGAGGGTCGAGAGAACAATTACACGCAAAGACAAAACCACGTAAATGGTATAACTGAAGTCTTAGACGAAAATTCTATTTAGGAAACCGAATGATTCTCAGCTTCAGAGTTAAGAGTAAAGTAAATTAAATACAGAGGTAAATGAAATTAAATATATACATACACGCATCCAACTCACAAAAAATTAGAAAACTCATCATTAGAACAGCCGTTAAAACAGCCAAATGCTGTCAATGACAGCGATGGGCAAACACAGAAACGTGCCAGTGCTCGACAGACAGATAATCCACTAGGTGGGTGACAGACATATGAAATATAGAGCAGATTGAAAGAGGAGTGGGACAAGAAGTGACGATGTACAAAACAAGTTCACACATCTTTACCCTCATCAGCTCTCAAACCAGCAAAAAGATTTCGCATGGTTTAATTGAGAGTACCATTTTAAAACGCTGGATGATGCAACAGAAAACAAAGCTTTCTGCTGGTATGATGTGTGTGTGATAAAACAAGCAGTACATATAGAAGGATGAAAGAAGACGAAAATAAAATAACGGGATAATGGACTGTGGTGTTTGTCCTAAATAGAAAGCTAATCATAGCTATGATAAAATTAAATGAATAAACACTGTTATCTCCGATCGAGACGAAGCGAGATTACATTTGAATTCATATAAAAAGGAGAAAATTTATTGCTAGAACAGCCGTTAAAACAGCTTTGTCTCGATCAGAGGCAACAATGTTGATTCATGTCTATATATATATATATATGTGTGTGTGTGTGTGGGTGTGTGTGGGTGTGTGTATGTGTGTGTGTTGATCAAGCTCCTTAAATTTAAGTTTTATATATATATATATGTTTAATTTAGAAATGTCTTATACAGGACAAAAAACTGTTTCATTCGAAGGAAATCATCAGGAAAGCCGATTGTCAATGTGTTATGGTGGTTTTTATTATTTTATTACACATTGACGGTCGGCTTTCCTGATGATTTCCGAATGAAACAGTTCTAGTCCTATAGAAGCCATTTCTATATCAAATATTAAACTCTGCTATTGAGTACCTTACGTACTGTGGTTACCCCCGATTGCCCAATTGAACCCGGGATACACACACAGACATACACATACGTACGCGCGCACACACACACACACACACACACACACACACACACATATATATATATATATATATATATATATATATATATATATATATATATATATATATATATGTATATTTATTAAAATAACATGTATATTTATTAAAATAATATGTATATTTATTAAAATATTTTAATAAATATTTGCTCTACGGTTCTTATATATTTGATATATATTTATCTTTATCGAGCCTTCTTTGGATTTTAGTCTTCAAATTTATTATTATTACTATATATATGTGGATATATATATATATAGATGGCTGTCACCGAAATATATATAGCAGTAATAAACGAAGCTAAATTTTAAACATTTGACTTTTTATTTTACTTTATTTTACATTACTCCGGAGTAACCAAATCAACCTGCGCACTTCGTCGAGTGTTCCAGCTGCATACTGGGGTGTTGGTATACAACCAACATATACTCAAAATCTATATATATATATATATAATACAGGCAAACACACAAACGCGCGCACACTTGCACATATATACATATACGCATATATTTGTACATTTCAAGCAATTTTTCTATCAGTTTAAAACTGTTGTTAATTAGCGGATTTAGAACAATAAAACAATTTATACAATTATAAGACATTGTTTTATGAACATCTGAAAGAGATTTGCTGGCCGTTGTTAAAAATACTTCTTTCTTTCATTATACTTAGTCTACAGAAGATCCAGTTGGTGGCCTCGTAATAAGGGATGCCAATTTTGTACATTCTGGGTATTATATTTGCACTGTTAAAAGTCCTATCAACATAATTAAAGCAGGTGCATTTCTTCAAGTTAAAGATGAGTATAACAATTTTTTTGTCGCCTTAATTTATTGCTGTTGTTGTATTTGTTTATCGTATTTGGATACAGATATTAACTCATCAATCCCATTGTCCTAATACACCGTATAATAAAATAAATATGGTTTTCTTAAATGAATTTAGTCTGAATTCTTAAATGATCCTTTTATCTTGCCGTTCTTTGGAGCAGATATTGAAAGCATACGATCGCACTCTTTAGAACAGTGCAGTGTTTTGTTGAATAGTAAGTGTAGAAATACCTTTTTTACAAGTTATATTTATGTCATGTTAAGTAATTTATAATGATTATATAGATTTTGGCGCTGAGTTCACCACGCTGTACATTTCACGGTGGATTGGCAGTATCGGTATAGGGTCGGACGCCATACTTTGCAGCATAGAGTTACGGCTCTTTATGGTCTGAGTTCAAATCCCGCCGAGGTTAACTTTGTCTTTCATCCTTACGGGGTCGATAAAATAAAGTACCAGTAATACACTGGGATAATTACTGGCCTTGTGCCAAATGTAGAAACAATTATTACATCTTGTAATAATTGCATCTTGTAATAATTACATCTTGTAATAATTGTTTCTTCTTTAGGCACAAGGCCAGCAATTAACCAGTGCATTACTGGTACTTTATTTTATCGACCCCGTAAGGATGAAAGGCAAAGTCAACCTCGGCGGGATTTGTAATAATGAGTTCAAATAACGCCAAGGTTTTACTTTGCCTTTCATCCTTACGGGGCCAATAAAATAAAGTATGTTCTGAGTTCAAATCCCACCGAGGTTCATTTTACCTTTTATCTTTCCGGGGATTAATAAAATTAAGTACCAATAATGCACTGATGTCCATTTAATCGATTTACTCTCGTTGTGCCAAAAGTAGAAACAATTATTACATATATCTGATTTGCATGTAAATTATGTCGAGTATATTAACCCACTAACGTTAATGAACCATCTGATAGAGGCAAGCTGGGATGGAATATATCTCGACTTCAGAGAATGCTGTGTTCTGAATAGTGTTCTGATCTCTTTAGCTTTATAGTACGCATGACTTTAACTAAATTATGACTCTCATTTTCTGCTTGATGTCTTCTTCCTAAATAATATTACGTATATTTGCTGTTCTCAGCTTTTACTAATATGAGAATTTGAAATTCGATATATTACATATTAAGTTTGAAATTACATGAAGTTGACATATTTTCATTAAGAACTTAATTAAACTTTTACAGGTCAATATCATTGTCAATTATATCACTTCGTTGTATTTAAACTAAATTGGTTGTTGAAGCGCAGCAACTCCTCTATCACCTCAGAATACCTGAATTTTAGACAAATCTTAAGCTATACTATCTCTAATAACCGGTTGATGAGCAGCAAGCAAAATCCGTGGAATGCTGGGGAAATCGCTTTGTAATATTTAGTTACGTGTGTTTGCATTTCGAATCTAATATTTATTGCATTTATTCCGAAAAGATGAGTGACAAAATCTACCCTAGTTGGATTTAAATTCCAACCTGATTCTGTCACATTGTGCCGTGTTATCTAGTGTTTATCTAGTGCATGTTAATAAAACACGGGTATATTTAGTTTCGCTGTAGCTAAAGTCCTCTAAACTTTCTCTCCTTTCTAAATTTCGGGGAGGTTTACGCACGATACTTCTTGCCACCATACACAGTATATAAATTGAAGTTGATATGTTAGTTTGTGGTGCATATCTTGCAATTCTTTTTAGAGGTGCACTTGTTAAAAGATTACTGCTTACAAATACTAATTTTGATGAATATGTGTAAACTTCTTAAATCTTTTAGTTATTTAACTATTCGGTATGGTATCTAGAGACATGGCATTGCATCATGAGATATCTTGTCTTTATACGAAGGACTAACTCTATATAGTGCATTTGTTATTTTCCCAAATTGAAGGTTAAGTATTTTTTCTTGATTTTATTGAATTAGATATTATTACTTATCCCATATCTTTCGTTTAAAATGTTTCATCTTGATGTTTATAGTCACTTATATGTCTAATTATTGTAAGCTTTTTGCTTACATTAATTTCTCTATTTTCATTTATATATTTTACTCGGAGCCTTCCTTGAGTGCTTATTAATATTTGTGACTAATCCCAGTTTTTTGTAAAAAAAAAACTGCGATAATATTGCTTAGGCTGAACTCCATAATTTGTTGAGTTTTTTCAGAATGTTTTGACTGCTGTTTCTTATAAACAGATTTTCGTCTCATCCCGGCATCAATAGCGAGTGTCCACGTGTATTTTTATTATTTCAATTCTACACGATGTTTGCTTGCCTGCTTCCATTTCACCCCGACATTGTAGCAGTGATTTTAGTTAACGTGTTTGAGCACTACTGAGGATCGATTCCAACCCCACTGAAAAGTTTCGTGAAATAGTCTTTTAAGACTATATAGTGCATTTGTAGTTTTCACAAATTGAAGGATAAGTATTTTTTCTTGATTTTATTGAATTAAGATATTATTACTTATCCCATATGTTTCGTTAAAAATGTTTCATCTTGATGTTTATAGTCACTTATATGTCTAATTATTGTAGGCTTTTTGCTTACATTAATTTCTCTATTTTCATTTATATATCTATCTATCTATCTATCTATCTATCTATCTATCTATATATATATATATATATATATATATATATATATATATATATATATATATATATATATATATATATATATATATTGTTTCCGTAGGAAAGGTAAAGGAAAGGAGAGTGCTCTATGTAGGCTACAGAATTATTTAGTTATATATATATATATATATATATATATATATATATATATATATATATATATATATATAATAAGGAGTTGACGGACCCACCATATTTATCAATGCCGGGACCAATTGTATCTCAGCGTACTCCATGGGCAATGTAAGATACATTCCCAGAGTATACAGAGTATACACATAGTTATCTGTAAATCTTGTAAATCTTCATTTTATTATCTAAATCATTATACGTATTTCAAAGATGCAATGGTAGTTATATAATGGTTTCTACTTTTGGCACAAGGCCAGCAATTTTCCCAGTGTATTACTGGTACTTTATTTTACTAACCACGTATGGATAACCACCTGACATGTTTTCTTCAGATGAATCGAGCTGTATTTTTCTATTGATATGCTACTGGTTTAACGTGTCGTTAACCTCACTGTCCAGTACTCATATGACTAAATTCCTATTGAAGTAGTTCTATTGGGAGTGGGAGATAGTATTGTTGCTGGTGTTGGTGATTGAAAGCCGGCTGGGGTATCAAGTTACCAGACTGGTTGTCTGTTTCTTAGAATGGCTTGAAAATACTGATAATAATGGTTTCTGAATTAGGCACAAGGTCACCAATTTTGGGGGTGGGGAAAGTTAATTAAATCGACATCAGTGCATGACTGGTACTTTATTTTATTGATCCCGTAAGGATGAAAGGCAAAGTTAACCTCGACGGGATTTGAACTCAGAACGTAAAGGGACGTAACTCTCTGCCGCGAAGCAGGGTATTCGAGGCTCTACCGATTCTGCCAATCCACCGCCCTAAATTACTGTTAATAATAATAATAGGAATACCCACATCCAAAACAATTGAGACAGGATAAATTCGGCATTCAATACATCTCATTGAACTACCATCATAAAATTAAATAAGATGGTGACATCCCGTTCCGTTATATGGTATAACCTACCCCACTCCTTGGGACAACAAAACAACATAGCTAGACTTTTCTTTAACGCGTTAGATAAATGGTTTCCAAAATCACACATGTGCATTGGAATATTTAATCGACACAGGATTAAACTCTCTTACTCAACAACCAAAAACATAGCACAAAACATAGCGAAGATTAATAATAGAAATTAGCAATAAAGAAAAAAACACACAATAGCAAGAAAACACTGATGGGATAAATAACAACGCGATTAATAGACAAAACATCATAAAGACAAATGAGACAAACCAACAGACACACAGACACGGGGAAGAAACAACGAACAGTAACGAGACTAATTGCAATTGCTGAGTCCCTAACATATGTTCTATGCAAAATAATTGATCGAAACATTGTTTATGAATGTAGAGTAACAACGAGTATTAAAACATATAGATATATTGGTGCAACCTCTACAAGCTTTAAGGAAAGATAGTATAACCATCGCCTCACCTTTAAAAGAGTTGATAAATGGTCTAACACAGCCCTGTCGGAACTGTTTTAGACGTTAAAAAATAACTAAGTACAATACTTTCTTTCTTGGTTAAAACTTTCATATGCTTTTATTTATATAAATAGATCTATATCTTCCGAGTGTGACATCCGTAATAACGAGACTTTGCATATTATAAATAGTAGCCACAAAATTAATAGTAAACGCTCGGACATACTTAATACATGCTTACACAAAATATATAAGACATTCCGCAGAATATATAGTTAAAATTTCCATAAGTAATATAAAATCGACCATTAACTAAGTAATAAAGCATATATAAATATATAGATTCATTGTAACCTTACTATCAAATTATTAATACCTTCAATTGAAATCTAAGTACATAAAATTAAGTCCAGAATAAAAAAAAAATGAACAGTACTTTCAAGCCATTCTAAGAATCAAACGATCACTCTGGTAACTTGATACCCCAGCCAGCTTTCTATCACCAACACCAGCAACAATAATGTCTCTCACTCCAAATAGAACTGCTACAAAAGGAATCTAGTCCCATGAGTACTGGACAGTGAGGGTAACGACACATTAAACCAGTAGCATATCAATGGATAAATTACATATCAATTCATGTGAAGAAAACATGTCAGGTCGATAAAATAAAGTACCAGTAATGTACTGGGTAATTGCTGGCCTTGTGCCAAAAGTAGAAACAATTAAATAACTACCATTGCATCTTTGAAATACGTATAATGAATTAGATAATAAAATGAAGATGTACGAATAAACCTTTCCTTATTTATTATGTTAAAACTCTGGACGATGCATTACAGAGAAATTCCTAAGGAACAGAAACCACTGAGTGCTTCAAGTCTGTTTACGAAAAAGTCGGCATATGTTTAATTAACCAACTTTCATCAGCTCAATAATATATATATATATATAGTAGTAATAATAAATTTGAAGACTAAAATCCAAAGAGGGCTCGATAAGGATAAATATATATCAAATATATAAGAACCGTAGAGCAAATATTTATTAAAATAACAGATTAAAGTTTAAGCAAAGAATTGCTGCTTTCACCCTTAACGGGATCTTCTGTTAGTTTCAGAACATCCCGTTAAGGGTGAAAGCAGTGATTCTTTGCTTAAACTTTAATCGGTTATTTTAATAAATATATATATATATATATATATATATATATATATATATATATAGAGAGAGAGAGAGAGAGAGAGAGAGAGAGAGGGAGAGAGAGACATATATATATATATATATATATATATACATATATAAAATTTTGTTTGTAACACGGTCAAGAGGTTTGATGATGTTTATCCTTCTTAACATTTGAGTTTAGCAACCATCTACAGCTCTGGTGATAGGTACTGTCACCGACCATGATTCACAAGAATGGAGTGAGATTGATTCTACTGTAGCTTTGTGTGTGTGTGTGTGTGTGTGTGTGTGTGTGTGTGTGTGTGTGTGTGTGTGTGTGTGTGTGTGTGTGTGTGTGTGTGTGTGTGTGTGTGTGTGTGTGTGTGTGTAAACAATTCAACAAAATACACACCAATAAAGCCAACCGAGTGTAATGAGATTGGAATGGTGTATGAGTACAAGTCTAATGTGAACGGGAAGCGAATCCCATAGGGTTGACGCTCTGGAAAGGAAGGTTTAGGACGGGGTTGTTAATGCCAGACATTGACACTAGACACTATATGTGACAAAACCAAAAGAATAGGTATTTTGGTAGGGATTCGTGTGTTGTGTGTAAGTAGGTTAGATGAGCAGTCTTGGTCTTATTTATATTAAACATGTTAGTTGATAGACATGAAATCTTATTCAATTTTGCTGTTCACTTCCAAACACCATGATATTGTGTCATTAATGGTTTCTTATATAGGCACAAGGCCAGTAATTTTGGGGGAGGGGAAAGTCGATTAAATCGACCCCAGTGCATTACTGGTGCTTTATTTTATCGACTCCGTAAGGATGAAAGGCAAAGTTAACCTCAGCGGGATATTGTGTCATTAATAAGAAATGATTATTGTAATATGGTCGATTTACTCAACAATACATTCTGCTTTATGAGGCTCGACTGAAAAGTTCATAGGCTGACCAAGATATTCCCATGGAAAGAAACAATGCAGTTATTAAGTTGAAATTATTGCTTCCAAGATTTCACAGCACTAGATCACTCCTTCATGGTTAGCCTAGAAACTTTTCAGCCTACCCTCGTATGTATATTGTTTTATGTGAAGAAATCATATTCAAATGATTTTTCTTCTTCCAGGTCCTCCAGGAGAAGCATCAGGCTTAGCTACATATATTAATAGCATTGGAAGGTCATCTCTTCAATTGAAATGGGTTCCTCCACCAAACAATGGTTTTCCAATTAGTCGTTATATAATATATAGCCATTCGATTGACCAACCAGATTGGAAAATTCAAGCAAAATGTAAGTTCTTTAAATTGTATACTGTTACGAGAGACTGGCATAATTGTTAGAATGTAGCACAAAATGACCTGTGGTAAATGTGCTGACTCGCTGTGCCCTGCTTTCAAATACCACCGAGGTCAACTTTGCCTTTCATCTTTTCGGGATCGATAAATAAAATACCAGCTCTCGGTAGTAGATAGACAGAATTGTTAGAGAGTCAGACGAGATGCCTTTTTATATTTGTTCCGGTACATTCCCAAATGGCCTGCATGGCTGGTAAATTTAATGCATCACCTTTTTGTTGCTCTTGAGTGGCTTCGGCAAAGTCGAGTCTGTTGAAAGCATTCGGACCAGTGTGAGAATATTTTCTTCCCTGTTTGTGCTCGTCTTAACAGTGTTATACAATCATTTCTAAGCCGAATATGGTAAGAGAACAGGATGGAATAAATTTACCAGTACTGGACTGGTATTTATATAGTCACTTATGAACTTGTGATAGCCAAATTCGGCCTCGGGGGGTTCTGAATTCAAAGTGTAAAAACTTAATACTAGGAGGCATATGTATTGTTTTTTTGTGTGTGGGCGGGTGTTATCTACCGTTCGCTCCAATGTTATACACAAACGTTACGTTCATTTCTAAATTTGGCACAGGTTACACATATGTGGACGGTAAAGTTGATTTATGAACAACAGTGTATTGTCAGGGGAATTTTAACTGACAATGTAAAGGTTTTTTACTAAATAGCGCAAGGCAATTTATTCGGCTCTCTAACCTTTCCGCCAATCCACTAAGCTTGTATTTATATATAATGAAAATATATATGGATCTTGTATAGAAAGGATATAAACAGAAAGACATAATATATAACGAATATTAGGAAAGTAGCAAATGTTCTCATCAGCGGAGTTGTTTCTACTTTCATTATGTATCAATTTAGTATATACCCAAATTCTACATTCAAGCTTCTGTATCCAGAAACATATTATTTTACCGAGTATATACGTAATATATCAACATTGAACAAGATTAAGCGAGGTCGAGTCGATGAGTTAATAGAAACGTAGCTGTGAGGTTTGTGGTTTGTGTCATATTAACTGGCATTAGAATATTTCCACCCAAGAGAGGTGAATCTCCGCGAAGTAGAGAGAATACTTTGCTGGTCCCCGAAACACGGACACTACAACTTATCCTGATGCACATGAGATGCATTTGGGAGCGATGATTGACTTGTCGGAGGCTGAGGTCACCAGAGAAATTAAAGAGTTCAAATGTGACAAGGCCTCTGGGGAGATAACATTTGGCCTATAATGTTCAAAGCTTTAGAGAATGTATTCCGAGTTGACGGGATCTCTGGAAAGACCCCTAAGCAATGGAAATCGGGAATGATAATCTCAATTTTCCAAAAGAAGGGAAAGATAGACTAATCTAGTTATATAGGGATCTCCTTATTAAGCCTCTCCGGTAAATTCTATGCTAAGTGTCTGGCAAAGAGATATAGGAATATTGTCGAATCCTAACTAGCTGATAAACAGTGTATGCTTTTACCCGGACGCAGCAAAACCGACCAAATATTCAAACTGCGGCATACTATCGTGAGGTTAATGCCAAGAAGTGTATACTTGTTTCGTAGACCTCGAAAAAGCATATGACTACCTTCCGTGAATGGGGTCAATGAACACCTTATTGTGGTCCTGTCTCTATACGAATAGCCTAAATGGTGTTATGTCGAAACCATTCAATGTGGGTGTCGGATTCCGCGAGGGGCTGCATACTGTCATTTCTCCTGTTCATAATCTTCATGAACAGAATTAACATGTGTAGCCGGGTTCAAAGTGGTGTCATGACAAGTGCGTGTAGGGTCAATCGGCTGGAATATGCGGAGGACATGATACTATTTGAATCATCAGAAGGTGATCTCCAACATTCGTTGAGAGATTTGAAGCCAAGTGCTGCATGGAAGGAATGAAAATCAGTTTTAAGATACTCGACCTCTCAAAGAAACCTGCGCAGTGCACTCTAAATGTCAATAGGGTTCCTAGGAAACATGGAGAATTTCAAATATCTTGGAGCTGTTTGCACCTGTGACGGAGGGAAGGGGTCTGTATTATGTGCAAGAATTGGAAGAGCTGATACAGTAATGCGCCAGCTTTAGCATTGGGTCATCAGAAGAAAGGAGATGTAAAAATCAAACTAGCTATATTCAATTTGGTATTCTTGCCAACTATTACCTATGGTCATGAATTTTGGGTAATAACCGAAAGAATATGTTGGCGAATACAAGCGACCGCAATGATGTTCCTCCGTGTGATCTTTGGAATAACGTTACCCGAGAGAATGAGTAGCTCAAGGAGCTACTCTAGGTAAAACCGTTGATTCTCCGAATTGTGAGATCACAGCTTCGATATTACAGACATGTGGTTAGTATGCCTCAGGAAAGAATATACATACATATACTTGCAATTATAATTGAAGTCGCAAGTATAATATTATGTTTTATTATTGTGAAAATAATTGACTGCGGTGGATAGCCAGTGTCGGTAGAGCGTCGGATATCATGCGTTGCAGTATAGAGTTACGTCTCTTAAGTTCTGAGTTCAAATCCAACCGAGGTGGCTTATGCCTTTCATCCTTGCGGAGTCGGTAAAGTAAATACCAGCAACGCACGGGGGTCGATTTAAACGACTTTCTCTCTCATGTGCTTAAAGCAGAAACCATTCTTTTGAAAATAATTGAATAGAATAAATACAATAAAAGGAACGAAAGGAACGATCGACTTTCGTCAAATCGGACCGAGGGAACAATGTTTCCGTTGGTCTTTCCAATTGCTATCTATCGGTCGCAACTCCACGTAGAAGGAGCAACGTGAAATAAAGTGTCTTGTTCAAGGACATATCGCATCGCCTGGTCCAGGAATCGAACTCACAACCTTACGATTGCGAATCCAATTCTCTAACCACTCAGCCACACGCCTTCACCATATAAATACAATAGCTTGGGTATAAATATTCCATTCTTAGTATTTTTTTTTTTATAATCCCTAAAAGCGATATACATTATAATATAATATATTATATATTTTTATTTGATACACTTTTAATGTCTTTGTTCTTTATAGATATCCCTATAAAAAGCATTATACAAAACAATGCAGGGTTTCATTCAACCACTATTTCAGGATTGTATCCCAATCAAAACTATCAGTTCCGTATTCGTGCCGCCAACATCCACGGTGTAGGAGATATAAGCCAACCATCTGGTAATGGTTTTGCATTTATTTGTTTATGTGTAACTGAGTGTATGTGTGTTTACATATGTGTAAAGATATTTATGCGCTTATGATAACGCATGGTGCCTCTCTGTATGTGCGTCTGTGTGCGTGTGAGTGTTTGTGTGTATGTGAGTGTGTGTATTGACTGTGCTATTTCCATTTTTCAGTTACTCCGTAAGAAAAATATTACACCTCCTGAAGTTAATAAGACTGATCACATCTTTTATAGACAGATACGACTGATTTCGAAATATTAATCAGAGAGAGAGAGAAAGAAATAGAGAGAGAGGGGGGAGTGAGAGAGATGGGGAGAAATTGGGAGTCCATCCACTGTTGAAACTACACAAGCTCTGCTGTCGGGCACTAGCTATTTACAATATACATACATATATATATATATATATATATATATATATATATATATATATATATATATATATATATATATATGAAGTATTTCCGTAGGAACGGTAAAGGAAAGGAGAGTGTTCTATGTATGCTACAGAGCTATTTAATTATGTAATAAACAACATAAGACAATTATTCCATTTACCAGAGGTTTCACGAAGACAGGCGAGCTCAACAGAGACGTCTGAAACGCTCATCAGAATAAAAATATTTTGCGTCCATATTAAATTTTCATTCTGATGAACGATTTCAGACGTCTCTGTTGAGCTGTCTTCGTGAAGCCTTTTCTACCTGGAGTTGCGACCGATAGATAGTATTAGCAATTGGAAAGACCAACGGAAACATGTTTCCGCGGTCCGATTTGACGAAAGTCGATTGACTATATATATATATATATATATATATATATATATTGTTTGTGTGTTTGTATGCGTGCGTGTGTATGTGTTTACATTTACTATTTATTTATGCCCCTTAACTTGGAGTTTCGTTCGATAAAAGTAAATCGATAAAATAAGTACCAGACTTGAAAAAAATAAGTATATAAGAATAAAACTAAATAGATTCAACGATTAAATAACATGACTGAAATCTTTTTCCTTTCTTTTTTCCTGTCATTTAAGGCTATATACGCACCATGGGCTCTCCACCATTAATAGCTCCTAAAATTGTAACTGGCGGAGGAGGAAAAGTAAAGACGCTGGTAATTCAATGGACAGTAAGATAAAGTTTTCAAAATTATAAATATTTGAGATTGTTGCACAATAATATCAAGATTTTGACCTATTCAATAAGTGTGCGGACAATACATCTTAACCCGTCTTAGACTTTTAATATTAATTATTTAGATTTACTTTAAAAGTATTAATATAAATCTTAACACTTTTCCTTGAAATTACATGATTAAAATTCTTACTATCCCTAACAATAATTCTTTTGAAGTTAAGCAAAAGACCACCAGTATGAAGGGACTGATTATATTCGATTAAATTGACGTCAGTATTTGACTTGCATTTTATTTTATAGACAATAGACATCGGATGAATGAAAGCAAACGTTGACCATTTCAAATCAAAATGGAAAATGACTAAATACAAAAGAGCATTTTATCTGGTGCTTTACCGATTCTGTATTTGCTACTAATTACCAAAGTTGGTGGAAAACAAAGGTGGCCATGGTAGATTACAAATTAGAACGTAAAAGCTTTTTATTAATAGAATATATTTTTGGTTGAACGTCGGATTACATACAGTAGCTTGTGTCCCTTTAATTTTTAAGTTCATTTACAGCTGAGTTCGATTACAGGTTTCTTCTTTCTGGGATCGATAAGAATTTTGTGGAATCTCCAGGGCGTCACTGTGGGACAAAATTTCACTATCACTGAACTAGACTATGCTGATGACCTCGTCATAACTATGTAGGGGACATACATGAGTAGGCGGTAAGTCATAATATTAGGTAAAAGCGACACTAAAGTCGAAAATGAAAAATGGAAATACACGCCGAGGTTTCACCGGAAAACATCCAAAATATTTCCGATAGGATCTGCTTCAGGGAAGAACGTCATGTGTGGGCTTTGGTTTAGAGCAAGAGGAACAGGCGTTCCAAATGTAGTATGATGGACGTCCTGACTGTTTTCTTCCACTCCCGAAAATTTAAAAGCAGGAGATTCACAACTAAAAATCGTTTAACTGCAAGCTCAGAAACAGCAACAATCATACCACAAGCTGAGAAACAGCAACAATCGTGCCACAAGCTGAGAAACAGCAACAATCATGCCACAAGCTGAGAAACAGCAACAATCATGCCATAAAAAATGACAAGAAAAATAACACCAGCAAAACGATTATTTTGGCAAGAAACTTCAAATTAGTCGAGTTCAACAATTTCACACATGGAGTGGACCACACTCCTTTTCAACGATTAGTGCCCCAGTTATTAGACCAACTGAATAGCCTGGTCATGAAATTGACTTGTAAGTGGCTGAGTATTCCACAAATTCTGGGACCTTTAACGTAATTCCTAGGGAGGTTCAGTGCGACACGTTGTGTGACAAGGATGGCCCTTTGAGTCCATACAACAGACTTCCAAACAGGTTTTCTCAACCCAAGTTTGCTCACAACCTTGCGCTTGTACCAGATTAAGGTAAGAGACATTTCCCACGCTTAGATATCGAAACTAAGGCCTAATAATTGAAAATAGAACTTCTTAACCATTACCACCCAACCCTCATGCATATACAAATGGTGGCTGCCAACTCGTTTTCGAGTACGGCCACTACTTTATATCCATGTAGGAGAACTCCTACCGATGCGCTGAACGAGTGTGACTTTTTAGTCCAGCAAGCGACTTGAAAACTCTGGTACAACACTAAACTTGTGACAATTATTGACACATAGTGCTGGGCCCATGGTACTATGTGACGACAAGTGCAGAGAGATCTCCAGATATAAAGCAATGCCTATACCGTGAAGCTTTTATAGTGAGCAAAGGCACTGCACAAAGCCAGTCCCACTCTCTTAACCAAGATGATATTTACCAAAAAGAAGAACAAGTCAACATCATTGGATACCATCAGAGTTGCAGGCGTTATATCAGAGTTTTCCTTCTCCTAGAATTCTGCCTTGGCACAGGCTAAGGGGTCATCTCTCCCGGTGATTTTTGATTGCCATTGACTCTTAAGAGCTTCTTTGCCCTTTGACAGGTTTTGTTTTTAGAACTGCAGGATGTCCAAAGTCACCCTCCTCACCAAGAAACCTTGGTGGGGTTGCCAGTTTAGTCGCCAACGACCCGACCATGAGACAGGTTGTACTGGGATACATGTTACCAGTAGCACCAACTGGTGACCCTACATATACAGGCATACATACACACACACACACACACACACACACACACACACACACACACACACACACACACACACACACACACACACACACACACACACACATACATACATACATACATACATACATACATACATACATACATACATACATACATACATACACACGCATACATACATACATCATCACAGATGAACAAGCAGCTGGAAAGAAAGGGTTTGGGGATGTGCTGAACAACTCCTAATCAACAAAACAGCGATGTCGGAGGTGCAACAACTTAGGAGGAATATGGCTACAGTCTGGTTGGACTAAGGGAAAGCTTTCGATTCTGTTCCCCACTCTTGGATGATAGAGGCCCTCCAACTTGCTAAAGTCCCAGACATTATTGTCAGAGCCATAGAGAGGCTGTCTTCTTCTTGGGCTATTATCCTAAGGTTAAAGACAGAGAAGGAGGATTCTATTTTCACTGATAAAATAAAATATTGCAGAGGTATATTTCAGGGAGACAGTCTCTCTGTGATATTATACATCTTGTCATTAAACCCCTTGTCCTTTCTGCTCAAGAAATGTGAGGGATACATCATTGGCTCACAGGAGGACAGAAATACGAACCTAACCCATAATTTCTTTGTGGACGATCTGAAACTCTATGCCAAAAACATGGATGGGATGAAGAAAAATCTTGACCTGGTTACAACGTTCTCAAAGGATATAGGAATGGAGTTTGGCCAAGATAAATGCTCATACATGACTGTAAAGCGGGGAAAAACAACAACCCAATCTAGCAACATTGTCGTCAATTGCCTAACTGTTTCACCGATATCTGATGAGAACTGTTACAGATACCTGGGGATAAATGAGCACATATCCTATAATGGTATCTGTAATAAAGAACGCGTAACCAGGGAATACTATTCCCGATTAAGAAAGGTCTGGTCATCGGAACTCTCTGCGCAAAACAAAACAGTGGCTAACAATGTGTTTGCTGTGCCTGTCCTAACACCAACGTTTGGAATACTCAATTGGGCGATAGACGAAATCCGAGCAGTTGATGCTGGAACTCGAAAAATACTATACAACACCGGAAACCTCCACATCAACAGTGATATAGACCGTCTTTACTTGAAACGTAAGCAGGGAGGCAGAGGTCTAACATCAGTCCAGACAACATTTGAATGTCGCATCATATCTCTCCGACAACATCTACGAACCTCGAAGCGTAGGAGCCCGTTTCTCGAGCAAGTCTATCTGCATGAAACAGATAAGATCATGAGAGTTGGAAAGGAACTCCTCGAGAGATATTCCCTGTGTGATAATCAAAAACTCACACACAGGGAAGTCGCTCAGCAGTATCGCAGTGAATCCCGGGATGAAAAACTGCATGCTTATCAGCAAAAAATCATGCATGGATATGTTGCCAGGAAGCTCCAGAGTGAGAGTAATATAGTTAAAGAAAGTAGTCTATCTTGGACCAACAACCGCTATATTTGCTCCCACTTTGAAGGATACGCTTTTGCAATCTAAGAACAGGAGATTAACACGAAATACCTGACTCATAAAAGAGATAGGGATGCAGGCAAAACACCTAGATGTGATAACAAGTGCAGACTCTGCAGAACTAACATCGAGGATATCACCATGTCATCAGCAGCTGTCCAAAGATGTCATCGCGGTACTATCTACCTATGAGTAATGATGTAGTAGCCAAAACACTGTACAATGCAGTTCGTAAAAAAGATAGCCCCGATAATAAACACATTAAAAGCTACAGCAATGTGGAAGACATCCATGTACATATGAAAGGGTACTGGTGGAATGTTCCAGTAAAAAACCCCAATAAAATGCAGGCATAAAAGACCAGATATTATGATATGGGACAGGGAGGAGAAAGCATGCACAGTAGTGGAAATTAGCTGCCCAGCAGATGCCAATATAATTTCAAAGATTAGTGAAAAGGAGGATATTTATGCAGAACTGATGAGAAATCTGCAGATACTCCACCCTGATTACACCTTCAGATTTATGCCTGTGATTATTGGGGCACTGGGGTATGTTAGTAACTGCCTCAATACAAATCTTGAGAAACTAGGCTTCACAGGAACAGAAAGAACACAACTAGTTAGGAAATTACAATTACAATCCATTAATGGAACAGTAAAAATATGTAAAACATTCCAAAAATGTTGCATCTAATAACTGCATATACACAGGTACAGATAGATACAAAGCATATATACATGCACACATACAACTCAAAACATCCACATCCACACATACAATAACATCTATATCTACACAGGCATGCATACATACCTAGTTGATGTTGTGTAAATTCCAATGAGAGAGTCTTGTGTCTATGTTAGAAACCGACTCTCTCTCTCTATTGGTAAAACTTTGTGAAATTATAAAACCAGAAGAACATACATACATACATAATCAAAAGCTCACACCCAGGGAAATTGCCCAGCAATTCCGCAGTAATCCATGGATGAAAAACTACATGCTTATCAGCAAAAAATCATGCATTGATATGTTGCCAGGAAGCTCCAGAGTGAGAGTAATAGAGGTAAGCAAAGGACTCTATCTTGGACCAACAACCGCTATATTGGCTCCCACTTTGAAGGATACGCTTTTGCAATTCAAGAACAGAAAATCAACACAAAACACCTGTTTCACAAAAGAGATAGGGATGCAGGCAAAACAACTACATGTGACAACAAGTGCAGACAATGCAGAATTAACATCGAAGATGTCACCCATGTCATAAGCAGGTGTCCAAAGTTGTTATCACGGTACTATCTACCTATGAGTAATGATGTAGTGACCAAAACACTGTACAATACAATCCGTAGAAAAGATAGCCCCGACAATAAACGCATTAAAAGCTACAGCAATGTGGAAGACATACTTATACATAATAAGAAAGAATACTGGTGGAATGTTCCAGTAAAAGCCCCAATAAAATGCAAGCATAACAGACCAGATATAATGATATGGGACAGGGAAAAGAAGACATGCACAGTAGTGGAAGATTAGCAAAGAGGAGAATATCTATGCAGAAATAAATCTGCAAATACTCCACCCTGACTATACCTTCAGACCTATACCTGTGATTATTGGAGCACTGGGATATGTTAGGAACTACCTCAGTACAAATCTTGAGAAGCTGGACTTCACAGAATCTGAAAGAACACGCTAGTTAAGAAATTACAAGTACAATCCATGTACACATACAAACCATATGCACATACACACATATAACTCAAAACATACACATACACCCATACAATAACATTCATACCTGCACACACATGCAAGTATGCAGACATACATAGATATCTACCTAGTTGGTGATGCTTAAATTCAAATGAGAGAGTCTTGTATCTATGTCAGAAACCTACTCTCTCTCTATTGGTAAAAAATTATGAAATTATAAAACCGGAAGAACATACACACACCCACACATACATACATACATACATACATACATACATACATACATACATACATACATACATACATACATACATACATACATACATACACACATACATACATAATAGAATGGGATTAATTTACTGAAATCAAAATATTTTATTTAAGCATATTTTTTATTATGTTTTGTTTTCTCGGTTGAGTTATATGCACACGCGCGCACGGACAAACACACACACACACACACTGTCATGCCATTTTTACTGAATCAATGTTTAAGGGAGCGGAGAGATGAAATATTCCGATACCTAGAAAACTAATGCGAAGCAGTTGCCAGTTTTCTTTATTGATTCATATTTGTCCATCTTTTGGCAGTAAACTGCTTCGTTAAGTTTTTTTTTAACTCAAACAAACAATATATTTTAACCATATCTAAACATAAAGGTTTTATTAATAAATCTGTCTAGTTATGACTTCATAAATATTAGGCAATTTTATCCTTAGGTTTCTTTCTTCGTAATGGATCAGTATTTGTATTTGCAGCCTCTAGACACGTGGCAACGTAGTGGTACTGGAATTGGATACTATGTCTACTGGAAACTCAAATCAAATAAAAGTGATTCTTGGTCAAACGTAAGTGACTATTTTCGTAGCTATCTCCTTGTGATCCTTGCTGAATATCTATTATGCTAGAAATATATATGGAGATATATGTATTCTGGATTGTGTGTTTGTGCTATGGGTGCACCCGTGTATATATGTGTTCTTTTTGTTATTGTTTCGACTCAGATCGACTCTAATTGAGCAGGTTTATTGTCAAAGTATTGAAATTATAAGTAGAGGCTTGTAAACAAAATTGTTCCGCCTTCTCTATTAGCAGTCTTCAATAAATATATGAAGTTGATATTCGTCTCTTTTGTTTTTCAGTAGACTTAATGTCATTTGAATTAAGTAATATCAGATAAAAAGTACTGTATATCAGGCATGTCAAACTGGGGGTCTCCGAGGGCCACATGCGTCACATATGTGATGTCTGAGGGTCACACACGACAACTAATTGCGCACATTACAACTATTTTTTTATTTTATTTTATATTACAAAGATAAAGCATGCTCGCGCTGTAAAAATGTTTGTGCGGGTTGCAGGTGTGCTTGTAAAGGCCGCATGAGTCATGCCTCCTATATATAATACAAAATTTAATACTGTATATTATACAACTTCCTGTAATGTTTTCAAGGTAACTATTTACAGTTCGGTTGAAGTTTAAACGTCTTTGTCAATGACCCAACCAAACTACGATGCGTAATATGAATTGTTGAATCCACTCTTGTTTGTAAAGTGCGTGCTAGCTACTTGATGTGATAAGAAAATCATACAAGTTCTTCATAATTGCAAACACAGGGTACTAAAAACCTTCGCTAATTACAAACTACTACCTCCCTACGAACAACTGATGCCGCACACCTGGTCCGAACACGGAAGAGCCGAACACTCACTGTCATCGTCTCTATCTCTCTTGCCCTCCCCATCTCTCTGTATTATGAGCAAATGGTGACCCATGTGCTGGCCGCCCCACGGCGGAAAAGACGTTTCGCCGGAGGATGGTAAGGGAGATGCAAAATGATTATCTTAGTGATGCTAACACTCAATAGCAGCAAGAGAAACATCCCTGGAAATGATAGTTAAATAAAATCAACTAACTATGGAATGTGGTGCGCAGTGCGTTTGATCTGTAACAGTATGGCAATAAATTAGGATACGTTTCGCTCTTTTTAAGCCTCAGCAACATTCGAAAGTGCTATCAATATATCCGGTTTATTTACAGTTTTCATAATATTTTCATATGCGGTGTGTATGAAAATCATCGCGAAAGGAAATTTTCAAATGAAGCTAAAATGTTTGGGTTGTTTTTGTTTTGTTTTGTTTTAGAAAACGATAATGGAATCTGTGTCATCGTTCACAACATATATAGGAAATCAATTTTATACAGAATATGAAGTGAAAATTCAGCCATTTAACGATTATGGTTTAGGACCGAATTCAACCATCCATACAATATTTTCTGCTGAAGACAGTAAGACATAACTTATTTTTTCATTTGCTTCTTCAAAGAAAGTCTTTGATAGAAAAATCTTTATAAGTTCTTTCTGATTAGATATATGATGAGAAGAAAAAGTTCTAAACGTGCAGTATTTTCTTCTTGGGGGGGGGGGGTTCATAATTGGGATGAGATAGAGTCTTCAAAAGAGAAGTATTTCCAGTATTGCTTGATATTGTTAAAAAAAAGAAAAGGAAACTCAGACATCAATATAGAGCTCTCTCTCATAAAAATACTTCAAAGTATAATTGAAACAATTTAAAATAATAATGTTATCTATCGGAGATCTGAACGAGTAGGAAACTATAGACTAGATATAGAAGAATAGACTCTATTTTATATATATCACGAATTTTACAAACAATTGCATCATTCGTTGAAGGTTTCAAGCGGATTAAGTACTGTTTCAGCCAGGCAGACAAGGAAGTGCATACGCACCGCGAGCTGAATAACGCGAAGCACGTTTATTAAACACACTGGTTTATTATTTGATGAATTTAATTTATAATTTTAGAATTTAGGGAGTAGAGAAAGATAAGTGAAAAATTGTCAATTTCCTTCTTTCGATGTTTATTTATATTTATAAATATGTGTACTAATGTATTTATATAGCTGTTTATATATGTGTGTTGTGTATGTGCGGATATATATTCGTAACGAAAAATAGCTCATATAGAATAGCCGGGTTTAGGATAACAGAAGCTAGGAAATGGCCATTTCTTATCCCACCCATCCTATATCTATCACCTTCTGGTATGCATGCCTCGCACTGTACGCTAAACACTCGTGCACATATCATGTTAAACCAAGTTCCGCTCAGCGGAGTAGGCAACCCGTCTAGGAGAGCTACCACTCCGAATAAATTGGTGCGGGGTAGAGAAGTCCGCTAAGTCCAGTAAGACAACTTCCCTAGTGTTGGTGGCACGAATAAAAGCACCCAGTCCATGCTGTAAAATGGAGAGGTGGAGAAGGCCTCTGAATCCAGTAAGACAACCTCGTTAGTGCTGGTGGCACGAATAAAAGCACCCAGTCCATGCTGTAAAGTGGTGCTGGTTTTAGGAAGAGCATCCAACCAGTATATATTAATACCAAAAACTATGATCACAACAAATAAGTATTACAGTAACTGCGTAAACAGCAATAACACTAACCATGTTAGGGCTGCGCACGCTAGTGGGGTGGCTGGTGCGGTGATGTGCGAGAACCCTCGACCGTCATCAAGCAATCGCACAACAAGGACAAGAATATGAAGACATCGCATCTCAGAGTTTCCACACTTAATGTTGGCACTATAACAGGTAGGTCTGGAGATATAGTGGAGATGCTAGAGAGAAGGCATGTGGATGTATGTTGCGTGCAAGAGATGAGATGGAGAGGTGCCTCAGCGAGACTAATCGCAGGCAAACATCTTAGTTTTTAAGCTTTTCTGGGTAGTTAATGATAATGAGTTAGGTGGGGTAGGCACTTTACTGGCTGAGAGATGGATCGATAAGACAATAGAGGTAGTTTGAGTTAGTAATAGAATAATTAAGATTAGATTAGTAGTAGGCAAGAAACTGCTGACAATCATCTATGCCCATGCTCCCCAGTTGGGCCTAGGTAAAGAAGAGAAAGACTGCTTTTACGAGCAACTTTTAGAAACAGCCACAATGACAGAGGACGGGGACATCGCTATGCCAGCAGGGGACTTCAATGGTCATGTTGGACAGATCCAAGATGGATACACTGGGGTACATGGTGGGCACGGTTATGGCTCAAGAAACGAAGAAGTAATGAACCTTCTTGAATTTTGTGATGCAAGTGCACTAACCATTTGCAACACTAACTTCAAGAAACCTACAAATCGGAAGAGCACATAAGCCATAAGCAAGATTGACTTATTGTTAGTTAGGCAGCGAGACAGACAGATGGTGTCAAATATTAAGGCATACCCCGGGGAAGAATGTACCCTACAGCATAGGTTAGTCGTTAGTGATATCTCAGTTAGCAAGAGATAAAATAAGACATACAGGAAGGCCTGGAAGCTAAAAGACCTTTCACTAAAATATGAATTGAGAAAAGCTCTTCAAGATGTGTATGACGAAAAAGAAGACGATTTAGAATCGTATAACATAGATGATAACTGGAATTGCTTACGTGACAGCTTACTGCAGGCTACTGATGAAACTTGTGGCTGGAGCAGAGCTCCGAACAGACAGAGGGTGACCAGGGTGTGGAACAGCACGGTAGATAGGGCCATTAGCAACAAAAGACTAACATGGAACTCTTGGGAAAATGGTGGGAGTAGAGACCGATACACAGCCGCTAAGAGAGAAGCTAGACGTCAGGTGTACTTAGCACGCAGGGAGCCTGAGTGTAGGAGGTTTGCCAATGTTCTGCGATGGGAAGATCAGTGACGTGCGGTGTTCCGCATTGCAAGGCGTAAACCGCATTGTCAGTGTAAATCAGGATGTTGTTGGAGATAAGTGTGATTGAAATGAGGCTGGTGTACTTAGTGTTACGAATGATCAGAAAAAGGAGGCCTGGAAATGTCATCATGAGAGACTGATGAATGTGGAGAACGAATGGGAGAGAGAGAAACTACCCCCAGTAGACCCGACAGAGAGACCAGCTATTGAGATTGACGAATAAAGGGTCCAAAAGGCAATTAAGGAATGAAAAATGGTAAGGCCGCTGACCGCCGGGGATAGTTGTTGAGATGCTGAAGGCATCGGAAGTAGGCACTAAACTGGTTGCACGGATCGTCAATCAGGCTATGTATGGCGGAGTCATACCCAAAGACTGGTGCAGCAGTATTCTCATAAATTGCTACAAAGGTAGAGAGGATTCTCTGGAGAGGAGCAATTATAGGGGCATAAAACTGATGGATCAGGTTATGAAAGTGGCAGAGAGAATATTAGCGCAACTTATTAAAGAAAGGGTCAAATTAGATGAGATGCAGTTTGGTTTTGTTCCTGGGGAAAGTACAACAGATGCCCTCTTCTTAGTGAGACAACTAAAAGAGAGGTTCTTAGAGCAGAATAAGCCACTATACTTGGCTTTTGTTGACCTAGAAAAGGCCTTTGATAGGGTACCCCGATCTGTCACCTAGTGGTCCATAAGAAAACTAGGTGTAGAGGAATGGCTTGTGAGGATAGTGCAAGCTATGCACAGAGGTGCTGTCAGTAAAGTGAGAGTAGGAATGGAGTTTAGTGAGGAATTCCAGATACAAGTAGGAGTACATCAGGGTTCCGTCCTCATCCCGCTCTTGTTCATTATAGTCCTCCAAGCCATAACAGAGGAGTTTAAGACTGGCTGCCCATGGGAACTTCGCTATGCTGATGATCTGGTTCTTATAGCAGAATTAGTAGAGGAGCTAGAGAATAAATTCTGGCTATGGAAACACCAGTTGGAATCAAGAGGACTGAGAGTGAACATAGCTAAGACAAAAGTGCTGATAAGTAGAAGAGAGGACAAAACTCTGATTCCATCAGGTAAATGGCCATGTTCGATATGTAGAAAAGGAACTGGCATAAATTCTATAAAATGTACACAATACAGATCTTGGGTACACAAGAGATGTAGTGGGATAGCAGGCAAACTAACAGGTAGGGAAAACTACGTGTGCAGTAGATGTACAGGGAAATTTGACAGTAGAAGTCGCAGAGATAGACACATTTTTCAAATGCAAGTCGGTTCTCTAGAAGTGGTTGATAGCTTCCGGTACCAGATTAGCATTGTTGGGGGCTGTTCAGAGGCCATATTATCTAGAATAAGGACAGGATGGAAGAAGTTTAAGGAGCTGCTTCTTCTGTTGACAAAGAAGGGTTTCTCCCTGCGTACGAAAGGACGGTTATATGATGCCTGTGTGAGATGCGCGATGCTGCATTGGGAATATCCAGTATATTGTTTAGAGTTTTCACATTTCATTCGTTGTTTTTCATTTTTTTTTTTTCAAATTTAATAGGTGAATACATTATTTGTCTCTTGAGTTAATGATACTAATGATATTTGTTTCAGTGCCACGTGGAGTCCCAACTAATGTATATGCCACATCTTACAATGCAACTGCGATGGTTGTTACCTGGGATACAGTAAGGGACACCAGAGTAGTTATGCGTGGACGAGTCCTCGGCTATCAGGTATTCTTGAAAGCAATCTTTAAATTTACATTCTCAACAGCTTAACATTAAAACAGACGAACTGTGTGTGTGTGTTTGTGTGTCTATGTCTGCATTTGTATGTGTGTATCTGCATGCGTGTGCATATCCGTCTGTATGTGTGTGTATGTGTGTGTGCATGCGTTTGTGTTTGTGTGTATACGTGTGTGAATGTGTGTGTGTATATGTGTGTGTTTGTTTGTGTTTATTAATATCTTTATTTAAGGGTTAGTTATTTTTGCGGGAAAATACCATTGAATAGAAAATTAACTTAGTATATTCTAGAAATATCTTTAAAAATAACTTTTAGGCTAAATTTGGCAAATATTATGGTCAATATTCTAATATATTCCAAGGAGCAATTTTATATAATGTCTGTATAAGATCGCGAATTCTCAAGACAGTATTGAAAGGCAGAATCTGTGTGATTATCTTAATAGGAAAGCCATTGTAGGTGAGAGCTTATTGAATACGATTAATACGAAACAAACATATAAGTTTATATCTTTAAGTCGTTTGGAAGCCTCGACAATGCAAATGGGTAAATCTCCGGGTAACAAGATCCGGTGGTGGAGAGAGAGATGTAAGTGGGTGTACGTTGAGATGCGTGGTGTGTATAAGATGTGTAAGATGTGTATTATAAGTTTAATTACATATAAGGAAGTAGAAACATGATGTTGGATATAATTGAATGGAACGTTATTAATATGCCTATAGGATATTTTCATGGTTATAAATAAGGGAAAGTCGCAAGTAAATATAGTAATGAAATATAATTAGAGCCGAATGGATGCAAAACACTTCAATATAGTGTGTGGAAAATAATAGGTAATAAATGAAGAAAAAAATAGAATGCAGTATTCATATATACAAATATGAATGTTTACGAAGAAATTTCGAAATTAACAAAATCATAGAAACTAACAATCTATTTAATACATTGACTTTTCTGTGAATACCTTCGAATTACGTTATAACTAACATTCCAACAACTTCCAGTTTATGCTACGGATACCCAATGAATCTTGTAAAAATTTCTCTTAACATAATTATATATTTAAATAAATATAGGAACGATCGACTTTCGTCAAAATCGGACCGAGGGAACAATGTTTCCGTTGGTCTTTCCAATTGCTAATACTATCTATCGGTCGCAACTCCAGGTAGAAGGAGCAACGTGAAATAAAGTGTCTTGCTCAAGGACATAACGCATCGCCCGGTCCAGGAATCGAACTCACAACCTTACGATTGCGAATCCAATTCTCTAACCACTCAGCCACACGCTTTCACATTATATATTTATGTATACATATATTAGCGAATTCAACGTTCTTGTTTTCACCTAAAATTCTTAAAGAATTATCTTTCCTTGTTTCTCCAAAGAAACTGTATATAAATGAAGCTGATGACCTATACATTTCAATAATACAAGCATTACTCTGTTTAGTTTGTTTAAGTCAGATCGTTCTGAATTATAAATTATTTCTGAATCAGCTATATTAATCTTAATGGGATTATTTTTATCTCAACACAATACATTCTTCTTTCATTCTGGCTTTTTATTTATGGTGTATATACTTCCCTAAACAAGTTGGTAAATTGACAAGTCCGTTAGAGCGACGGAAAGATTGGCTTGCGGTATTTGTTCCGATCATTTGAACTCTGAGTTTAAATTCTATCGAAGTTAGTTTTGCTTTTCATCCTTTCATGACTAAAACGGGGAGAAATGACGCAAAATGGGGAGATTTTATATAATGAAAGCTATACCCATTTTCACATACGAAGACATCTCTCACCCACCCCAAAGTGGGTGGGTGATCTCCCCGTCAGGCGGGGAGAGTTGACAGGTCTGTCAATATAAACAGCAGCAGTCATGGGAGGGGAGTGGCTTCTTTCTCCCTCTCTCGAAATTAGCTAAGTCACAGTACATGAAAAGCATTTTCACATCGTAAAGACATTAATTCTTTCACCACCACGTTATGTACAAAGCGTTATATATTAATTAACCTAAAACATTTATTCCACAATTTCTACTTAAACATTTTTAGTTATATATCTGTATGCCGCATTCTTCTTATTTTCATATTTAGTCATTTTTCTTACGCAATATTGAAATGCTTTATATCCATTAGTCTCTAATATAATTTAATGTTTGTGTTTGTTTGAGTTTTATGTTTATTTATAGTTTTAAAATACATTTAGTCGTAGCAGAAAAAGAATGTTACATTCAATTAAATTCAAGTTATTTTCTACAGTCTATTATGTAACTAAACCTTC
>OZ024740.1:241403684-241433684 GCA_964016885.1 Eledone cirrhosa | reverse complement strand
AGCACCACCACTGCCACCCTAGTATCACCACTATCATCACCACTATCACCACCACAATCCTACCCCAATGTCAACACCACTATCACCACCACCACTACCCCCACCCCCTGCCCCCAATATCACCACCACTGCCACCCTGATATCACCACCACTGCCACCCTGATATCACCACCAGAACCACCCCAATATCACCACTAGTTCCACCCCAATATCACCACCACTGTCACCCCGATATCACCACCACTACCACCCCATATCACCACCACTGCCACACTAATATCACTACTACTTCCATCCCGATATCCCCACCACTACCACCCGATATCACCACCACTGTCACCTCAATATCACCACCACTGCCACCCCGATATCACCACCACTGCCACCCCGATATCACCACCACTACCACCGTTATATCACCACCACTACCACCCTAACAGCACCACCACTGCCACCCCAATATCACCACCACTACCACCCCGATATCACCACCACTGCCACACTAATATCACCACCACTACTTCCACCCCGATTTCACCACCACTACCACCCGATATCACCACCACTGCCACACTAATATCACCACCACTACTTCCACCCCGATTTCACCACCACTACCACCCCAATATCACCACCACTGCCACACTAATATCACCACCACTACCACCCCAATATCACCACCACTACCACCCCGATATCACCACCACTACCACCCCAATATCACCACCACTGCCACCCCGATATCACCACCACTGCCACCCGATATCACCACCACTACCACCCCAATATCACCACCACTGCCACCCCGATATCACCACCACTGCCACACTAATATCACCACCACTGCCACCCCGATATCACCACCTCTACCACCCCAATATCACCACCACTTCCACCCCGATATCACCACCACTGCCAGCCGATATCACAACCACTGCCACCCTAACATCACCACAACTACCACCGTTATATCACCACCACTACCACCCTAACATCACCACCACTACCACCCCGATATCACCACCACTACCACCCCGATATCACCACCACTACCACCCCGATATCACCACCACTGCCACACTAATATCACCACTACTTCCACACTAATGTCAGCACCAACATCACCATCACCATCACTCTGGTACTGTGCCACCACCACTGCCACACTAACATCGCTACTACTGCACCACTTCTACAACAACTAGTACTGCAGCACTGTACCACTTAGCATCACTACAGTACTACTACCATCACTACCCCAAGCACACTACTTCTGTAGCACCATTTGGCAGTATCTGTAGAGGGTTGGACGCCATGCTTTCCAGCATAGTTACGTCCCTTTACGATCTGAGTTCAAATCCCGCCGAGGTTGACTTTGTCTTTCATCCTTACGGGGTTAATAAAATAAAGTACCAGTAATGCACTGGTTGATTGCTGGTCGTGTGTCTAAAGTAGAAACAATTATCAATCAACTGCAGACAACCTCTCTGGTGATGGTGGCATGATGGAATGCTCTTCACCCATGCTGTAAGCTATAAACAACAACAGACACACAAAGTTGATTCCTTTTTCTCTGTTGTCCTCCTCTCTCCACCAGATGGCAAATGACCACAGCAAGTTGTGAGATAAAGGACCACAGTTGGCAGCAAGATTATGTAAAACCAGGTCCAGCCCATGCAAACATGGAAAAATTGGTTGTTAAAATAATGATGGTGATGGTGATGATGATGATGATGATGATGGTGGTGGTTATGATGATTGCTACTTCCATACTACTACCACTGCTGTGATATTATTTATACCATTGCTACCTCACCAGTACCCAACCACCACTACCACCACCATTCTGTCTCAGCTTCCATTTTCTTTTTCTTGTTACAGCAATGATTCTTACGTTATTGCTTTGCTTCCCTCCCCTTTCTTTCCTTCCACATTCACCCCTACAACATTCTTTACCAAAGTGCTTCCTCCTCCACCACTAGATCTGCTTCTGTTTTTAACTCCCTACCCACCCACCCCCACCTCCCCGACAAACATAACTCCCTTCTTTATGCCAGCAGCAGTAGTTACATCAGCATGACAAAGATGATGACAATTATATAGTTTTGCATTCCTCAGTTTCTGTCTCTTTGATGCAGCAAACACTGTTTTACTGTACTGGGTACAACCATGCTCAGACACACATGCACACTTACACACATGCTCATACATGCACGTATATATATACATACATACACACACATACATACACATACATATGTATGTATAGACACATACACAGGCAAACAAGCTGTAAGTTTGACAGGCATATAGATACCCGGGGTGTAAATATACAGTCAGTCCAAATAAATTAGATATATGTACAGACAGACATATGGAAACCGACATAGACATATACAAAAACAGATAACCAAACCTTTATAGACCTATAAACACTATTAGACAGACATGTAGACATTGAAAGATCAACCTGCATAACTAAATGTTTATACACAGATTTATATATATATATGAGAGAGACAGAGAGATACATGGCACGTGTGTATGTGTGCACGTGTATATATACATACATATACATGCAGACACATACACACACACACAACATGTGCGCCATGTGGCTGTTTCTCTCTTTATCTCTCTAAATATATATAATTATTTAGGCTAATGGATCAATCTAAATAATAAAACACCACATTCTACGATGTTATTGAGTACTTTAAATTGTTCGTTAAAACCAATGGTTATATGTATATTTGTTTATATCTTTTGTTTTATATAAATCTTTATGAAAAAGCAGTGTTCTTTAAATGAAACCTATGTTCCAATTATAGAATCAAAAGTGAACTATCTTTTCCATTGCTTTCTATATTCAGCATCACTAGTCTAGCTGTTAATATTGATATGCAAGCTGCCCTGTGTTATTTTTACTCACACCCTTGTATTTAATAAGGTGGCGGGAGGGGGGGGGGTCTACTCAGACTTCTCATACCAATAGACAAGTCGATACAGTACTGCTGAATGGTTAAGAAGTCTGTTTCTCAGTCATCAGGTTCATGCCTATAGTCAGCCCAGAAGGTTTTTAAAAGCTCATCACGTGGACTGTACCTGTATTTGAAAGGGCCAGCCTTGTCACTGCATTATATATATTAACAGTAACTTAACTGTTGTTTGTCATGAAGATAGCATCTCTGTGATTTATTTTAGATATGCTAATTGTTCATGCCTACTCAATATACAGTGGCCTAGTGGTTAAGCTGTTTGACTTATGATCATAATGTGAGTTCCATTCCTGGACCTGGTGGCGCATTGTGTTCTTGAGCAAAACACTTCATTTCACAATGCTCCAGTATACTCAGCTGAAAATATGTAACAGCAGCAACTGAGGGTTAACCCTGTGATGGACTGGCATCCTGCCCAGTGGGGAATCAGTTACAACTGGTGATGAAAAATAAAACTAGGGATAAGCGCAGGTGTAATGAGCTTGATGGCTTGGGACAATCTTTAACTCAAAATACGATATTGAACATCTTAGTGGCTCTCTCATTACTACTTCAGAAGTATGAGGGGTAAAATATGCTTCACTGAGGTGGCTTAATAGTAAAAGAATATGCCTGGAGTTATCTCCTCTAATTATCAAAACAATACTAGTTTATAATCAAACCTTGTCTTTTCCTCATCATATAATTAATAATATTTTTTATGCTCACCACATTAAATGTTAATAACTATACTTCTTATTGTGGTAGTTTAATTTTCTCACACAGCTGTTTAGTTCTCAATGGCACCACAAAACATACACATCGCAGCACACCACAACACACATACGCATACATATTACAGCACCAATACACACACATTGCAGCACACATACACATGAGCGCACTCTAATGTACTTTGCTAAATGTACTCCTCTACCTTCACCCTCATAACAAGACCCCAACCCTATCCCTGACCCTGCTAGTAGTTGATATAAAAAGAAACTGGCAAATGCTTGGTTATATGTCTATATGTCATTTCTATCCCCATTCACAAGCTCTGTTCTGAGAACAGGTTTAATGTACAAGCTAAGTTGGCTAACATCATTGTAATTAATAATCATACATCTCTCTCTCTCTCTCTCTCTCTCTCTCTCTCTCTCTCTCTCTCTCTCTCTCTCACTCTCTCTCTCTCTCTCTCTCTCTCTCTCTCTCTCTATCTCTCTCTCCTCTCTCTCTCTCTCTCTCTCTCTCTCTCTCTCTCTCTCTCATCAAGCTGCACTTTTTTTTGTTTTTTATTCTGTGTGTGTGCTTCACTTCTATTACAGCTGCAATATAATAACTAAAAAGTAATATAGTGGAGACAACAACAGCACATATCGATGGATGTTTTAAATAGATGATGAGGGAGAGAGAAATAGAGATATGGGTTAGACAGATAGAGAGGAATTAGATTGTAGAGGGAGGGGGTAGATAGACAGATAGATAGATAGATAGATAGATAGATAGATAGATAGATAGATAGATAGATAGATAGATAGATTAACTAGCTGATAAAGAGAGGAAGATAGACCAAGAGTAAAAAGGCTAGAGAGGTACGAGATGGTAAGAAGGAAAGAAAAAGAAAGACATGAGTCAATAGATATGGAGAGTACAATAGATATGGAGAGTATATAGAGGTGGAGAGTACAAGAACGCCAGAATTACATCACGAATACTACATCACTGCAAGTTCAAAAATCATAGAACAAGCCCACAAATACATGCACACACACATGCACACAACAGTTACATTGAACAAAACACCAACACATAAGCACAACCTACATACACAGCCACATAAACAACAAACACATCCACCACAACCACCACCAAAAAAATCTAAAACAAAAACAGGCCCAACAACAATAAACATTACAAAGACAAAAATAAAAAGAATATCATTCAGAAATAAATCTACATGTTGCAAGCCTATTAGATTAAAAGCATTTGTTGTAGATGTGTTATGTTGAGAAATAATTGTTTCTACTTTTGGCACAAGGCCAGCAATTATCCAGTACATTACTGGTACTTTATTTTATCGACCCCGTAAAGATGAAAGGCAAAGTTATGTTGAGAAATAATGCTGATGCAGCAGTTTGACATGGTATGACACTGTACATTGTGTGTTGTGTAATAAAAACAGAGGTGTGGCGGCAGGTACTATAAATGACACTGGCTAAACTGACCAGCAGACCAAATTACCATTATAGTAAACCAGTTGTGAATTAAACTACTGTACTAAACCAGAAGTAATGAACAGTTGTAGTGAATTAAACCTCTGTACTGAACTAGAAGTGATGAACAGCTATAATAAACCACTTATGAATTAAACCTCTGTAGTAAACCAGAAGTAATAAACAGCTATAGTAAACCAGTTGTGAATTAAACATCTGAAAGAAACCAGATGTAATGAAAAGTTGTAGTGAACCAGTTATGAATTAAACCACTGTAATAAACTAGAAGTAATGAACAGTTGAGAATTAAACCTCTAGTAAACAAGATGTAATAAACCAGTAATGAATTAAACCTCTGTAGTAAACCAGAAGTAACGAACAGCTGTAGTAAACCAGTTGTGAATTAAAACTCTGTAGGAAGCCAGATGTAATGAAAAGTTGTGAATTAAACTCTGTTATAAACCAGTAAGGAATTAAACTCTGTTATAAATCAGTAATGAATTAAACCTGTTATAAACCAGTAAAGAATTAAACATCTGTAGTAAACCAGATGTAATGAACATCTGTAGTAAACCAGATGTAATGAACAGCTGTAGTAAACTAGAAGTAATAAACATCTGTGAGTTAAAACTAATGTATTAAGCAATCAGTAAACTAATACATCTGTAGTGTAACAATTTATCCAGTAATGTCTCCAATATGGTGTCTTCATTATTCTGGTCTCTGTTGTTGTGTCCAGAGAAATATATTTAATTGCTTCATTATTAAGCTACTTATCATAGATTTGGTTTTACACCCAACTATGTTATATTAATTTGGATTAGTGCGGTGGATTGGCAGTATCGGTAGATACTGTTACGTCCCTTTACGATCTGAGTTCAAATCTCGCCGAGGTTGACTTTGCCTTTCATCCTTACGGGGTCGATAAAATAAAGTACCAGTAATGCACTGGGTAATTGCTGGCCTTGTGCCTAAAGTAGAAACAATTAATTTGGATTAGTGAGTGAGGAGATTTGAGGGTGCTGCATATTGTTGCTATTGCTGCTACTGTTTGTTGTTGTCGCTACTGCTGCATTTGTTGTTATTGATTGTTGTCTACTACATGATCATATTTTGTAATCATTCACCTTGTTTAGTATACATCTAGCTACAATTAAGTTTTAAAACTAGTGATTTTCATCAAAATAGCTGTCCACTATGAGTTTTATTTTTATTTTTTATTTCTATTCATCTTTTAGCTGATTGTTCCCTCCCCACACACACACTCATATATATATATATATACACACACGCACACACAGGGTGTCACAAAATATGTATATACACATTGATTACCTGTACAGGCAATATTTATTAGAATGCTGTTGAAGTGTGTATACATTTTTGGGGACATCCTGTGTGTGTCTGTGTGTATATATATATATATATATATATATAGGAACGAGTAGGACCCCGACGGCTGAGCTCAAGCCGTTTCGACGGCTAATTCAGAATTAACCGTCGAAACGGCTTGAGCTCAGCCGTCGGGGTCCTACTCGTTCCTATTACCCACTCTACTACTCTAAGTATTGAGTACTTTGGTGCGTTATGGTCAACCTGGTTCCTTACCACATTTCCTTCGTTATATATATATATATATATATATATATATATATATATATATATATATATATATATATAACAGATCTGTATGAGTAAGACGCATTCTCGTGACCTGATTGTCTCTTAACTTGAAAATCCATCTAACCCATGCAAGCATGGAGAATAGATGTTAAATGACAGTGTGTGTACCATTTTGTCTATCTGTGTGTATATATAGTGTGTATGTATGTGTGTATGTGAGAGAGAGAGAGAGAGAGTGTGTGTAACTTTGTGTGTATGCTTGTGTATTTCAGTATATAAGTAGTTTTGTGGATAATGAAGGTATTTTTAGTTCAATTTTGTTTGATGTATTTCTGTATGTCTTGTTTTGTGTATATGAATGCATGCACACCTTTGCCATTATACATATATATATATATGTGTGTGTGTGAGAGTTCACATGTACTTTCTACACACTGTAAGGTGGGGATGTGTTTCCTTGACTAACCTGACTGTGAGATATATTCCTATCCTATCTTTATAATAGATGCTTGCATCATCTTGACATTTCCAGTGAACCATGATCTGTAGCATTTTATGTGCAATGCTGGAACCACAGAGAAAATGTCACAGTTCATTGGTTCACTGGAGATGCTCTATAACAATTTTAAGTTTCCTATACAGTTTGATGTTCTCTGGTTAAGGACCTGTAGCTCAAATATATCACATCTTAGAAACCTATAAACTGACCTCAGCTAACTCCCCACTGGCTGCTTAGTAGTTTATAGTCTTTAACTAATTGATAATATAATTGAAGTTAAAGCAACTAGTTCAATAATAATAAATGATTTTAAAAAATACAAAAAAAGTAGGACAAAAGAAATAGTGCCATTTAAATAAGAGAATTATGTTTTGTACCACTAGACCTTTCTTCTGTAAAGGATTTCCTTCACAACTCATTGACATTATTCAGGATTTTTTGAGGATTTTTTTAAGTGGAAGTGTGTGGCCTAGTCGTAAGGGTATTGTACTTACAATCACAATGTCGTGGGTTCGATTCCTGGGCTGGGTAGCATGTTTTGTTCTTGTGCAAAACATTTCATTTCACGTTGCTCCAGTATATTCATCTAAAAATGAATACTCTGTGTTGGACTGGCATCCTGTCCCGGGGGAAGTGTTGTACTATGTTGCTTCACACCATGAAATTGGGATAAGCACCAGGCTTAAGACAGACGTTTTTAAGTGTAACTGATGAGATAAATCTGAGTTTATTATCTCTGTCCCTAGAAGTACTACTGTGTAATCATCATCATCATCACCATATAGTGTTTTCATCAACTTCATTGTTTTTAACATTTGTTTCTTTATAGTAGCTCTAGAGTGCAGAGTATTGCCAGCCATCTTCTTAATTGTGAGCCTTATCTTCTTCAGCTCTAACCCCACTTTTCTTGATCTAACACTATGCTCAACCAGGTATCTCCCTAGCTAGCAAACATACTTCAGATCCAACCCCACTTTTCTTGATCTAACACTATACTAAACCAGGTCTCTCTCTAGCTAGTATATATATAAAATTGAGGATTTCTGTCTGTGTAAATCCCTAAAACTCGAGAAGTACCGGGCCAATTTTGTTCAAACTTTACACATGCGTTACTTATATTTCTTGAAGTGCAATGGGCTAAAAACATTTTAACTTTGTCTGCTCTGCATTAAGCGAAAAACCGCATTTTTTAGGCATTTTTAGGCTTTTTTGAGGTGTAACTTAAAGATAATCCAGCCGATTTCCTCGAAATTTGCAGCACACATTAGTTAGTCGCCTCGCATTGCTGCGGACAAAAAATTTCAGATTCGATTTATGGTTTCTAGGAAATTTACGAATTAGCATTGGACATTACATGCCATTTTAATTGTCAATATAAACGCTACTTAAACATGGTAAGTAGCATATAATATTTCGTTAAAAATTTGGTTTATTTAACAGAGGACACAACACATATTTACTTTTAAGCAGGACCATTTTCGGGGGATTGAGGAAATGAGGAGGACCTTAAATATTTTGTCGGTGACCTGTTGGTGCGTCGTGCTTTCATCACGCGCAAATCCGGGCCCTGTGAACGTTGCCGTGCTATTGACACTGTAAAACTCACGTCTGTGCTACTTCTACTAAGACCCTTTTTGTTGCACCTACACTGCAGTATGAACGCCCTAAGCAAGTACGCCGAACAGCGGTTGTGCTAATTCCGCGGTGACCTCTTTTATCGCACCTTTGTGCTGTGTGAAAGCAGTGCAACCAGTGCCGCCCAGCGTTTGTGCTAATTGCCCTATGACCCCCTTATGTTGCAGCTGCGTTGCCACGCTGATTTCGTCATCTCAATATCCCTACTTAAACGTACATCCCTTCTTTGTTTTCACACAATTGACTACGTCGCTCCTTCAGATGATGTCTGTCCGGATGATTGGGTGCGAATCTATAAAACTCGAAAAGTACCTAACCGATTTTCTCCAAATGGAAGAAAAATCATATTCTAAGATTTAGTACGCTTAAAGAGTATCCATGCATGCAGACGTTTCACGATTCCGGTCTGATGGTATTCTACGTTTCCAGTAGATGAACAATCGTTCCCTGAGAATAAGGGAATTAAAAAAGTACACAGCTACATTCCTCAATCTTTGCATATGCGTGTTGCTATTTCATGTTTCCTACTCCGTGCAACGCCGGGTCCTGCTTGTAGTATATATATATATATATTTATATATATACTTACATACATATGTGAGGTGGGTCCTGCTTGTAGTATATATATATATATATATATATATATATATATATATATTTTTATATATATATATATATATATATATACTTACATACATATGTGAGGTGGGTCCTGCTTGTAGTATATATATACAGATCTAAGGCCGTTACTTGGTTTAATACGCCTTACTCCAAAAATGTACGCACCAACGGGCCAGGACTTTTTTTCCGAGCGTTGGATGAGTACTTTCCGCCGACGAACAAGTACCACAAAATCTTCAACCGCCACACGGTGAAGTTTTCCTTCTCCACGGTACCTAATATGGCCGACTACATGGCTAAAACTAACGCGATGAAGATGGCGCACACTGGCCGTCAACCGCGGCGACAGAGTGACCGTCTTTCGGAGCGCGGAGAACCACCCAGGGACCTGCCCTCAAATGACAACCAGGCCCCCGAGGCGACCAGAGCGCCCGCGGAGGGTGATGTGGTCCAACGCGGAGAGGGAAATAGTGGCATGGGGGAGACAACAGTGTCGGCGGTACAACACCCTGAGAACCTTGAGAGGGCCATAACAGACCGAGGCCCGGGCATCGGATGCACAAGAACTGACAGCAGAACTTGTAACTGTAGAGCAGGCACCCGGTGCCCCTAGAAAGTGCCGATTATGCCTACACGAGGCCATGGAGATAGTCAGACTGAAAGATGACGCGGTCAACCTGAAGTCTGAAATTATCATGACCTGCAGACACCAGAGAAGATGCATATTTGCAGCATGGAATCCTCCGGGTGGCGCAGGCCGGGGGCATGGGAACGGGTACGCACAGACCCGAACGGCCCAACGGGATTAGGGGACTTGATGCCATGCCCCGATGACAGTGTGCGGCTCGTGAGGCAAACATATGTAAACCAGGGGCGCACCTGACCGAGCACACAACATTGGAAGATACATCGCTTGGGCCGGAACCGGCTAACACGGAGCCCACGGCCGCCCGGTCCGATACCCCAAACATAGAGAACAGCACACCCCAGCCACGGTGCCATGCCCCATGGCGAACGGGCCGGGCGTCTCTTTGAATGTGTACCCCGTCAATCGTGACTATAGACTCTCCACGTGTTCCACTTTGGAACAATGATTGTTACTGTCATTTTGGCAGTATCAGTAGAGGGTCGGACGCCATGCTTTGACGCATAGAGTTACGGCCCTTTCGATTCTGAGTTCAAATCCCGCCGAGGTTAAGTTTGCCTTTCATCCTTACGGGGTCGATAAAATAAAATACCAGTAATGTACTGGTTAATTGCTGGCATTGTGCCAATAGTAGAAACAATTATTGTTCTATTATTGTTCTGTTACTGTTACTTGTTCTATACACGGACACAAGTTTGCACCTCATACTACCTGTGTGTAGTATATCACATGGATACACGCACCATCTCCTCTACGCCCCCCTCCTCCGTTTTTTATTTACCCCTTTTCTCATGCACCTATTTATGAAGTTACATACAGATTTTAATCTATCCTAAAATATTGTAAATTTATTTATTTTATTTTATTTTATTATCCTATTGTGTTTATATTTGGGTGTTTTTACGTGTGGACCTTGCGTAGGTATATGTATGTGTGTGTGTATGTAGATATATATATATATATGGGTATGTATATGCATAAGCTTATGAGCGCGTGTGTGTGTAGGCATGTACATGTATGTAAGTATGTGGCAGAGTGTGTGTATATATATATATATATAAATATATATATATATGTGTGTGTGTGTATGTACGTATAGCTACGTATGAGTATGTATGTGTATGTGGGTGCGTATGTGTATATATATATATATATGTGTGTGTGTGTGGGTGCGGGTGTATGCATATGTGGGCCGCTATATATGTGTATGTGTATATGTGTATTTGTGTATACATGTATATTTTTATGTACATCTCACAGGAATGTGTAAGGATGATTATATATGGAGTATATATACATTTTATTACTATTATTTCTTTTATTAAAGGGCGGTGGATTGGCAGTATCGGTAGAGGGTCGGACGCCATGCTTTACGCATAGAGTTACTGTCCTTGCTATTCTGAGTTTAAATCCCGCCGAGGTTAACTTTGCCTTTCATCCTTACGGGGTCGATAAAATAAAGTACCAGTAATGCACTGGGTAATTGCTGGCCTTGTGCCAAAAGTAGAAACAATTATTTCTTTTATTATTTTATCATATATCCATTGTATATATCCGTATATGTATGTATGAAGGTGTGTACATGTGTATATATAGATATAGATATATATATTATATTGTATACTATATTGATATTTTATATTTTATGCTATGTTATTTTACCGTTATTTTATAGTATATTGTGTTTTTTATTATATAATGTATTTTTAATTTACGGTTTTGTTTATATATGTATATGTGGAAACATGTGTGTGTAAGCAAATATGCATATGTGCAGGTGTCTGCATGTGGTAGTCTGTGTGCGTATGTATATGTAGATGTATATATGTATGTATATGTGTGGGTGTGCGTATGCATGTAGTGTTTTTTTGTATATCTCTATATATATATGTGTGTGTATGTATGTGTGTACATAATTTTGTGTACGTATGTGTGTACATAATTTTGTGTACGTATGTGTATTTTGTATGTATGTCACATATATATATGTGTGTGTGTGTGTGTATGTATATATGTGTGTGTATGAGTGCATATATATAAATGTATATAAGGTTGTGCGTAGGTATGTGTGCGCGCGTATGTGTGTGTATATGTGTATGTTTGCGTGGGCCGTGCTTGTCGGACCGGATATATTGCGCGACTTAAGCAGCCGTTAAAAGGCTTGTGGCGGTATCTATTTAGAAGTCGGTGTGCCTGGGTCCTTGGAAGTGAGGGAGAGCGTGTGTGTGTATATATACATATATGTATATGTGTGGGGGGGGGGTCTACGCATGAATGCGTACGTGTGTGTATGCACGCATGTGTCTGTGTTTGCCTCTCTGTGTGTATGTGTGGGTGTATTCGAATGTGTGGGTGCTTGCTCTGGAGTGTGAACAGACGTGTGAGGTACTGAACCCAGCATGACTCCATTGAAGTGTGTCGGACGGAAAATGGCTGATGACCCGTGTAGCAGTAAATACTGTCCAGAACTTAAGATGACGTGGAGTAACAACAGCCAATGGCATGACAAGAGTGGAAGAGGTTTTTTTAGGGTGTTTTTGGATGATAACACCCAGTGATAAAATTTGCTCCGAACTACCCGTGTCTGAAGGAATCTGCAGCCGTAGAATCAGTCAGATCCGTTCAGGGACCATGTCTCGAGCTACCTGCCGGAGAAACAATTGTAACATACAATAAATTGAGTCCAGATGCATCACTGATTTTTCGTTTTCTTTATACTATATATATATATATATACTTACAAACATATGTGAGGTGGGTGTACGTTCCCTTTTCATAGCAAAAAGAAATCGTTCTTCAATTTAATTGAGTAGTAAACCAACTCTTCAATATGCAGATTTCATTATAATTATTCTGACATTAAGTTAGACACATCACATATTTATGGAAATGCCAACCGTTTTATTTTTATATTTTTTATATTTTTATATTTTCTAGGTGAACTTTTGGGACCGAGATGACCCTGTAAGGAATTCTGTCTCCTATTATACAACAAAAGGAAAAGCATTGGTGATTGGTCTTCGCCCTAATTTCTATTATTGGGTCACTGTGCAAGTTTTTAATACTGCTGGACTAGGACCTGTCAGTGAAACGTATCTTGGTTCTACCGGGAGCGAACGTTAGTAAAGTTCAACCACTGTTTATAACAAGTAAACATTGCAAAACTTCCCAATTTATTGGGATACAGTTAATAGATGTGTATTTCTAACACTGTCAACTATTATACACCAGGCACTCTCAGTTTTCTTTTAAAGCAAACTAAAGATGGTTAGCTCTAAGAGCAATACAGGAATCGTTTAGAAGTAGAATAAATTTAACAAAAAATGTCGTTTATTAAAATCCAAAGTTAACTTAAATTAAATACTCTTATAAAAAGTGATTTCGTAGTTATATATTGATTAATAAGTAAAGCCAATATGTAAAACTGCTGTATGGATCTTCACCTTGGTAGAAATAATAGCCAAGTCTCTCACAAAATACATCCTACTATATATAAAAAAAAAAGATTAATAAATTTGACAATGTCCTAAATACACGATATATGAAATATGTTCACAGCTGAAACACTTCGGTTGACGCGTCCGCTTCATGAAGGCTGGCCTGGCGAAATAAACAGCAAGTTTTCTTAAACATAATTCTTACTTTCTTTTTAAAATAAATGTTAATCCATAGCCTGCAGTTAACCTATATCATCTCCCTCTTTTATCATTATTAGTCTTCAGCTTTATCTTTTCAAATTCACTAATTCCATTTAAAAACCAAATATAAAAATATAAAACATACATGGGATTTCAAAGAGAAAAGACACGAGCTTACATACACATACTCACTCATACACTCATTCACCCACATGTTCAAACAAATAAGTGCTATAAGTAAATTCATATAACAAGTTAGACGTCGAAAGAAAGTTTGTTCCGTTGGTGTATTAAATAAAATACACATGATTCATTTTACTGAACATTATATTTCAACCAGATAGGGCGGTGAATTGGTAGTGAGTTCAAATCCCGCCGAGGTTAACTTTGCCTTTCATCCTTACGGGGTCGATAAAATAAAGTACCAGTAATGTACTGGGTAATTGCTGGCCTTGTGCCTAAAGTAGAAACAATTATATTTCAACCAGATTGGCAGTATCGGTAGAGGGTCGGACGCCATGCTTTGCAGCAAAGAGTTACGACCCTTTATGGTCTGAGTTCAAATCCCGCCGAGGTTAACTTTGCCTTTCATAATGCACTGGGTAATTGCTGGCCTTTGTTCCAAAAGTAGAAACAATTATATTTCAACCAGATTACTTAAGCTGTTGGTCACCAAGGTATTTTGAAGTCAATAATTTTATTTGATGCTACTCAGTTGTGAGATTGATTCGTTTCAGAGTAACAGAATCTACACAATTATCATTAAAGTGCATTCGTCGAATACTCTCAGAGCTAAAATAGTTTTTTAATAATAAAGTACTTTACTACAAATGCTCAGATTTTCTATAGAATATGTTAATTAAGGAAAATATCTACAATCCAGTTTTCAGTGATGATCCCATTATTTACATTTTTTTTCTTTGTGGTATATTTATAGCACCCTTGGATTATCCAACCGAAGTACACGTCCATACACATGGTCCCGATAGTGTACTGGTGACGTTTAGAGGTATAACTATGCGGTCAAATGCGGAAGATCCAGTATCAGGATATAAGGTAAATATTCTAGAATTGGCTTTATTAGTAATGGTTTATTGCTGTTCTACCGTATTTCCCGGCGTCGAAGACGCTACTTTTCCTAAAATAAGTCTCAAAAATCTACCATGTGTCCTGGGGGCCGAAGGTTGTTTATTTCAAATTTTTGGTTGTCAAAATTAGGGTGCGTCCTCAAAGATGAAGCGTCTTCGGCGCCGGGAAATACGGTAGATTAATCCACACGAGAAACGTGGCCTCTCAACTACCTAAGATATGCAAAAAATTGTATTATGAGAAAGAAAATAAGAAAATAACTAATTATTTGAAATTGGTGTAGAGGAAGAGGAGATGAGAGGAGAACCCATACCATATCGCTTGCAGACTTTCATACAATTTCGGTTAACACAATTTCACTCACAAACCTTAGGTCAAACCAAGGTGACACTTAATGGTATCGAAGCTGTTTGTCCATATCCCAAATCAATGATAACCTTTACCTCCATGTTAACTTTATTTGGTTGTAGATTTCAGGTTGTGTAAGGTGCATATGCATTTCTCAAATGCATTAGCGTTGAAAGTGATATAAATTCAATGTGGTGTCAGTTAAGAATGAGAATCAAGCTGTTAACTAGGTTTAACTGGAGCGTATTCTACCATCAAAACGTAACAACATATATGATCGAAAGTGTGTTTATGGTTTAGTGTTACATTGTGTCCTTGGGCTAAGTTTTCTTTATCAAACTGAATACTTAATATTTTTGAATAATTGATAGTTTTCCTCGATTTAGTTATCATTGTTTGATAATTTAATATAATTGTTTCTACTTTTGGCACAAGGCCAGCAATTACCCACTGCATTACTGGTACTTTATTTTATCGACCCCGCAAGGATGAAAGGCAAAGTTAACCTCGGCGGGATTTGAACTCAGAATGGCAAGGGCCGTAACTCTATGCGTCAAAGCATGGCGTACGACCCTCTAACTATACTGCAAATCCACCGCCCTTCTTTGATAATTTAATATAATACACGTTGCCTCCAAACAGAAGCCAACGACTTCTACATACGCGAAATAGAAAAAATAAAGGATTTGTTGATAAAGGTAAGTGATTTTCCAAAAGAGGGAAAGAGGGAAAAAGGAGTTTTGGATACAGTCGTTTAGAATTACGACAGCCTATACAGTCACACCAAGATAGTTTAGGATTGGCGTCCACAATATTATTAAAATGGAGCAGAGAATTCATCAAAAAGGATTCAGATATACGGCGTTAGAATGTTTCACTATGATTGTAGATTTCATTTTTTTTCTTTTTTTTTTTCCTTTTTTCTTTTAATTTCAAGGCTACCATCGATATAACTTTTGGGTTCAATAATTATTTAACGAACATTTCTGAATATTACACATATGTGGGCGGCGGCGTGTGTGGGTATTTGTGTATATTTGTGTGTGTATGTGTGTGTGTCTGCGTGTGCGTGTGTGTGTGTGTGCGTCTGTGTGTGTGTAAGAAAAACAAATACAGTCACGTGAAATTTACTATATTTCCGTTAAATTCCTTTAAAGATGCTGACAAGTTTCAGTTGACTGGAAATGTTGATTTCCACTAAATTGTTACATCCAAAAATTGAGAAAACGATTCAATTTGAGCTTCATAAAAACATACAAACAAATATAGAAATTTAGAACCCCAAATAAAATTTCTCTTTTACATTTTTCTCATTTTCTGAGAAAATATTTGTTTCCAAAATATTGAAATTATTTTATTATTTTATTATCAGTAACAGTTTCAGTGTATATTACATTTCTTTGGGGCATAAAATATTATCTGTAAGAATGTAATAAAAACAAACTTCGACATAGTTTATAACATTTGAAAAAATGAGCCCTTATAAAGTATTTCAGCTGCCTAGGTGCAAAACTGTGGTCTATATATATATATCTTTATGTATGATGCATATATTTGTGTGTAAGTGTATATATATAACATGTCACTGTATATTTTAGAAAATATATATTTTCACAGTTGGCAGGTAAGCAGTGTACTGATGAGGGGTAGTCACCCAGAAACATTAGTGTCTGCAGTTCTGTTTACATGCCAGCTAAGAAGTGAGAATGACGAGGCCATTCTGCTGACATGCCTTAAAGAGGCTGTTTGCATAATTGCAAACTAATCGAATATTATTATTGATATTCGAAAAACTCAGAATACATTTATATATATATATATATATATATATATATATTAGAAAGAGTTAGGACCCCGACGGCTGAGATCTCGCAGTTTCAACAGCTATTTCCAGACTGATTACCAAAGGCATAGGCGGTTAGCTGGCTGCATCATCAAGAGTTGTTTGTCCAAATAAGGGCATACACATTTTATCCAATTGTAAAATCTCTTCACATAAGTGTTTTTTTATGGTGAGGGAGTAGCTGTATGTGGTTGTGTGTATAAATATATGGTTTAGTGAGTGTTTATATGTATGTGTGCGTCTATACGTGCGTCTATGTGTATCTGCCTGGTCAGCTTCGGACAGAATAATCATGGAGAGGGGACAAAAATATATTTATCGAGAAAATATACTTGGGTGTGTATGTATATTTGCCCTCAGGCATGGTTATCTCGACCTTCAGACAGCAGGTCTATAGAATAGGCGTCACTCCTGACAGCAAACCGCCCTAATCAAAGAATAGTACAAGTTGACCGAATGGCAGAATATAGTTATCAGCTATGTGACAGCTAATGTTTTAGTTATCTTTGTTAAATTTGTGAAATTTATTTACTATAATTACGCCAGTACTTAAGTCACTTTGAATTACAGATAGGAGTATAGATTTGATTTACTTAAGATATCCACGTTTCGCGGTACTACTGAGTTTGTGGTGGTGATTATATATTCATACATTTATAGTGGAATAGGTGGAGCGGGTAATTACTATTTATTGTGCAATGTAATGGGCCTATCTTTTTCTTAGGTACATACGTATGTTCCAGGAGGGGGGGTCACAGGGGCTGTAGACGTGCAAATAGGTATTGATATTTCTGAAGTGGCGTGCTAGTGTGGGTGTTGTCGTTTTAATGCCGCTATGATAAAATATGTTGTTGTATGTGCCTCTTTCGGAGTGTGTTTATGTAACTGAAGGGTTGGCTGTGCAGCTCAGGTAGGTGCAAGATAAGCTGCTTATGCACTGCTTTCATGTACTAATAATTTTGTTTTAATGATGGCATGTACGTTTTGATGTGTCACTGTCAGCTAACGTGAGTCAATAAAAACTAGTACTGTTTGTATTTATGGGTACTAGAGAGGTTTGCTGATGAAGTTTGTGTGGAGTATGCTCGTTTGTGTGTAAGCACTAGTACTGTATTATTTCCTGGTTGCTGTTAGATTCTGCTATTGAACTTTGTGTGGAGTTGTGATCGTTTGTGCGTATGTACTCTTTAGACCTAGGAATGTGTGTGCCAGTTTGGATAAATAATGGTGTGTGCAGATGTACTATGATAACCTAGGGTGCCTATTGCAGTGTGTATACATACAATGGATGTCGGGAAACGTGTTTTATCCTTCTGGATTGTGAGAATGTCTAAAGTTGAGATATGTTTTTTTAAATCCGGTGTTTATGCATTTTTATTATGCATAAAGCAGTATCTGTGTATTTTTCCAAAGCAAATATAATGTTTACTAATATTCAGTCAACCAAGCTACAAAAGTTACATAGAGGTCGATTCTTTGATATAAATATATAAATATCGTATATTAAATCCCAAATATTATATCCTGTTAAATGCCATTATATTTCATGTATAAAATATTTTCAAGACTGTATTAAAATTATCAAATTAACAATATTTGCATTTACATTCTGATGTTTAATCGTGTCCAGATTATTTTACGTGTAACGTGAGTTGTTACGATATAAAATTAATACACTTTCATGAAATTGATTTGCCGGAAACTTATCTTCAAGTATTTAATGGCTCCCGAACTGCAGAATAAATGGCTATTGTAGAGAAGTATATTCTACTGAATTGAACCCGGATATCACTGGTATTTATTTTATCGATCTTGATAAACTTTCTAGTTGATTTCTGTAGTTTTTTAACACAGCGTAGATTCATTTAATTAAATACTGTAAGACCCAACACTTTACTTTGTTACGCTCTACCATATGCCATTAGCTTTATATTATTTTTATTTGATTTTGTATATATGCCTAGATTTTTTAAGAAACGAAAAGGAAACTATGTGGCGCTTGTGGTTTTCCCAAAAATATTTATAACATGATCAAAAAGAAATAGTTCAATCGAGATTCAAATGTAGACTACAGTCTTTATTGACGATGGTCATATCACTTGCTCTTCTACTCTCTCTATTCTCTCTTTAACAAATGGTTTCTTTAGATTAATCACGATAAATGGGGCATGCAGTAATGATTAATTGACTAGATAACGTTTATTTATATACACATTTTATTTTCAGTTGTGCTGTTCGTCTGTTCAAGACAAATTAGATCTAGAGAAGTGTGTGGAATTTGGTGTAGTAAGTCAAGGTATTCTTCGGGGTATGGAAAAACATGTACTCTACCAATTACGAGTGATGGCATTCAGTCCCGCAGGTGATGGTAAACGAAGTGAGGTAACATATTTCACTTTAGGTAGGTAGCATTATAATTCAAAATTCAAAATAATTTTGTTTGGTTACTGTTCTACTTTACGGCAGCACCAGGTATTTAGGACGAACGTTTCTGCAATATCTACACAGTACATCATTGAGGTTTATGTAGTCATATAACATCAAATACCAGACGACAGTTGCAAACTTAATTTTTGGTGTGGAGATGAGTTTCTCATGTCTTTAAAATGTCTGAAATATTCTAATCAAAATCTCAAGAATATTATCGTATATCAATGATGGAGGAAAATATAGCATACATTAATTACCCTTTTTGTCTTGAATTCTCCTATGCTATTGAAATCTGATCTAAATCAATCAGTATTATGTGAAGATCAAGGAAAGCTGGAAGTGCAGCCCTCACTACTTTCTGGTAAGGATGACCACATATATGCCAATATGGAGATAAAGTTGTTAAAGGAAATACTCGAGAAAATAGTTTGGTGATATTGGCAGGGATGTAGAACAGGCGAATACAAGCATCATTCTTTAGAAATATATCAGTGATAATACTTGTTGCTTACATAGATACAATACCACAAATTTACAGAAATGTGGGTCGGTCGATTTAACGTTGCTTATCTCATCGAACATTTTGGGTGAAATCAGTCAAAGATGAAGCTAATAACTCTAACGCATTTTTAACTACTATCTTTAAAATGGAGGGGAAAAATAGATATTGTAGCCTTACATCAACTATGGCTGAGAGAAAGATGACATGGTCATGTTTGCAACGCATTTGATCATATGTCTACTGGATCAGTGTTGACCTAGATTAAATAACAACAGTAGTAATTAAAACAACAGTAACTATTAATTCTGTCAGTCACTATTAAAAAACTATTCCAATATGAATGCTTCTTTAAAACAGACGATGCTTCATCAAAGATAGTATGCGATTATTTCATTTCTTTTTTCTTTCTCTCTCTCTTTTTCTTTCTCTCCCCCCTCTCTCTCCCACCCTGTCCCTCTGTCTCTCCCTCTCTCTATCTATTTCTATTTCTATTTTTCTCTGTCTTTTCAGGAGGACAAATATCTTTTGATCAATCATACTTTGGTGTTCTTGCAGCGGGATCTTACCCATCAGTAATTAAAATGCTTATTTTAACTTCAATAAGTATGATTTATATTTTACAATTATAAACCCTGATTCGGTGGGTTTCAGTAATTTGGTGATAAAGGTTCCATACCTAGAGATACAAAACTTATTGCAGCTTGCATGATTTGCCAACCTTTAAATGACTAGACACTGTGAAAATGTAATAGTACATCGACCTTAATTGAGAACCCCCTTATAAATAAACTATGAACTTTCTTTATACTAAAGTATTGCCATGCAAATTGTTTCAAATTTTCTGCTTTAATTATTACAATTCGCTTATATTACAACTGAAATCATGAATATCATACTTTCTTGCCTCTAAAATACTCATACGAAGCATAATTCTTTATATCAAAATATTGATTATTAAATATAAGTCCAAATTAAGATATTCTCTTTCCAACTACATTATCACCCAGGTTCAATATTTTTGAATATCAAATCAAAAAATGTGTGACTAACCTATAAAGGCTTATAAAACTTGGTCAATAAATCCAAGTATTAATACAACAATTTCCTGAAGAATCAATCCCCTACGACGGATAAATGATATAAAGTTACTTCCTCTGCCAAAACGTCTGCCAAAATATGATACTTGTTATGGACCTACATTGTTTTATAACAAAATATATTTGACAATACTTTTTGTCTGAACAGAATGATTATTTTTAATAAAGTTGCTTTTAAATTCAGAATTTAACTATTTCAAAGTTATTTTAGCAGTGATGATGACAAACATCTAAGCTAAAGCGGTAGTCATAAAATATCTATGGCAATTTTACACCACAGTATATAACAATATGCTTATATATAATTAATATTCAGTATTACTCTATAAAGGCTATTAGAGTTACAGTTCGCAGAAAGAATGTGTATGAAACTTTGAATATATTTTATGATCATCCTACTCAATAAGCATTATAATTCTCAAAGCCATCAGGTCGTTCTCAGATAATTCAATTTTGAAAATATAGGTATATGCTTGTCAAAAGTAGATTTAATATTGTTCTTTTGTTTTGCGTAATTCGAGAAATTCCAGGAACAAATAGAAGAGGTAGATAGGGGTTATTGTGCAGATCTAGAGCTTTAAAGAACACTATGCATTGAAATTAGCGCAAGGTTTTGCAAGGTTTTTTATATGGAATCGTATGTTGAAACAGATATTTTTATATTTGGGCAGGTCAATTTGTCCTAATATTGCTAAAAAATAGTACAACACACTTACTGTTTGGTTTGGTTTTCGCTTCAGTATATTTTTATATCTCTATAAATAATTTAGCTGGCATGCAATGTTTATCAGTGATTGACCAACAGATAAAAATATAAATATGAATATAATTCATCAATTATAAAATATTTATAGAAATATAAAAATATACTGAAGCGAAAACCAAGCCAAACAGTGAGTGTATTTTACTATTTTTTAGCAATTGTTTCTACTTTTGGCACAAGGCCAGCAATTATCCCAGTGCATTACTAGCACTTTATTTTATCGACCCCGTAAGGATGAAAGGCAAAGTTAACCTCGGCGGGATTTGAACTCAGACCGTAAAAGCAAGTAACTCTATGCTGGAAAGCATGGCGTCCGACCCTGAAGGACAATATGGCCATCTCCAAATATAACAGCATTGACATTAGTTTCGGTGGAAACATTTCATCAATGTTTATTACGTCCATCATTCGCTTTTTAGTAATGTTTTGTGTACTACGTAAATTGTGCTGGAGTTTATCTCTGTTTTCACGCTGGTAGCCAGATTGCTTCAAATATGGTAGAATATATATCAACAGAACAAACTGACAATACCTGTCAAATCTACAAAGAACCAGTGACACCTGCTTGATGGGTTTGAAGTAGCAACCGAATCTGGTGGGTTTATCATGTCTGGAATGATTTTGACCATGGGTTTCTTAAATCAAGATAGACTGGGACTAAAAAAACAAATACAACAAGGCCGGTGAGACAGCAGCGGGAATGTATTTACTAATGGGTAGACTGTACATTCAAATTTGTCTTTGATGGAATTCAACACAGCCATGGTGATAGCATGCAAACAGCCTAACATTAGTATATATATATATGTGTGTGTGTGTGTGTGTGTGTGTGTGTGTGTGTGTGTGTGTGTGTGTGTGTGTGTTTGTGTGTTTATCTCTGTGTGTGTGTGTGTGTGTGTGTGTGTGTGTTTGTGTGTTTGTGTGTTTATCTCTGTGTGTGTATAAATATAAATACATATACATATATATGGTGGCTGCCAACTCGTTTTCGAGTACGGCCACTACTTTATATCCATGTAGGAGAACTCCTACCGATGTGCTGAACGAGTGTGACTTTTCAGTCCAGCCAGCGACCTGAAAACTCTGGTACAAACACTACACTTGTGACAATTATTGACACATAGTGCTGGGCCCATGGTACCATGTGACGACAAGTACAGAGAGATCTCCAGATATAAAACAATGCCTGTGCCGTGAAGCTTTTATAGTGAGCAAAGGCACTGCACAAAGCCAGTCCCACTCTCTTAACCAAGATGATATTTACCAAAAAGAAGAACAAGTCAACACCATTGGATACCATCAGAGTTGCAGGTGTTATATCAGAGTTTTCCTTCTCCTAGAATTCTGCCTTGACAAAGGCTAAGGGGTCATCTCTCCCGGTGATTTTGGATTGCCATTGACTCTTAAGAGCTCCTTTGCAGTTAGACAGGTTTTGTTTTTAGTCCTGCAGGATGTCCAAAGTCACCCTCCTCACCAAGAAACCTTGGTGGTGTTGCCAGTTTAGTCGCCAACGACCCGACCATGAGACGGGTTGTACTGGGATACATGTTACCAGTAGCACCAACTGGTGACCTGACATAACTGGTGACCTACATATATATATATATATATACACATACATACATGCATACATGTGTGCGTATGTCTGTATATATGTACATGTATGTATATAATTTCAGTGAAATTGTGTCTCCAACTCCTCTCCCTCTTTCTTACATTCTTTGTTTTTCTATACTTTATTCACCAACCGTGACCATCAGTCCTCTTTTTAACTTCACTCCAATCATACACAACCACACTTTTTTTATAAACTATTTTCCAGTAGTGAGCAGCCTGTTCTTTGGAAGGCCTTATAACTACCAACACACATATATACTATAAAAAAGATAAAGATTCCATAACTCCTTGTGGAGTGATAGAGGCACCGACAAACGGCATGTTCAGGACACTTTTAAACTCTCCAGGTCTGAACACAGCCGATTTTTTCTATAGAGGGAGAATCGACCCAAGTACTGGACTGGTTTTTTTATCGACCTCGAAAGGATGAAAGACAAAGTTGACCACGGCGGGATTTGAACTCAGAGCGCGCAATGAGGTGAGATGAATACCGTAAAGCATTCTATCCGACGTCTTAACGGCTCTGCCAATTCACCGCCTTATCTACTATATAAATTGGAAGTGGTCGGACGTTGTATATTTAAGTAAGTAGGTGTAGTCGGATAAACGTCGAAACGGCTGGGTGGAATGCAGCGAAAATTTACACAGTTATGCAGAATGACCCGAAGAGGTGTTGGATCGACTTTTAGGGTACAAGCTTCCATGGTTACGGAGAAAATCGATGAAACAGGAATTTCCCATTCAAATTGAACTGAGAGTAATCTGTGACCGCAGAAGTAAATATTTCAAGAAACGTTCCAACCGAACAAAAACAGGAAGAGGATATTTTGGTTCGTGAAGACGTTCCCTGGTAATGAACGGGAAAAAAGCGAGGATAATACGTCGTTATGTGGAGCGTGAAGAACAATTTCATACAAAGACAAGACCAAGTTTATGGTATAAATGGAGTCGTTAGACTAATATTCTATTTAACATAACAGAATGATTTCCAGCCCCGGTGTTTAAGAATGATATAAATAAAATTGAAAACGAAAATGACAGAGGTTATTAAAATAGAAAAAGTAAAAAGTAAATAGTGAAGATTTAGGCCAGTACATACGTATGCCCCGACGGACATACACATACATACGCACACTCAAATACATACCCCCCACCCTTCCCACATACACGAGCGCATGCGTGTATAAACCTTATGTATTTCTACAGTATTTTCACCAAACTTAAGACATAGGTTACTTATATACTCCAGATGGTCATGGGCACTTTCATTTTTACAGATATTGATTATAGGGACTCCCGGCAGATAACCCCCTTTAACCACTTCCTTGGAGTCGACTGAAGAACTGCAGTGCAATGCAACAAATCGTCATAACTTCTGGAGTTCGCAACCGATTTTCACAAAACTTGACACATGGGCTACGTTTGTCCTACAGATGAATGTGAACTCTCAGAATTGGCACATATTGAGTAGGGGACCCTGGGGACAGGAACCCTCTTTTGGAAAAAGCCGATGATTTTGTAAAAGTATAGTTTTCGAAGTAGCACTGAAGTATTGACATAAATGGTATACCCAACTGCTATTTAATACCCGAGCAACGCCGGGTACTTCTGCTAGTATATATATACTATACTAGATGGCTAGTCAGTGTTGGCGGCGAATAACACACTGCATTAGTGGACCCCTATGCATGTTGGGTATGCTTGGGAGGCAGTTTGTTGAATGGAATCATGGTCATTCTGCATGAATTCATTATATCAGAAATAATGTTTTTAATAACTAACAAATAGTTATCGTTCTACATGGCTGAATGCAATACATGTAATCTGAGTTTTTCGAATATTAATAATTGTTTCTACTTTTGGCACAAGTTTTATCGACCCCGTAAGGATGAAAGGCAAAGTTAACCTCGGCGGGATTTGAACTCAGATTTGAACTCTATGCGTCAAAGCATGACGTCCGAGCCTCTACCGATACTGCCAATTTGATTAGTTTGCAATTATGGAAACAGCCTCTTTAAGCCTCTTTAAATTGCCGTTCTGTTTATATGCCAACACAAGAGCCAACATTCTGGGGTCATTCTACTGACATGGTTTAAAGAGGCTGTTTGCATAATTGAAAACTAATCGATTATTATTATTAATATTCGAAAATAAAGTACCAGTAATGTACTGGATAATTGCTGGCCTTGTGCCTAAAGTAGAAACAATTATTAATATTAGAATAAATCAAATTACATTTAATATTTTTAATATTTGTGACATAGATACAATTATAACAATGTGCCATTAAAAATTAGCTCTACATGATGGAGCCGACAAATATATATTGAGTTAAGAACTATCAAATTTTTTCACCCTAGCAAATTTGGTCCTTACGATTCGAACACATGTATGTTTATATTAGTGTTCATCTCTCTTGCTTATTCAATTATATTGTATGGCTCGGAAAAGCTTTTTTTCTTAGAGCTATTACCCTGAGTTCTTAACTCAATATATATTTGTCGGCTCCATCATGTAGAGATAATTTTCATTGTCCTGTCAGCCAGGCTGCTATTTTTAGCGGCAGGGAAATAAGTGGTTATATTCCCAATTATGTGTTCGGGGTGCTAACTAAATATATATATATATATATATATATATATATATATATATAGAGAGAGAGAGAGAGAGAGAGAGAGATAGAGAGAGAGAGAGAGAGAGAGAGAGAGAGAGAGAGAGAGAGAGAGAGAGAGAGAGATATTAGAAAGTGAGCTTTTTTTACAAAATGAAAAATAACCGAGGTGTGTCCTACACGAGTGAAAGTATAAAGAAAAAAAGATGAAATCGAAAATGCAACTGGAGTTTTATTTAAAAAAATATATATATATTTATTTGGTTCCTTTACCGGTTTCGCAGTTCTTCTGCTTTTCAAAAGTAGAGTTGAGATGGAGGGTCTGTGGTTTTTCTCACAGTAACTCCAAGTTAGACTCCCTCTCTCTCTCTCTCTCTATATATATATATATATATATATATATATATATATATATATATATATATATATATATATATATATATAGGGAGTGTAACTTGGAGTTACTGTAGGTTCACCCGGGTGAGCACTCGATGTTTAGGTTCACTTCTGCGTCGAGGTGTAGAGCTATACAGAGTGTACTATATTGAAAAGATAACCATAGAAGCTCCTTTAAACATAGGCTGAAACGATCCCAAACTAGACTGGCCGATTTGATCTGGGACCTCAAGGACAGGAACATCGAATTCCAGATCACATGGTCAGTCAAAAGACGCGTGGCCCAACTCCCCACTGACAGAAACCACTGCAGGTTATGCCTGGCCGAGGCGGCTGAGATAATTAAATTAAAATCTGCCATAAACTATAGCTCGGACATAATTATCAATTGTAGACACATTCGGCTGAGGGCCGCACACTGACCATGACCCAACATAATATTAACCACCTTTGCCCTGTCTCACCGTCCCTCATCTCAGTGCATTTGTTTTATAACATGTAACCCTTTGTAAGTCCAAATTTTGTATATATCAAGCCGCATCCATCACCCTCACCAAAAGACACATCGCCATACACCCCTCATCTTAGTACCATTGTGTTCCATCTGTCCTCTCTGTCAGGTTTTACCTTGTAATCAATAGTAGCATCCGATCCTATAAATATAATGTCGATCATATCACCCCATCGCCACCACCGCAACCACCACCACCACAACCACCACCACCGCACACAACGCTATATGTCTACCATCCCACATCCACAACCTTGTTCCCCCATGTTCCCTCTGTCTTTTTTTAACCTACAATCCTTCGTAAAATTCGATCCTGTAAATATACTGACGCACACACCCCATCGCCACCACCACCACCACCACCACCACCACCTCCACACACATCGCTATATGTTCACAACCTTGTTTCCCGCGTGTTCCCTATGTCACTCTTTAACCTGTAACCCATCGTATAATTGAATCCTGTATATTTTTTGTCGCACACAACACCACCACCGCCACCACAAGGCACATCTCCATACTTCAACAATCATTAACATCATTAACATCGCCAACACATACCTTCCCTCCCTAAACAACGCAAGTGTGTGTATCTGTGTGTAAGTATAATCATATGTACAACGCCATCTCTATTGGCTCTCCCCCTCCCTCTATCTAAGTACTACGCCATCTCCACTGACACTCCCCCTCTCTCTCTCTATATATACACACACACACATATATATATATATATACGCATGTGTATGTATACAACGTTTTTGTCAGACTAAGTGTGTCTAGGTATGTATCTCCTCATTGTATTTGACACCATCAACACATCCACCACACCACACCCACACCACACACAATAATCAGCCACAAATATACACCAATCTGTCTACCTACGATCCACCACCCCCACATCACAGCCCATCTCAGCCCCAGACCGTCACCACTATCTTATCATCACATCCACTCCCACATACACTACAGGTGAAAACATCCCTATGATCTATTCCACCAATCAAAACAATTCATATTGACCAACATATGAACTTCTGACTTTATCATATAGCATGTATTCATTTTCTACTAGCATGTTAAGGGGTCCGTCGTGCTGCGGATTACAAAGTCGGGTAAGATCGATACAGATCAAACCTTGAGCTGATCAGTGGCGAAACGCGCTTCATCAACCAATAAATGTAATGAAGGAGTAACCAATCGTCCTTGTTATCTTTTCAATATATATATATATATATATATATATATATATATAACTGAACAAAAAAGCCTTTTTCCTAGAGCTAATTTACTGTAATAAGACTATTTTGAGTTTCTAACTCAATACAAGCTTTTGATATATTCGGCTCCGTTAATTCGTAGAGTTATTTCAATTGTCGTGTAGACCCGGCTGCTATTTTTAGGTGCGTAAGTCTACGCCACACGCTAAGTTCGGGAACCATGTGCGTTATATATACACACACTTTCCAGTTTTCTATTTGATTTAGAAGTAGAAATGAGGAGTATACTAGTTTCAACACCCACTGATGAGCCTGGAATTTGGTATTTCTCTTCACAAATAATATTGCGAAACGGTTATATCAAATACCGTCTGGGTGATGGTAGTTACCACAATACTGGTTTGTATTTATTTTTCTTAATTTGTTCTTAAATTGAGTCCAGCAAACCCCATTGTCTATCGTTAGTATCTTTTTCACCTTAGCGATTTTGGTCCATTACGATTTGAACGTATATATATATATATGTATATGTCTGTATTCGTTTTTGCCTTTTTGTTCAGTTATATACGGCTCGGAAAAGCCTTTTTCCTAGAGCTAGTTTACTGTAATGAGACTATTTTGAGTTTCTAACTCAATACAAGCTTTTGATATATATATATATATATATATATATATATGTGTGTGTGTGTGTGTGTGTGTGTGTGTGTGTGTGTGTGTGTGTGTGTGTGTGTGTGTGTGTGTGTGTGTGTGTGTGTGTGTGTGTGTGTGTGTGTGTGAATATATGTATATGTATATATATTCATTACTATGACTAAGTGCGGTGGATTGGCAGTATCGGTAGAGAGTCGGACACCATGCTTTGCAGCTTAGTTACGGCCCTTTACGGTCTGAGTTCAAATCCCGCCGAGGTTAACTTTGCCTTTCATCCTTACGGGGTCGATAAAATAAAGTACCAGTAATGTACTGGTATAATGCTGGCCTTGTGCCAAAAGTAGAAACAATTATTATGGTTAAGTGTCTAAGTAGTGAGTCTTGTCTGATCATGTATCTACACAGGTGAAACTTCAGAGTAACAAGACTCACCACTTAGCCATAATAAAGAATATTTAAACTGTACGTCTGTATTGAGTATTCATTCTCCACGAATTTGCATGAGTGTGTGTGTGTACACACTCATGAATATATAAATAGAATTATATATGTATATATATATATATATATCTAAGGCGGGTAAAATTCCCGAGATCCATGTACGAGTTCTCTCCAGCGGTCTCTGTCCCTCATTATCGCTGCCATGTCCTGCGTCTCCAACAGGCCAGTGTCTGTCCTTAGGGCATCAACATACGTTAACCTTGGTCTTCCTCTTCTAGTGTGTCCATGTAGGGGCTCCCAAAGGAGCGCTGAGTGCAATGTCAACTCTGGATGTCGGTGAGCATGTCCAGCTAACCTCAGGGAGGTTGAGACTGTGTCGATGAGTGTGGGGCTGAGAATGAATGAGACTAAAACAAAATATCTGGTAGAGAATGTTGAGAAGTCAGGGGGGATCACTAATATAGGCGGGAAGCCGCTGGAATTGGTTGAGGGCTTCCTGTATTTGGGAGCAAAGATTGGGAATACGGAAGATGATGTGGTTGAGAAGAAGAGCAAGGCCTGGGCGGCATACCACAGCTTGAGATCGGTGTGGAAGTGAGACCTTCGTAGAGACCTGAAGGTCCGCCTC
>OZ024740.1:241361184-241398684 GCA_964016885.1 Eledone cirrhosa | reverse complement strand
AGAGAGAGAGAGAGAGAGAGAGAGAGAGAGAGAGAGAGATAACTTTCTATTTATTTGCCACCAGGGCATAAAAGATTGGGACAAATACAAAGGGGGGGGTAAGTTTACATACAATAAAACGAGTACAAAAATATAACAAACAAAATAAAACAATCGAACTCCTCAATAGGAAGGGCTCGTTTTGGGGTCCCCCCCCCCTCCCCGAAAAAAATGTGCAACCCTTCTCCTCGGGAGCACAAAGAGAGGGTGCTCCCTTCTCCTATTCTTTCCACCTACAGGCTGATGTAGAGAGAAGGCCCATTCACACGGGCCATTCTCGCCACTTTCACCCACCTTTCATAAAACTGGCTGGGGTGAAGCACCTCTCTCTCCATCCTGATCCTTCTTCCGATATCATATCGGAAGAAAAGGACCAGTTGTGTCCGACCTTAGTCCTTTCAAACGCGTCCACGATACAACCTCTTTCACCATGGCTATTACACAGAGGAAGACCGCCTCTCCTTCGTTTTTGAAGAGGGGAGGCGGTTTGACCGTAACAATGGACTCGGTGGTCAATCGGATTGGTCCCACCCGTGACAGCAGTCGTTCCACATAGCCCCACAGATCGGCGACGCCCGGACTGTGTACCAATGCGTGCGCGATGGCTTCCTCGTCGCGCACGCATCTCGGACAGATCTTTTTCGAAGAGTGCCTACCCGGGCGCCCTTGTCTGTAGAGCTTGTCTCGAACGGGCAGAGCCCTACGGTGGCACTGCCAGGCCAGGGACCTCTGGAAGTTGTCCATCGGTCCCAGTCCAAATGTCCTACCGAACAGGCTGGCCAGTTCTTCCTCCTCCATGCCTAGGGCTTCTCCGAGGGCGTCGTCGCACCTGCTGCTGACCAACCCTCTATAGAATGTCGACGTGGAGTCTCCACTGATAGCTGGGTCCGCCTGCCAGAGAGCCGTGAGAGCTTGAGCACACTCCGTGTACCAGGCGCCCAGTTTCTCGGTCTTTGCTTGACCCAGGATTGCAGCTCGGTAAGCGAGACGAGTCTCGGAAAGTCTCGCTTCACAAACGGGGCCCACACCGGTTGACCACCAAAGCCGGGTTCATTCCCTATTCTCTCTATGATGTATCGCATGAGGTGGAGGTTGTCGTGAATGGACCTGGACGGGATAGCACATGTCTACGCATCTCCCACCAGGTTGCCCACGACGAGCGCCAACCTCTTTGCTAACACCTTGGCCAAAATCTTTAACTCCACATTTAGCAGAGTTATGGGCCTGAAATTACTCCCCTTTGTTCTTGCCCTTCCTCACTAGCGAGACTACGCCCTTGGTTACAGAACAGGGAATTCTCCCGTTCTGTTACCAGTTGCAGTAGACCGCCTCGAGGATATCGGAGAAAAGGTCCGGCATCGCTACATAAAGTTCGTATGGAAGACCATCGAGACCCGGGGGTTTGTGTTTGCCGCATTGGCTCAGCACGTCCCCTATTTCAGCAGCTGAAATTGGCCTTTCGCAGGATTTCGCCTTCTCGTTCGAAAGACACGGTAGGCCGTCGAGGTATGGACCGAAATCCACATGCCCATCCGGCCCCCCGCCCCTCCCGAACAGTCGTGCAAAGTGCCTTTGAAATGCCCCACACATCTGTCCAGGTTCAAGGATCACCCGTCCATCCTGGTCCTTCAAAGACGGTTAGTGGATTTAATCCCACTTTTGGCTTCTGTCACGCGGGCCCAGCTAACAGCTTTGGCCCCCTTGTTTCCTAGAGCACGTATTTTGCTTCTGACAACGCAGCCTTTGTGCTTCGCGTCAAAAAACTGGTCTAAGGCCGTTCTCGACGCTAGCACTCTGGCTACGTTGCCGCTTCTAATCGCCTCTTCTACTCTATCTACCAACTCCCTTTCCTTCCTATTCCTATCTGAGGCTAATTCCTTACTTAAACCTATCGAGACTACTCTAATCTCTCTCTTGAGAGAGCCCCACCACCTGCTGTTGACGATAGCCCCCGTCAACCGTTCCTTAACGAAAGCGCTAATCCGATCCCTGTAAGCTTTACTTGCCGGTAAGGACAAGTTCAGCTTCCAGTAACCGGATCCCTGTCTATGCGTTCTATCAAGGTTAACTAAACAGGTCACTAATTTGTGATCTGAATAGCCAACCATGCGCATCTCTGGACAACTTAGTAGGTCCTTATCCTTATTTCTAGCTAAGACCCTATCTAGGTACGACCTAGATGATCCGCTACGGTTAGTCCAAGTCCAGGTTGGCGCAGTCGGAAAATCTAGTCGATATCTATCGGCCAGGTCAAATCGGCCGATTAACCGTTTGAGGCTGTTACACCCCCCCCCCCTCTATTGGGACATGCCCCTACATAGTCCCAACGTGCATCTAGGATACCATTCCAGTCCTCCAGACGTTGGAAGAAGTCCGGCTTCGCTGCCCCAAAATGGGCATAGGCGGCGACCAGCCTAAAGGCTCCACCTTCACCACTGCCAACGTCTAGTACCACCAGTCGACCCTCCGGGTCCAAGTGCACCGTCTGCGTTGCGAGTCCCAGGTGTTATTGCAGCAGAACGACAACCCCACCCCCACCTTCTGGCTGACAGAGAGATGCATAGATCTCAAAGTCGTTAAAGGTGGGGGCTAGCTGGCGTTCGCTGCTGAACCTGGACTCGCAAATAGCCATGACATTTATACTGCGCGACCTGAGCTCATTTAGAAGTTTTGTCTGCTTCCAATGTGAGCTCAGGCCACGCGCATTCAAACATCCTACTCTCAATATAGCCATGTTGGCGGCGAAGGGGAAGAAAAAGAAAAGGCACCTACCTCCTTACATCCCGGAGACCGGGCTGCACAACTTCCATGGGGTGAGGGAGGGGTTGTTGGGTAGGGTGGTGGTTTGTGGTGGTGTGGGGGACATCAGAGTGTGGTGAGGTTGGGGTGTTTGGTGTGGTGTGGGTGTCTGGGGTTGGGGTGGTGAATTTTTTCAAGAGGGCGCGGTTCATTGGTTTTACACAGGGGGGGGGGGGGGGCTACGTCCCCAGGAAAATTGTCTTTTAGCTCTATATAAATATCTATCGGAGTTTTAATAATTTTTAAAGATGGGTTCACTGTGTCCCTCGTGAAATTTGGCCCTTCGGTTTGCACCGAAGGGTTTTGTTCAATTTTGTTTACAAGTTTTATATCTTTTGTGTATAGCTGTGTCTGTGTAATATTTGTTGGTTTTTGTTCTGTGTTTTTTTTTGTGTTTTGTTTTTTTGTGTTTTGTTCTGTTTTTTTTGTGTTTTTCTGTGTTTTTGGTGTTTTTTTGTGTTTTTTGTGTTTACTTGCCGATAAGGACAAGTTCAGTTCCCAGTAACCGGGTTCCTGTCTATGGGTTCTATCAAGGTTGAGTATGCAGATCACTAATTTGTGATCCGAATAGCCAACCATGCGCATCTCTGGACAGCTTAAAAGGTCCCTATCCTTAATTCCAACTAGGACTCTATCTAGGTACGACCTAGATGATCCGCTACGGTTTGCCCAAGTCCAGGTTGGCGCAGTCGGAAAATCTAGTCGATATCTATCGGCCAGGTCAAATCGGCCGATTAACTCCTTGAGGCTGTTACTCCCCCTTCTATCGGGACATGCCCCTACATAGTCCCAACGTGCATCTAGGATACCATTCCAGTCCTCCACTAAAAGCAAGGAGCGGGACGTCTCCAGACGCTGGAAGAAGTCCGGCCGCGCTGTCCCAAAAGGGGCCTAGGCGGCGACCAGCCTAAAGGCGCCGCCTTCACCACTGCCAACGTCTAAAACCACCAATCGACCCTCCGGGTCCAGGTGTACCGTCTGTGCGGCGAGACCCAGACGTTTTTGCAGCAGAACGACAACCCCACTCCCACCTCCGAGCTGACAGAGAAATGCGTATATCTCAAAGTCGTTAAAGGTGGGGGCTAGCTGGCGCACGCTGCTGATCCGTGCCTCGCAAATGACCATCACATTTATACAGCGTGACCTAAGGTCATTTAGAAGTTTTGCTTGCTCCCAATATGAGCCCAGGCCACGCGCATTTAGACAAGCCACTCTCAATACAGCCATGTTGGTGGTAAAGAGAAAAACACACACGCAAATGCATGCGCAAAGAACACAAAAAAATAAACAAATAAATAAATAAATATATAAACAGACTAAATAAAGATGGCGTAGACATACAATGCAATGGGAGGAAACAATAGCACCACTGACGATGTTGCAGATGTGCAACGAAAGAACTTTGATAGACTATATATGTGTGTTTGTGTCTATATTGTATCTGTATTTTTGACCGTTGGTAAGTCAATGGCAACATTGAGGACCGAATAGAATAAATTAACCGATATAAAAGACACAGAAGCAAAAACCAACCAAACAGTGAGTGTGTTCTGTTATTAATTCTGGCAATATTACACAAATATGACCCCCCCCCCCCCCCCCCAAGTATAACAATATATATATATATATATATATATTAAAATAACAGATTAAATTTTAACGGGATCTTCTGAAACTCAGCGATTCTTTGTTTAAACTTTATTCTGTTATTTTAATAAATATTTGCTCTATGGTTCTTATATATTTGATATATATTTATCCTTATCGAGCCCTCTTTGGATTTTAGTCTTCATATTTATCATTATTACTATATATTTTTTTTGTGTGTGCGCGCGCGTATGTAGAAGGTAGACAGAAATAACAAAGCAAACGACACAGTACATTGAAGAAATATATTAGTTTATTAGTTGATGAAAGACCAGTGTCTGAAACGTTAAGACCCTTTCATTGATAAACGTTTCAGACACTGGTCTTTCATCAGAAGATAGAATTAGAAATAGTAGACAAATAGAGAGAGAGTGAAAAGAGGAAGGATCGGGGGGAAAATGAGAAAATAAGGGGAGAAAACAACGCATGTGGGTATTCAGTCAGCCATTATGGAAGTTTATATATGTATATACACATATATATAAAGAACATTTTCGCTCTATATGGCTGAATACAATAAATGTAATCTGAGTTTTCGAATATTAATAATAACATCCGATTCGTTTGCAATTATGCAAACAAGCCTCATTTTTAAAGCCATGTCAGTAGAATGAACCCTTTATTCTTGCTCTTGTGTTGGCATCAACACAAGAGCAACAATGAAGGGTTCATTCTACTGAGATGGCTTTAAGATGAGGCTTGCTTTTATAATTGCAAACGAATCAGATGTTATTATTAATATTCGAAAAACTCAGATCGTATATATATATATATATGTGTGTGTGTAGAATGTATCCCTACGCGCCCTGAGGGAGAAATTCCCCGCGGGGATTTGAAGAATCGCATCCTGAACTTCGAAGGAGCAGCACGTACAACATGTAACGGTGAGATTTTGCACTTTGACCTGCCGGCTTAACCGCTGACCATAGACAACGGAATAACTATGTGGCTGCTTCATAGCCTTTACCGACGCAAACCACCGCACATCATATTGTTTACTTCTACGCTTTCACCTTTTCTATCGTCTCTACCGTTAAGAAAAAAAATGGAAGTAGTTTTTTTTTTTAAGAAGAACAACACGTGGTTTAACTTTCATGAACCCGCCTGCGACAACATCTTTGAAAGAAAAAATTAGTTGTATTTTCAAAATTATGGCACGGAAACATTTTTCTTTCGATACGGCTTCCTGCAATACAAACAAGCAAACACCGAACTCACGTGGTGACTTACGGCTCTTCAACGCTCGACGTCGCTTCGATAGCAACAACAACAAAAACAATTCTACTAGCTTCCCAAAGAAAAGAAAATGCCAACTTTTTGTTTATAGAAAAGAAACAATTCTTTCTTTCTTCCTTTTTTTTTCAGGCAATGTTTGGACATTTTTTTTTTTTTTTATTTCTTTGGGAAGCTAGTAGAATTGTTTTTGTGGTTGTTGCTATCGATGCAAAATCTCACCGTTACATGTTGTACGTGTTGCTCCTTCGAGGTTCAGGATGCGAGAGGCTGATTCTTCAAATCCCCGCAGGGAATTTCTCCCTCAGGGCGCATAGGGATACATTCCCTTCTACTGGCGCTGATTGGTTGAGCTGAGCCAAATCACGCACAGAGAATGTATGTGAGCTCGCGGAATGTAGGTCACTACATATATATATATATATATATATATATATATATATATATATATATATATATATATATATATATATATATATATATATATATATGGAGAGAGAGAGAGAGAGAGAGACTGGCAGTCAGTTTTAATACCTACATAACACAAGAGATACTATTTCACATGAAAGAAACTAATAATGTTTATCATTTGCTTTAATGATAGTATTGTTATACATTTGGTTTTCGGAAAAGTCACTGAGGTAGTTTTCCTGCTGTTAGTGAAATACATCTTCTTTGGCTCCTCGTAAATAATATGAATGCGAAGGGTTGTTAAGATTTAAAAAAAGGAAATTAATATACGTGGTAAGCTAACAGAAACGAGATAGGACAAAACGATGTATCATTCAAATGAAGCGTGTTTCGTATAAGGTCTAGCGAATCAAAAAAGTAAAAAAGAATCAATTCCACTGATTCGTTTCGTTTGTGTGTAGCAATAGTGATTTATACCCTTCCATGTTAGAGTAGAGAGAGTTATGGAATAACAATTATTTCTAGTATAGGCACAAGGCCAGTAATTGGGGGGGGGGGGGGGTCGATTAAATCGACTTCAGTACGTTTCTGGTGCTTTATTTTATCGACCCTGTAAGGATGAAAGGCAAAGTTAACCTTGGCGGGATTTGAACTCAGACTGCAAAGGACTGTAACTCAATGCTGCAAAGCATGGTGTCCGACTCTCTACCGATACTGCCAATCCACCGCCCTAACAGAGTCATGAAATAACAATAATAATGGCAACAATAAAATTATTAACATTATTACTATTGTTATTGTTGTTGTCAGGGCAGTGTCGGTAGAACACCGGACAACATACTGTGTAATATAGAGTTTCGGCTCTATGTTCTGAGTTCGAATCCCACCGAGATTTTTTTTGTCATTCATCCTTACGGGGTCGATAAAATAAAGTACCAGTAATGCACAGGGCTCTATTTGATCGGCTTTCCCCTCCCCTTCAAATTGCTGACTTGTGCCTATAGTAGAAACAATTATTATGTGATCACATGACTCTCTGTACACGAACAGAGAAGGTAATAAATTGCTAATGCTACACACACACACAGAGAACACACGAGAATAAATAAAAGAAAATATATTTATTCAAAATAAAGAAACTATATTTGTGCACTCGATTACTTACCGAACCATAACAATCCAACGCACATACGTACGCGCGCACACACACACAGACACACACACACACATACACAGTCATTTTGCTGATTGGATCATTATTATTATAGTTGTCAGGGGCGGTAGATTGGTAGTATCGGTGGAGGGTCGGATGCCATGCTTTGACGCATAGAGTTACGGCCCTTGTCAATCTGAGTTTAAATCTCGCCGAGGTTTACTTTGCCTTTCATCCTTACGGGTTCGATAAAATAAAATACCAGTAATGCACAGGGCTCTATTTGATCTGCTTTCCCCTCCCCTTCAAATTGCTGGCCTTGTGCCAAAAGTAGAAACAATTATGATAGTGATAGTAATGGTAATAATAAGGATTATTATTATTACTATTATTACTAAAGAGCCGTGGATTGGCAGTATCGCTAGAGAGTCGGACGCCATGCTTTCCAGCATAGTTACGTCCCTTTGCGGTCTGAGTTCAAATCCCGCCGAGTTTAACTTTGCCTTTCATCCTTACGGGGTCGATAAAATAAAGTACCAGTAATGTACTGTGTAATTGCTGGCCTTGTGCCAAAAGTAGAAACAATTATTACTATTTTTGTTAATTTGCTATTGTTATTGATATTCGGACGTAGCAAAAAGCAAGAAAATAGCAACACACACGGACATAAACAAGCAATTACACACACTTTTGAATTTTGGGGATTACCACAAAGACAATACCAACTTCACTTGACTATTAAACACAGGAAATGCAGGCATATTCAGTAAAATACGACACTACCGTTTTTTTGGTAGGCGAAGCGTATAAATTCGATGCCTGATCACGGGATCTTCCTCAACCTATCAAATTGTACTTCAAACATGCAGCAATCTGAGTTACATTTTTTGCATAAAACTGAAAAAATTCCCAATATCAGTTAGATGCGATTTACAAGTCGGCATAGTCACACATCTCTCCATCTCTTTTAAATTTTGAAAATCATGAAACTTGTGAAACCGGTAAAGTTATAAATTATTGTAAATAAACCTTCTTGAAGACTTCAATTGCATTTTCAACTTCTTTTTCCTATATTTTACCCGTGTGGGATATATTAAAAAACCTTACTCTTGAATGAATTAACTGTGGAGATATAAAAGATACAGAAGCGAAAACCAACCAAACAGTGAGTGTGTTCTGTTATTATTTCTGGCAATATTATTACAACAATATGACCCTCCCAAAGTATAACAATATATATATATATATTCATTAGTTAAGCAAAACAAGACCACAAATTTCACAAGGAAGAGATTATTAAAAGATTGTCAACATATTTTAGTTTGATGTAAGGAATGTAGAGAATAATAATAATAATATTAATAATAATAATGTCCGTTTACAATTGTTTCGCTACTCCATATAATATTTCTGGATCAGATGACTATATATACTAATTTATCTGGTTCAGTTGAAAATAATTAACATATTACTTTGAAGGGAATTACTTTGAAGAAGAAAACTCTTAGTGTGAAGTTTGGGTGGGTTTGAAATAAATCTTTTCTGACATCAGTCCTGGAACTTTTCTGACACACTTCGTATATGCCTAAAAGATAAGCAACACTAACATTTAGTGTATCTCTGACATATGCGGGAGTAGGGTTTGAAACCTTATCGGCAAGCAACTATGTTTTGATAATTCGCCTAATAACTATATTATACAGTGCATTTAAAATAGAATTTCGCAATAACCAATCAACTATTAATGATAGCGATTTAAAGGCATGATTAATTGCATATTAAGCGATGAAAGATATGTTAATGCTTGGAATAAAACCCTATTATATCGCTAATCCATATTAATCATCCTTTATTCGTTATTGTGTGTATGTATATATATATATGCAGTTAGAGTTTCATTACACAATACATGAATATTAGAGAAATATCCTAAAGGTGATGAAAAATTTTCAGGGATGGTGATAACGAATGGGAAAATTAAACAAACGAAAACGTATCGACATTCCCCGAATTGGCTGACAACTGGATATGTTTGCTAATTGTACAGAAGGATGTATAAACGAGATAAAACAGATTTCCTCTAGATGCAAATGAACAACACACACGTCGCAAACGTGGTATGAACAAAACTTAAATCTAAGATGTAAGAAACAATACGAACGACCATGTGTGACTGTTAGATTACACATCGTCGTTCACCTTGTTTCATATATCTTTCAGCCAGTTGACAGGCTATTTCGTAGGGATGCTGCAATCTCGACTTGTCTTTAATTTTACAGGGAGGCACGAGTCTATTTTGCCTGTTTGATACAATATTAAAAAAGGGAAACCTACTTCTAGAGTGTTTAGTCCATTGAAATTATTTATTTCATTGTTGTTTTTTTTATTTGATTTATTGCAATAATCGACGCTATGCATAGATCTGTACACATACACAAATACACACATATATATATATATATATATATATATATATATATATATATATGAATAAAGTTAGTCCTTCATCAGTGATCTTCCAACCATCATTGGTATTTCATCGCTTTAAAGACCATATACCTCCGGTTGGTGCGAACAACGGCTAAAAAAAGTCGTTGGGACACGTAAATAAAGGGGACACGAGAGTGTAAACAAACAAAGATGGTGAACGAAAAATCAGTGATGCATCTGAACTGAATTTATTGTGTGTTACACAATTGTTTCGCCGGCAGAGAGCTCGAGACACGATCATTGTATGGATCTGTCTGATTCTGGACCTACAGGTTCGTCGGACACTTGCAATAATTTCGGATCAATAATTTCGGATCAAATTTTCTCACTGGGGTGTTAGCGTCAACAAAATCTTCCTCGCTTGTCCTGCTGTTGGCTGTTGTTTTTCTACGTCATCATAAATTCTGACCAACAGTTGCTGTCACACTCGCCATAAGCTGTCCCTCCGCCTGACATACTTCAATGAATCCATGCTGGAAGATTTTGTTGACCCTAACACCCCAGTGAGAAAATTTGATCCGAAATTATTGCAAGTGTCCGACGAACCTGTAGGTCCAGAATCAGACAGATCCATACAATGATCGTGTCTCGAGCTCTCTGCCGGCGAAACAATTGTAACATACAATAAATTGAGTTCAGATGCATCACTGATTTTTCGTTTTATATTATATCACACTCTACTCGGTAAGAACAAAGAGTGCTCAACCGGCATACCGCCTATGGAAACATCTTAGTTTCCATCAGACACACACATATATATATATATTTATTAGAATAACAGATTTAATAAATATTTGCTCTACGGTTCTTATATATTTGATATATATTTATCCTTATCGAGCCCTCTTTGGATTTTAGTCTTCAAAATTATTATTATTACTATATATATATATATATATATAAAAAAAACATGAGAAGAAAGAAGAATACTGCGTGGTTGCACATGGGTTACATATGATAAAATTAGTCCTTCGTCAGTGATTTGCCAACCATCATTGATATTTCATCGCATTAAAAATCATATACCTCAGGTTGGTGCGAGTAATAACTAAAAAAAGCTATTGGGACAAGTAAATCGCGTAAAGCGAATGAGACAAGTAAACAACATAGAAGGATGAAAGCAACGCAAAGATGGAAATAAACAAGGAACATGGTTATCCGGTCAGCATAAACTGGGTGGATTTCATGAGCGATCAAGATACAGACCGTCCGACGTGAGTGAGATGTGAGCAAGAAGAGAGCCCACTACTAGCCAAACGGGAGGAAGTGAGAAGGGGAGAAACAGAGAGTGAGTGAGTGGAAGTGCGAGGAAGAGGTCAGTCGAGAGAATGTGTAACTGACAGAGGGGGCGAAAGAAGGTGAGAGCAATAGAGAGAACGGAGAAGCAGTAAGAGAGAAACAGACAAACGCAGCCGAGGTAAATATATATAAAAAACATGAGAAGAAGAATACTGCGTGGTTGCACATGGGTTACATATGATAAAATTAGTCCTTCGTCAGTTATATATATGTATATATATATATATATATATATATATATATATATAAATATATATATATATATGCGTGTATATATATATATACATATATATATATATATATATATATATATATATATATATATATATATACATTAAATATACAAACGGACTCATGTAAATCTCTCGCTCCTCCCGTATATATATATATATATTTATATATATATATATATATATATATATATACACACACAAACATATACATGTGTGCGTGTGCAATGTGTGGGTGTGTGTGTGTGAGTGTGTAAATATGTAAGTGCATTTATAAATATATAAGGTAATATTGCATAGCTATTAATATGTGAGTGAACACATAGTTAAAAGCATATATATATTTATTAATTCCAGTATTATTCTGTGGAAAATGGAAGTTACAAATTCAATACAAATAGTAATATAAAATTCTTGAATATATGTAAAATGAAAAATTACTTCTTTTGCTGGCGAGGAATAGAGAAGATTTTTACAAAAAAAAAAATTACCATTATTTTTATTTTATGAATCGATATTATTTGGAAAGTAAAGAATATTTATTCGGTGAGATTTATTAAACATTAGTCACAGAATTCAGTTGACATTTATTATATACACGAAATATAGATTTTTCCTCTTCTTTTTTCCTTGCTACAAATGTCGTTTTTCGAAAGAAATTATATAAAAGAATGTGTGTATGGAACAGGTTGCTAACTTAACTGAGTTTTAGATATAATAAAATTGCAATGCGATGGTAAACAGTTTAAATTATAGCAAATGATAAATATCTAGTTATAAATTTCACATCACGTTGTTATTCGATTTGTTAATGCTTTAAGCTGACTTTCAAAGTGGTTGCTTCATTGCTTGACCAAATGTCGGCATCAACTAAAAACTTTGAAAAGATTGTCATAAACTTGAATTACATGACATATTTGTATGTACACAAAAGCGCGTGTGTACGTGCGTACACATACGCACACGCAGATGAAACTATGTAGGAAGCCTACTATTCATATGATGCTAAAGTTCCTTTTTCTTGTTAGTTCACTCTCTCCATCTTTCTATCCGTCTCTTCGTTTTTCTCCAAAAGTCCTGCTCCATCATATTCGTCGCCATTTCTCTCCCCTTCTCTCTATATATAATCCTTTCATTTTTCATCTCATACTTTAGGCTCTCTCCAACTCTCCGGTATTCCATTGTCTTGGAATTACCACTGATGTATCTTGAGTTCCAGAAACCATGGTCGGAGTATTATATAAGTAAAAACCGATTTTGTTTTACCAATTTGGCTTGTATTCCCCCAAAATGAGATTTTGGCTAAGTTTTTACAATACAACGGGAGGAAAGATAATAGTACCACTGACGATGTCACAGGTGTGATGAAACTTTTAACCGTTGGTCAATCAATGATAAACATTGATTGCCAACTAAATTAACCATAGGGATATAAAATATACAGAAGCGAAAACCTATCCAAACCAAACAGTGAGTGTGTTTTATTATTATTTCTGGCAATATTATAACAATATGACCCTCCCCAAATATAACTATATAACAATATATATATATATATATATATATATATATATATATATATATATACAATGTTTATATATATGTATATATATATATATATATATATATATATATATATATAGAGAGAGAGAGAGAGAGAGAGAGAGAGAGAGAGAGAGAGAGAGAGAGAGAGAGAGAGAGAGAGAGAGAGAGAGAGAGAGATGCATTTATGAATACGAAAATGTAGATGCAGGAATTTAACGATAAAAATTGATTTTAAATATGAAAGCAACTTTTACTATTATACTCAACATTTCATATTTTGAAAAAAATGTTTCTTTCAGTAGAGTTAGCAAAAAATATCTCACAAATTCGAGAATCTTTAATACTTGAATCTTTCCCTTGATTTTGTATTTTGGTGCGGGGTGGTTATTTTTTAGTTTTAGTTTTGCTTGGTTTTGTCTGTAAAACACAGGAATGGTGATTAAAATATCTTATTTTGGAATTGTGACAATAAACAAGGTTACTAGTCAAGGGATGCAACGATTTTATCTAGTGCACTAACAAAGAAAGGGAATTCACCGATGGTGTTAACGGCTCCAAAGGACTGGAGAGCAAAATCCTCCCCGATAAAATTTGCACTCAGTACATAAAGAGATAAATTTAACACTACAAAGTACCGATATACTCTCTCGAAATACACCACGATAGAACTATTGTGTGTGCGTATGTGTGTTGTATGTGTGTGTATGTGTGTGAATGTGTGTGTATGTGTACGTGGGTTTGTGAGAATGTGTGCGTGTGTGATTGCGTGTGTATGTATATGTGAGTGCGTGTTTGTATAAAATAATAAATGAATGTAGGTGTGTGTGCCTACGTGAGTGTGCAGCTGTACACTATTACTAGAATGCTCTATAACAAAATCATCTCTTGTTTCACTAGTATTAGAAAAAAGACTTTCTTCTTTATCTTTATCTTCTTCATGTTCTTCTTCATGTTCTTCCCCTTCTTCCTTGTCCACTTATTTCTGAAAGGGTCGTGCGGGCAGGGTGCTCAATCATTCCTTTCAGCAGATCCTGTCAGAAGCAACCATTTCCAATTGATCTGGCTAGATCCTCCAGCGGGACAAGCCGAGCTCTTGGATGCTAAAAACAATCATGCTCGATCTAAGTCTCCTCTAGTTGGTTTTGCTCACAAAATATGTCCAGCGATTCTTTTCTGACGCATTCTAACCACATGCCCGTAACATCTGATCTATGATCTCTCAATACGGAGAAGTGGCGGCTCTATCTGGAGTGACTCTATAATCTCCGAGATACGAACTGGAGCAACGATGCTCCAAAAGCCCTTCGGGGGAACCCCATTTCGGCTGCTTGTATTCGCCAACGTATTCTTTCGGTCATTACACAAGATTCATGACCATATGTAAGGGATGGCACGAATATCGAATTTAAGATGGCGGATTTAAGTGTTTTCCTACCGCCTTTCTTCTGATTACCGAATGCTGAAGCTGGCGCATTACGGCACCAGCTCCTGCAATTCTTGCACTTAATTCTGTCTCCTGCCTTCCAGCACTCATGAACCCGACCCCGAGATACTTGAACTTCTGCAACTGCTTCAGTAGAACTCCATTCACATGTAGAGTGCACTGCGAATGCTTCCAAGAAGAACGAGTATCTCAGTCTTCGAATATTTAGTCAGCTGTGCTGCGTCCAGAGCAAAAGCCATACTGTTCATCAGCTAGCTTGGACTCGACAATCTCCTTACATCTCTTTGCCAGATACTTAACATAGACTTTACTGGCGAGGCTTACCAAGAAGGCACCTCTCTAATTGGAACAATCTCACTTGTCTCCATTTAAAAATTTGGATTATCATTCCCGATTGTCATTGCTTAGGTGTCCTTCCAGAGATCCAGGCCACCAGGCACACACTCAACGAAAGGATTCTTTCTCTATTTAAGGCTTTAATAACCCTTGACACCTCAGCCTTCGAGAGATTAGTCATTGTTTCCAGATTCACCTCATGTACATCAGAAGATGCTGCTGTGATCTTGTTTAGGAGATCGCATTGTTTTCTCACCACCTCGCGTGGATGCACCTCTCTGAAGAGAGGAGGACCCCAGACTCATTCTTGGTATGGAGGATGGCTTCTTATAATGAAGTTGGCAGCTTAACACCAACGTCCTCCCATGTCTTAACTTTGGAAGCCTTTACTGTCTCTGCCGCAAATTTTCGCGCTTGTTTGTACCGCAAGTGAAAGAAGGAGGACATATTTCGAAGACAAGCTTTGTAAGACTCTTTCTTTGCTCGGATGGTATCCTCGACCTCTTGATTGAACTAAAGAGTCCTTATGCCACCCGGCTCTATACCAAGCCACTTTTGCCCGCAGCATTTAACAACTGAAGCAGAAGCTGCCAAGCTGAAGTCTCCACTCCGTTTCAACGTCACCACTTTGCTCGGGGAATTCTTTGAGTTAGGATGCAACTGGTTCTGACTTCCTTATATGACAACGCTTCCAACTTTATCCTGTAGGTCGAATTGGACCTGCTAGTTTTGTGGGCTTCTTTGGCTTTAGGTAGTTTCGAGCTGGAGATAACTATATTATGATCAGGTGACAGCTCATCCCCTATCTTAGGCACAAAATTAAAGAGAACAGAGATAATAACAAAATCAATTATTGATTTCTGTCCCTTATTCATCTTTGAACCACGTTCATTTATGGATGTCGCTGTCCCGGAAGAAGGTGTTCATAATAGAGAAACCATTGTTAGAACATAAGTCTAATAAGTATTTTTTATTGGAATCGCCGTTCCTTCCAATCACCCCTTTCCCTGCCAGGGAGTCATATGTTCATACACGGAACAAAAGCGCTACCTAAGATTTCAAAACTCAATATTGACCATATCTCCAGATTGTAAGAGGCATCAGATTTGCGACCTAGTTTTCAGACGCTTAGAATGTTGTCCCGTGTGTGAACATAAATAAATCATCATAATATATTAAAGGGAGGAGTGCGGTACTGTGCCCTGAATATATTTTTTTATCCCGTTAGTAAAATAAGTTGGATTACTTTGAATAAACAATGAAGGAATATTACATAATTTATGTGCTAAATTTCGTAGCTGTTGATTAACCATAAATATTCTTATATATAATTGATTCTACTTTAGGCACAAGGCCAGCAATTACCCAGTGCATTACTGGTACTTTATTTTATCGACCCCGTAAGGATGAAAGGCAAAGTCAACCTCGGCGGAATTTGAACTCAGATCGTAAAGGGACGTAACTATGCTGGAAAGCATGGCGTCCGACCCTCTAACGATACTGCCAATCCGATCCACTTCTTTTAAAATTTTCAAATGTCAATACTTCCGGTTATGATATAACGTACACTATATCATATCACTTATATAAATGTTCATATATTTGCGTCGTTATATCATAACGTTTATATTTCCGTCGCTAATTTCTCGTTTTCATTACATTTCACCGTAATGCAGTTTATATATAATATCGTCTTTTTTAAATATATCATGGATATATTTACTAATACTTTATTAATTACAGAAGAGAGTGAAACACAGTCTCTCTTCAATTTCTGTGCATATTGTCAATTACGATTTTATTTGACGTATCATATCTACATGGATGTATATTTGCGTATGATATCAATATGCACACTACACATGCTAGCAGAAAACCACCCGAAGGGTGATTTTCTGCTAGTATAATATAATATATCAGCTCTCATACCTGAGAGCAGTTTTCCTTTTTCATGGTTCACACCTACAGTACGGATTATTTACTACACACACGCGCGCGCGCGCAAACACACACACACACACACACACACACACACACACACACACACACACGCACGCACGCACGCACGCACGCACGCACGCACGCACGCACGCACGCACGCACGCATATATATATATATATATATAAGGGGGCATTAATGCCTTCTTATATATATATATCGACATATATATTGACTTTCGTCAAATCGGACCGAGGAAACAATGTTTCCGTTGGTCTTTCCAATTGCTAATACTATCTATCGGTCGCAACTCTAGGTAGAAGGAGCAACGTGAAATAAAGTGTCTTGCTCAAGGACATACATAATACATCACCCGGTCCAGGAAACGAACTCACGACCTCACGATTGCGAATCCAATTCTCTAACCACTCGGTCACGCGCCTTCATCTCGGGATTTTCTATCTCGGGAATTTTACCCATCCTAGATATATATATATATAGATATAGTAAAAAATTGGACGGGAACAAAACAGAGAGGCACTACGAACAAAGGTTTATTAGTTTCACGCTCTTGAGAGTGGGGTGGTGATATATATATATATATATATATATATATATATATATATATATATATATATATATATATATATATATATATATATATATATATATATATATATATATATATATATATATATATATATATATATATTGTTATACTTTGGGAGGGTCATGTTGCCAATAAGAAACACACGCACCAGTTGCTTTCACTTCAATTTATTATATATTTATAAATTTATAAATTTACAAATCTGCAAACTTATAAATTTCTGGTTGGTTGGTTGGTTCCACAACCAGATAGTTGTTTATATATAGTCATAGTCCTTTCGTCACACACTCTGTGACCTCTTCAGTGACTGGGGATTCCTTTCTTTGTTTCTGTGCCTTTCCTTTCTTCTGTCCTACGCCATTTTGTTTCTGTGTGTGTGTTGTGTGCTCAGTTTGCGCAAGCGCCACATCCGGGTGTCTGTGTGTGTTTGTGTTCATTTATCTATTTGTTTATTTATTTATTTATTTATTTACATGTTGTTGGTTGGTTGTTTGTTCTATGTGTGTGTGTGTTTTCATTTTGTCCTTAATTGTAAGTTGTGATGTTGCTGTTCCACTCATATTTTCTATTTAATTTTGGTTGTAATTCTTTTATGCTTACTGCCTCTGTAATTTGCCTAAACATTGCATCTTTTCTGTGTGTGGATTCTATTTTTATTTCTATGTTCTCTAATTTACCCTTGTGCTCTATCTTAGCATGTTGGTAGAGCACAGATGATTCTTTATTATCTTGAAGGTCTCGCCAGTGTTCATTTATTCGTTCCCCTATACTACGAGCTGTCTCACCTATGTACACTATATTTTTGTTTCTACATTGTCCTTCAGTACATCTTATGCTATACACTACATTTCTAGTTTTACAGTTAATATGGGGGCTTATTTTACAGGTTATACATTTCTTATCTATACATGAGGGTCTTTGGAACGGGTATGTCTTGCTAATAAGTGTTTTTACGGAGGTACCTGGTCTTTCTACTATCTTAATATTGAGTTTATGTTTATTTAGGGCCCTTCTAAATTTGTAGGCTAGTTCGCCTCTAGGGGTTGTATTGATGAACATTACACTCTGGTATTTATTGCTATCATACCATGAGTTTATTCTATTGGCCTTGTTCCTAGTTCTTTCTATTCTATTCCAAAATTTGCTCCTATACAAGGGGCAGGTCCCATTTATGTCATTATTTACCATTTTTTCCCATTTGGTTCTGGCTCCTCTATACACTCTGATTCTATCTCTCTGATTGTAGCCAGAGAACTGCATACGGTGGATGAAGTGTTGTATGTGTCTCTCTAGTTCTTCGGGGTTGCACATGCGGGACACATTTCTCATCACCCGTACCAAATCCGCAATCAGTATGTTGATTTTGGTATGGTCCGAAATGGCCGAGTTTCGGTGGATCAGATGTTTGGAAGTCATGGGTTTGGCGTAATGGGAATGGAGGATTTGTTTTTGGTTGTTAATGGTATCTAACCAGAGCTCTGTGTCTAGTACAGGTAATCGATGGTTGGGGTGTCTAATTGGGTAGTCTATATTAACTCTAATGCTCTGGTGGATGGAGTTTGCTATTTGCTGGATGCTTTCCATTGTGTTTTTCTCTAGTTCCTGACTGTTCTTTAGTGGGGGTGTCTTAACTACGATGTTTATATCATCTACGTAGCGGGAGTACATTATCAGGGTTAAGCTGTCTTCTAATTGTTCTTTAAGTTTTTGTTTAAGTCTACTGTCCCACCATACCATGAATAAGTTAGCTATGTTGCCTGCAATGCTAACACAAATGGCTGCTTCTTCCTCTTGGGCATATGTTTTACCATTAAATTTGAACATATGTTCCTTAAGGGTTAATTTTATGCTGGCCCCTACCGCATGTGCAATCATTTTCTTCAGTTCATCGTGGTTTTCGGGTGTCCGTATGGCTCTGGTCCACCCGTTCCATCTATCTGTGTGGGTTTTCTTGGCCATTGAGGTAATGGTAGGTGGTCTGCCTCTTGCTGGTCTTGTAGGGCACAGGTTGCTAAGGTCATAAGTGTCTAGGTAACTATTACTATGGGTAAGCTTAAGTAGAAGTCCCAGCTCACTGGTATCAATGCCACGGAACTTAACCTTGCTCTCGCTGATCATTTCTACGCATTTCTCCACAGCAAAATCCACGTCAATAGATGGATACAGGGACACAACATCCATACTGCCTATTATGCAGTTTGTTAGGTCCCCAGATCGGTTACTCACGCCGATTCTGCTGAGGAGGTCCTCAGTGCTGTCACATACATCTGGGGACATCTCAATGATGGGGCGTATGATCAGGGAGAGGAAGTAGGACAGTCTGTAGTTACTAGCAATGTTAGCTCCACAGACTGGCCGTGTTGGTGGTCCCGCGACAGGGTCACAGCCCGTTTTATGGTCTTTTCGAAGCCCATACAACGCCGGCACGTCATTGTTCCAGGCCTGGAAGTTGTTGGCAGTCCTTTTGTTGGGCTGCATTATATTCGTCCACATCACCATATGGGCATTGAGGGCTTTTTCTCTATCCTCATGCTCCTGTGGTGTTACCTCTCTTGTGTTAGTGATGTGGGGTTGCATTGCCTGGATGTAGTTTGGCAGGCTGTCAATCGACATTCTGCCAGACTTGTCTGTTGGAAAGCATGCTATCTCTCCATTACGTGAGCGCTGCATGAGCTTACGCAAGCCATTTGCAGATTTTTCTCCCAGTTGCTGGGCCTCTATTCTATTATGCTTCTTGCTATACTGTTCTATAATATTTCTAAGTTCGGATTTAGCTATACTAAATTGTGCTTCTGTTTAAAAGGAAAAGGAGATGGGAGACTAAGGACAAAGAGAATAACCAAGACGAACACACAGACACACAAAATAGGGTAGATAACAACATTGAGCCAGTGGAAAGAGACAGGAGTAATTATGAGAGACATAGAAACAACCATGAGGCTGTTGGTGGAAATAGAAATAGAAACAACACAACTAACAATAACAATAGCACTAGTACACATAAAGCAGCAGCCTGGAACTCTCCGTTTTATAATCCCTCCGATAAATCATTCGACCTGCGACGAGTCCACGCCACGACTTTACCATTTAACAAACGCAAGCAGTTGCCGTCGCAGGTCGATGAACAAACAGAAGCATGTGCAACCCCGAAGAACTAGAGAGACACATACAACACTTCATCCACCGTATGCAGTTCTCTGGCTACAATCAGAGAGATAGAATCAGAGTGTATAGAGGAGCCAGAACCAAATGGGAAAAAATGGTAAATAATGACATAAATGGGACCTGCCCCTTGTATAGGAGCAAATTTTGGAATAGAATAGAAAGAACTAGGAACAAGGCCAATAGAATAAACTCATGGTATGATAGCAATAAATACCAGAGTGTAATGTTCATCAATACAACCCCTAGAGGCGAACTAGCCTACAAATTTAGAAGGGCCCTAAATAAACATAAACTCAATATTAAGATAGTAGAAAGACCAGGTACCTCCGTAAAAACACTTATTAGCAAGACATACCCGTTCCAAAGACCCTCATGTATAGATAAGAAATGTATAACCTGTAAAATAAGCCCCCATATTAACTGTAAAACTAGAAATGTAGTGTATAGCATAAGATGTACTGAAGGACAATGTAGAAACAAAAATATAGTGTACATAGGTGAGACAGCTCGTAGTATAGGGGAACGAATAAATGAACACTGGCGAGACCTTCAAGATAATAAAGAATCATCTGTGCTCTACCAACATGCTAAGATAGAGCACAAGGGTAAATTAGAGAACATAGAAATAAAAATAGAATCCACACACAGAAAAGATGCAATGTTTAGGCAAATTACAGAGGCAGTAAGCATAAAAGAATTACAACCAAAATTAAATAGAAAATATGAGTGGAACAGCAACATCACAACTTACAATTAAGGACAAAATGAAAACACACACACACATAGAACAAACAACCAACCAACAACATGTAAATAAATAAATAAATAAATAAACAAATAGATAAATGAACACAAACACACACAGACACCCGGATGTGGCGCATGCGCAAACTGAGCATACAACACACACACAGAAACAAAATGGCGTAGGACAGAAGAAAGGAAAGGCACAGAAACAAAGAAAGGAATCCCCAGTCACTGAAGAGGTCACAGAGTGTGTGACGAAAGGACTATGACTATATATAAACAACTATCTGGTTGTGGAACCAACCAACCAACCAGAAATTTATAAATTTGCAGATTTGTAAATTTATAAATTTATAAATATATAATAAATTGAAGTGAAAGCAACTGGTGCGTGTGTTTCTTATTGGCAACATGACCCTCCCAAAGTATAACAATATCGGTTTCAACACACGATTTCAGATAAAGAATCTTGCTAAACAAATTCAGAAACGAAATATTTATATATATATATATATTCTTTAATTTCTTCAAATAATATTATATACACCCGTTTTTTCAAATAATATTATATACACTCGTTTTTCCTTGGATATCTTCAAACAACCAAATAACCAAAAACTATTAACATCCTCAAACAACCAAATTGGTCTGAAAATGAAATTGACCTCTTAATAAACACATGGTTTTCTCTGTCACAAAGAACAAACATTCACGCGTCGTGTCTGAATGAAATTGCTGAAAAAACAGCCCAAACATTTACGACGACGTCTGCTAAGCAGATACACAACAAACTAAAACATGTAGAAGTCTCTTTAAAACTAATTCAAAACCATTTTGTAAAATTTCGACATATTTACTCTAATGAACAACAACAACAACAACAACAACAACAACAGCCACAAAAACAACAACAACAGCCAGAAAGCCAGGAACAACCACTACTGAATTCAAGCATAATCGTTGAACTACTGAATGACAGTATGACTCAGCCATCATTATCGACATGACCATTACCACCGTCACCATCTATTGCCACACCTACACCATCTCCTGCCACACCAACTGCTAGTAATGGACCACTGCTCTCTCTCCCACCACAGTTGTCATCATCATCATCACCACCAATGCTTTCTTCCCCCACATCACAACCACAACCATGCCATAGTCAAAAGAACTATAAAAAAAAAGTTCTATGGAGCTGTATGCACCTCCCACTACACATACTAGAGACCCCCAAACATGCCGCTACTCACAACGTCAGAGGCTATGCACACGTAGCGACTGTATATTTACCCATTTACCGGGTACTAGGCACACTAACACTGCCAGCCATCACCAAAGCACGCTGCCTGCACGTATAGGTCGCAGTCCCAAAATCTGCCAACATTCCCAACGTGAGAGGCTATGTCTGCTGACTGACTATCCCTTCACTCATCTTCCTGGGACACAACGCACGAACAGAAAAGGGGCTTCATGCCAACCCACAACCACAATAAAGCCACCCCCTTCTGCGGTAATGCTGCTCCAGTTTTTGTTGTTGTAATCAAGACATGATTACAACAACAAAAACAACAAAAGTAATGCTGCTCCAGTTTTGTCACAAAGACACGATCACAACAACAACAAAAATAACGCTGCTCTAGTCTTTTCACAAAGACACAATTACAACAAATACAACAACAACAACAAAAGAGGGAACTGCAACTCTGTCCAATGTTGTAACCACAAATCCAATCAAAAACTGCTCCCTGAAGCTGGCAAAAGAGATAGAGAAAAACATTTTAGCCATTACCCAACACCAACCTTGCTGTCACTAACACACAATCACAAAACAAGCCCCCTGCAACAGTCAAAACCAGCCACCACACTAGCCTCCACATTCTTACTCAATACACAAGGTATCAGCCCATCCATCAATGCACAGAAATAGAAGATCCAATTCATTGAGGATTGGGTTGGTAACCATCCATTTCACATCCCCTTCTTCATTCTTACTGAGACCCACCTTGACAACTCCCACTTGGATGCCGAAGTAAGAGTGAGAAATTTCACAACCATCCGAGCAGATCGTGTTGGCAGAAGGAAGGGTGGAACTGCCATTTTCCTGCATGATTCCTTTACGGTAGATGGCAACACATTCTCTAATGGATACTGTGAATCAGTCATTTTGCACAATAAAGCCAATGACATAACATTGTTGGGCTCTATAGGCCACCACAAACACCCATAATCTGTTCCAAAGAATGCCTCAACAGTATTAAATGCTTTATTAAACAGTGCCATTCCAGCAACATACTTTTGATGGGAGACTTTAATCTACCCTGTGTCGATTGGTCTACATGTAGTTTGAAACCAGGCCCCACAGCCTCAACCACTGACAAAGAGGCTGTCGAGTCATTTCTTGACTTCATGAATGAGTTTTTCTTGTCCCAACTTGTCCTTGCACCAACGAGACATCAGAAAAACATTCTGGATCTAGTGTTTAGTAACCACACTAACACTATACATAATATTACAGTGGAAAAAAACCCTTCTCTCAGACCATGACATGGTTCTTTGTAACCTGAGATTCCACCAGCCGTCCTCTCTCCAGCCCACCCATTTGATAACATGGATCTCTACAATGCCAACTGGGATGCAATTATGAACGAACTATCACATGTCGACTGGTCTTTTTTCACACGCACACACTTCCACCAACATCAAAATATCTTGGCAGATCTTTGTAGACACTGTCACAAATATATGTGAAAAATAAAAAGAACAAACAAAAAAATTAACACACTAAAATACTGCCAACAACAACACACACATTCAATGGCTATCACCCTGCTTGAGTCAAAAAAATATAACCTCCAGCAATGCATGATGACCATCATCAATAACCAGAGAATAGCTGAAGAGAAGTGGGCCATTGAGAAAATCAAACTCAACCCCAAAGTGTTCTTCTCATTTGCTAAAAAACACAAGGTCACCGTCTCCACTGTTGACCCCCTAGTTGATGAAAATGGCACACTCCAGGACAATGCCAAAACCATGGGCGAGATACTGCAGAAACAATACTGCTCTGTTTTCAGCAATCCTGATATGGCCGATATGGGCCGTATCAGTGATGTTAACCCCCAACACACTATATCAGACATAACGTTTGGCGCCCCTAATGTCTTAGCGGCAATAAACGAAATTAAACACAATTCAGCAGTAGGCCCCGACAGGTTCCCTGCTTATGTCCTGAAGGTGTGTCGACACCAACTTGCAACTCCTCTTGCTAATCTATGGAGGAACTCACTGGACACTGGCTATATTCCTGAAAACTTTCTGTCCCAGTCTTCAAAAAGGGAAATAAGTCCCTTGCAGTGAACTACCGTCCCATCTCACTCACCTCTCATATTATCAAAGTATTTGAGAGGGCGGTGAGATCATGAATAACCCACTTTCTTGAAAGCAACGGCCTGCTGAACTCTAACCAACATGGGTTCCGTAATGGAAGGGACTGCCTAACGCAGCTCCTCATCACTTTGACGATGTTTTGAGAGCCTTGGGAGAGGGCTCCAACACTGATGTCATCTACCTTTATTTCAGCAAGGCCTTCAACAGGGTTGATCATAAGATTCTACTGAAAAAACTATCCAATGTTGGTGTCTCTGGAAGGTTACTACAGTGGATCAAATGTTTCCTGACAGGCAGAACCCAGCATGTTGTAGTCGAAGGAGTAAAATCAAGCCCTGCCAAAGTCAGCAGTGACGTCCCACAAGGCACTGTGTTGGGCCCACTTCTTTTCACCATCTACATTAATGACATTACTGACATCATCAAACACAGCAACATCAGAATCTTCGCAGATGATTCCAAGCTCCAAAGGGTCATCAATGAGGTGGGTGACCGGACTTGCCTTCAGTCAGACCTACTGGCTGTTATCCAATAGGCAGAGATGAATAATATGCTGTTGAATGAGGATAAATTTGAACTAATCTACTCTGGAAAAAAGGATGCCCTGAAACTACCATACTCTCTACCTTCGGTTGAAACTCTAGTGGCTTCCAATAACATCTGAGACCTGAGAGTAATTGTGGACAACAATATAAGCTGGGCCACTCATATAAACAGCAAAGTTGAGATGGCCCGCAGAATGTGTTCCTGGATTCTCAGAACTTTCTAGTCGTGAAATATCCACACTATTGTCCTTCTCTTCTCCACTTTTTCCCGACCCCACCTTGAATACTGTTGTCCACTGTGGCCACCCCACACTAAACAAAGTATCATGAAAGTTGAAGCACCCCAAAGGTCAATTACAAAAGAGATATATGGCATGACAGGCCTTGACTATTGGAGTCGATTAGAAAAGCTCAAACTTTATTCTCTTCAACGTCGCCGTGAGCGCTACATTATCTGTATGATGTGGAAAATATTCCATCAGCTTAGCCCAAATGATGTTGGCATCACCTTTAGTGTACACCCAAGGCTTGGGCCCCGTGCTTATCCGCCCACGACAAAAATCCCACTCGCATCACATAACAACAATACGGCACAATTATTTCACCTCAATTGGCCCTGCACTCTTTAACACATCAAAGCAGAGACAGACCCCATCAGGTTCAAGAAGTCTTTGGATAAATTCGTTCAAGAAATCCCGGATTAGCCTCCTACACCCGGATATATATATGTATATATATATATATGTATATATCTATATATATATATATGAATATATATATGTGTATGTATGTATATATATGTATGTATATATATATATATATATATATATATATATATATATATATATATGTATGTATATATATATATATATATATATATATATATATATACATATATATATATATATATATATATACATACATATATATATATATATATATACATATATATATATACATATATATATACATATATACATACATACATACATATACATATATATGCATATATATATATATATGTATGTATATAAATATATATGTATATATATATATATATATATATGTGTATATATATATATATATATATATTTATATATATATATGCATATGTATATATATATATGTGTGTGTATGTGTGTGTTTGTGTGTGTGTGTGTGTGTGTGTGTGCGCGCGTGCTTGTTTAATAATAAATATTGAGACGGATAAATTATCGTTCACTAAATCTCATTGAATTTTCCGACACAAGACGTTTTGCTTAGAGACGCTGCCATATGAAATAACCCGACGATAGTCTTCAATGATTTCTATTTCTATTTGCTTGAATTTTTCCTCTTGTGAAAGTCACTATGGTGTAATATGATTACTTCCTTGGATTTCGTTACACGTGAAATTTATCAGTTATTCGTAGTCGCTCAGCCGACATGAGATTATTTGCTAGAAGGGCTTGAACTCGTTAGGTACATGCCTTGATAGAGAAACCAGTCACTGAAATTAATTGTCGGTTTTAAATAGGATAGTACAGTAAATAGATAAGTGAATGAATAATTAAATATAAATATAAATATATATATATATATATATATATATATATATATATATATATATATATATATATATATATATATATATATATATATAATAATTACATCTTTCTAATGAAACAAAATCCAGCCGAATTTCATATGGACAAAGTGATTTAATTTTAAATGTAGATTTAAATAGATTTAATTGATTTGTTAAAGAAATAATTGTTTCTACGTTAGGCACAAGGCCAGCAATATCCAGTGCATTACTGGTACTTTATTTTATCGACCCCGTAAGGATGAATGGCAAAGTCAACCTCGGCGGGATTTGAACTCAGATCGTAAAGGGACGTAACTAGGCTGGAAAGCATGGCGTCCGACCCTCTACCGATACTGCCAAAAGAAATAATAAACCGTTGTAAAATAATTAAATAGTATCTTTACTACAGATTCGTTGAAAGACACCGAATATTGAATTTGGTTTTTGTTTTTTTTTTGCTTTTCCTCTCTTTGGTATTTCTAATAGTAATTTATGTGCAGGTTGACGTTGTTTACATCAGAATGCAATAGTCTGACCGTTACTCTCTACAGATTTTAATAATCTGCATATTTTGGCTAATTACTGATAATGCCGAAAGCGATATACAATTAGATATAATAGAAACCTTGGAAACATATTAGATCTCTTTCTAATAATACATCATACATTTAGCGATGTGTTACGTGAAGAAACGAGTAGTGAATGTCACAGGGTGTTCTAAAAATGAGATTATTGATTGTGAACATTACCTTGTCATCGTAAACGAAAAAAACCTACTTTTGCCATTTCGAAATAAACTCTATCCAAAGCTAATGAAGCAATAGCGAGATCGTCAATTAAATTCCAAAGGAATTGGGCAATATTTAAAAAAACTAAAATCTAATACATCTACCAAAGTGGCAAATCTAATGTAGGCCTCTTATATAATCAATACTTTCATTAAATTAATACTTTATATGTAATGTATAAACAAGAAACTTTTATTTATCATGCAGTTCCATGAAATTGATCAAGTAAGCGATACTTATCATTTGATGAGTAAATCGGGAGTGTCCGAATAAAGAGGAGCAGTGGACATAGTAGTAGTAGTAAAAGAAAAGCAAGAGAAGACAGCGTGTCTGTGGGTCAGAGGCTTGGGTGTGTTTTTGAGTAACTTTATGCAAGTCATTCTGATTGTTCTTCTTTGTATGTGGTCTGGAATGTATGTGTGTAGCAACAACAGTGTGCCTTATGTGATATTATTATCTATTGTGAGTCTCATCTGTTCTTCATAAACTCGATTTAGGTCGAAGATGAGCTTTTTTATGCTTTTAATATCGATGGATTTTCGCGATTTAGTAAGGATCTATTATTGCAGGAATTCGTTGATTTCAAGTACTCTTTTGTTATGTTAAATTTCCTTTATTTTTCAATAGTGTCGGTCCGTCACTGATTTCATTAAGATATGTAAAACGTGCTTGGTATTTCAGTTCCATGAACAATTCTCTCACCGTATTCTACTTAAGATTCTGTACATAATATGCAATAAAACAGAAAGTGTTACATCCTTTATTAAAATTAGACTTGTCTCGTCAGTAATCATACACTCATGAAATATGATACTTATGTAGTGATAAAAATAATTCAGATTTTAAAAGGAATACACCAATATTTACTTTATCTTATAAGCAATGCAATGAAGTAGATTATTGGGACATAAAATGTGCCTGTTATTCCGTGAATAATTGGATGCTAATTGACAAGTAGGAATATGGGGAAATTCCACAAAATATCAAAAGTACAAAGCACAATATTACCAAATCTTAACAAATCTACGGAACACTGGTCAACAAATACTGAAGGTGTCAACACAATTTAAGATATGAATAAAAGGGAATATACGAAGGATTTAAGACTAGAAAATTATAAAGAAGGAAATTCTGGATAGAATAATAATCTACTGTTGAAAATAGTTAAAGATTAAAACATCAGTAGATAATTTCTCAATAACCAGGTTAAGACCCTCTCGATAATATTGAAACAACGTTGGAAAGCACAAATCAGGCCATTGTAGTCTTAATGAAAACAAATACGACCATCGCAGTCGAATGAAATAATACATGCAGCAACCACGCTAGTTACAATCTACTCGAACAGCTATGTGAAATACCAAGCACGTTTTACATCTCTTAATGAAATGAGTGACGGACCGACACTATTGAAAAATAAAGGAAATTTAACATAACAAAAGAGTACTTGAAATCAACGAATTCCTGCAATAATAGATCCTTACTAAATCGCGAAAATCCATCGATATTAAAATCATAAAAAAAGCTCATCTTCTTTATGAAGAACAGATGAGACACACAATAGATAATGATGTCACATATGGCACACTGTTGTTGCTACACATAGATTCCAGACCACATCCAAAGAAGTACCATCAGAATGACTTGCATAAAGTTACTCAAAAACACACCCAAGCCTCTGACCCACAGACATGCTGTCTTCTCTTGCTTTTCTTTTACTACTACTACTATGTCCACTGCTCCTCTTTACTCGGACACTCCCGATTTACTCATCTTCTCCTCTCATCACACATATTGTGTCTAACCCCACAACCCAATATTAACCCATACCCCACCCCATTAACGGCCGTCGGTGATTGCTTCCTGTTCAGGTCTTCACTTTGAACATTTTAAGTGGTGGCTAAGGTCACTGCCCCTTTCTCTGGATATATGAAACAAAAAAGAAAGATAAAATAAAAAATAACCTGCAAAAATGACACACAAATATTTATAGAAGTAGAAGTATTTGGAGCAAGTGTATGGATAGCGAAGGGTTTGCTAGGTAAAACCACAAACCTCTATTCAAAATATTTAACAGTTACACAAAGTATTGGCAAACATATTAATGCTCTATTGAAATAACCGGAAATAACACCTGAACTACTCACTGAAGGAGAACCCATCTATAGAAACAGCAAGTCTCAAAACTGCAGGCTCATAGTCTTCGTGGATACAGTTGAAAACATTAACCGCATTAATATCACAGTAGATAAATAATTAAGGCAGAAAAACAACTAACTACCAATTGTATGAGGAGAGCGAAGAGTATGAGCATCGCATGGATTGGCTACTAAAGTGTTATCGACAGAGATCTTTACCGATAGATTCTAGAATTATTAGAGATGAATATGGTAGTACCAATAATACGCTGTTAATAAATATAATATAAAATACTTTGTAGATAAAAAATAGAGAATTATGAAAAGAAACTCCAGCCCACATGCCTTTCTTTTTATATCAGTTATTAACACCTTTATCTAATGTGTTAGACAATCTAATGTGTTGGACAATCAACCAGCTTTAGAATCTGAATCACCTCACATTGTTCGCTGCAGATAAGCAACAGAAAATACTATTGCAGAAAGGACAACTGATAGGGATTCAATGTAGGAAACCTTGAAGGGAGACACATAAATATAAAAAAAGCTCTGACATCTTGTTAAATAATGAAACAGTGAAATATATAAGAGTCCAAACACAAGCCTGAAAACGGGCAAGAATTTATGAAAACATGCATTAAACACGACCTAACGACGGCCCAAAATGACTTTACCTGAAACTTGGTTGAAACAATGAGAGATCAATGTAGCACCAAAAGTAAAAGAAATGGAAGTGTTCTGGAGAGGAGTGCAGGCAGCAAGGCAATCATTACACACAGTACTAGTTAGAATAACGAACACATCACTGAAAAGGTATGGGGCAAGCACCAAGATATGAAAAAATCCCTAACTTCTGGTTGAAATATTCAACAGGGACACGTGGAGTACTTGCAAAACAAGTTTAATGAGGTGTTTACGGAACCAGGAATGACAGCTGACTGGCTCACTAAAGGGAAAAACTATCCTAAGCTCCATGAATAATGACACAGCAAATCCCAAAACCTATGAGTCCACCTACAATCTAAAAGATCTCAACTTCAATGACATTGCAGAAACTGGTCAAACACCTTCCAAAAAAAGAAACGACCTCTTTCCAGAAGAACAGAAATAATGCTGCAAAGATTCATATAGCTATAAAGATCAGTTCTGATCAACAAAGCCATAACTGAAGGTTTCAGAAACAGAAAAACTGATGACCAGAAGGCTTTTGACAGTATTTCCCACAGTGTATATTGGACACGTCAGCCATGAACAAAGTAGCACTAACAGTAAACAAAATGTATCAACCTTGCCATGAGTAAGTGGCAAATAATTCTGTGCGTACAGACGAAAATCATGTTTACAAAAGCCGATCCCATCCCAGTTAACAGAGGAATATTTCAAGGAGACTCACTATCAACACACTTCTTCTGTCTTGAAATGAATGCAAATGTCATGGGAAAAATCAACAAACTTTTGTATATATGGACAGTCTGAAACTCTCGGCTGCAAACGATAGACAACTGGAAGCATTGCAGCAATCAACACACAGACTAATAAAAGAAATATATTTTTAAAATGTTATTAGAAATAAACGCGAAGGCATTCATGGAAAGGAAATATAATTACAAACTCTAATATGATGCTAGATAAAAATATGATAATTAGATCAAACACAGACGTACAAATGCTTGGGAATCAATGAACTAGACAGGGTTCAAAACACATAAATGAAAGATAAGATTAGAAAACAATATTTTAGATGCATTAGATTACTAATAAATGTAGTGAATAATATAATAGGCAATAATTACGGTCCCGGTAATAAGCAACAGTTGTAATATTCTTATCTGGACACCAAAAAAACTATCAGGACTAAATAGAAAACAAGAAACATAATGACTAAACCAAGATTTGAAGATTTGATCTGCCACGAACACTGTGAGGTAGGGCCATTCTAAAACGTGAAAACTATAATAAAATAACCACTTTTTTACTAAAAGATTACATAATGAAGTTTAATGGACAGTTAAGGCAAATAGCCATGAAGCATGAACAAATCAAATGAAAGTTTTTATATCTTTAAGAAAGCCAACAAGTACAAAATAGAAACTAGATTGAGAGATGATTATGAACAGAATGAAAACAAACAGAAATACATAACAACCAACAGAAATTGTGAAAAAGATAAAATCTAAATTGAAAGCAAATCTCTAGAATGTCATGCTAAAACTATAGCAAGAAAAAGCTCTACGTGACCAATACCCGAAAAAGCTGAATAAGGCTGATGCTACCGGCTTTTCACTGCACTCCGCACCTGCCGCCGTGTATCACAGAAGGCCGTCGTAATAGGAACTGAAGTTCTCACCATCTCTGCCCTCCACTCTCCACTCACTCCGAACAGTCATGGTCGTGTAAAGTGGTAGTGAAAGTTAGCACACATCTGCTTGAAACGAGTGTGCAAACTCGGGCGATGCTCGCCTCTCTCACCCAAGTTTCAACAAACTAGTTAGAAGGCAGTACTTCCCTCGCCACCCCGATTTTCCTCTTCAAGTGAAACCTGAAAAGTTGATCTTCGCCGAAGAGGAAAGTGCTTGTCTTCAACCCTTTCAGACGTATCAACCACAATAACTTTTTCGCTATGGCAACCAGGTAGATAAAAACTGCCTGCCCTTCTCTAAATGAAGACAGCGATGCAATCTTCACAATCTTTGACTGATAGCCAGATCTATCCCACAAATTACAGCAAGTATTCCACAAAGTTTTTAACCATCTCGCCATTTGCAACCCTGAGCGCCTCTTTGATCTCCATGTTTCTAACACACGTGGACATGCCTACAAGATCAGAAAACAGCACAGCTCCCATGACTTTCGTAGACATTTTTTCACGCTCAGAGTTGCTGAAGCATGGAACAAACTGCCTGCGTCGGTTGTTAGCTGCCGAGACACTGCATCCTTTAAGACACTCATGCTACCCGAAATACGCCAAAACTACACCTGATGTACCCCTTCCATGCACATGCACACATGTGTGTATCATGACTCGTGCACTGTTCATTTTACTGATGTTTGTGCATTGCCCTATGTACTGTACATGCACTTTTTTGATGAGTTGTGGTGCACCTGGTCACTGTACACAATATTTCATTATTGTTATTGTTATTATATCATGACTCGTACACTGTTCATTTTCCTGACATTTGTACATTATTCTATGTACTATACATGCACCTTTGATGAGTTGTAGTGCACCTGAGCACTGTACACAATAATTTCATTATTATTATTATTATTATAAAGTACAGGTCAGCAATGATCGGACACTCCACGAGTGCGTGCAAAACGGTTTCCCTGCTCACATCGCGGACAGGCCCGACTGGCTGCACTTCCATGCCTGTAGAGTTTATCTCGAACTGGCAGTGCTTCCCGGTCGCACTGACAGGCCAGAGATTTATGAAAGATATCCATGAGCCCAAGTTCTCCGGAAAAGTATGACTAGTTGATTGTCGTCGACGCCCAGAGTTTCCCCAAGAATGTCATCGCTTTTACCCACCACCAACCATCTATAGAATGCCAAGGTACTGCCTGATTTATAGAGGGCTGGGAGTGCTTTAAGACTTTCCAGTTTCCAAGAGCTCCTTCTCGGTCTTCACTTGACCCACGAATGTAGCTCCGTCAAGGAGATGAGCTGAAGGAAACGTGTCATGCGAACGGCGACCATCCCTGTTCACAGTCAAAGAAAAAGTTGATGTAGTAGCCTCAGCGATATGTTTTCACATCATCATCCACGGCATTGTAAGTACCCTCTCCCGGGTTCTTACCACCTTCTTAAAAAAGCATATTTAGTGTAAGGCCATTCAGTTACATCGAAACTCTTAGGCCTCTTTTATAAAGCCCACTAGAAGGCAGCACCTCTTCTCTAACCTTATTTTTCTGGTACTGATGCTGTTGCTGCTACTATTGCTGCTGCTTTTGCTGCCACTATTAATGCTACTGTTGCTGATGGTGTTGTTGTTGCTGCTGATAATGGTGATGATGATAATGATGATGATGATGATAATGATTATTATGATTATGATGATGCTTTCATATTTATACCCTTTTCGGTCCTCGCTCCGGAATCGATTGTTTACAACAAACATTGGTTTCTGGTACACCTAGACAATGGTGGCAGTATTGCTTATACCGTTTTATCCATTGTTTGTTTTATTGAATTTAACTCTAAACTGATATGTAGAACGTTAGCTAGAAAAATCTAAGAGAAAACTCTATTCTTAAAGTCTGCTGTTTGGCATATTTCTTTTAACGTTCTGTTAATAATTGTACGATTATTTATATAGTAACACACCCTGTTGGTGATACCAAACAGAAGCAGGAAAAATATATATTCATTTTATTTTCTAAATGTTTTATACTCATGGGGCAGAACGTATTTGTAAACATTATAGATAGGACAAGCAGAAGGGAGATTGACATGAAAAATGTCCATATCAGCAGTCACTGCATCAAAATAAGGATTAATATCGTGATGAATGAAATTTAATTCTGCAACAAACAGTTTTCCTTACAAAAAAATAACGTTAGCAAATATAATTAAAACGTCAAACAATGAAAGGGTATATGGTTACTTCTACTAGAGCTAATACTGGTTCTGGTGCTGCTTTATCGATTGTCATAAAGTTTACTCCATAATGTGGTGTATACAATTGTATGTGGAAATAACTTGATTCTATGACCGGCTTTTCTTTTTACGTGAAAATATTTATTTGTTTACAAGTTTAAATAGGTGAAAAAAGTTTAAAGTGCTTACATTTATTGAGACGGTCGAAATCCTCGGAATATTAGCAATCTATTATCTATTGGTGTAAGCACTAATGCTTAGTAAGCCGAGTTTGAGTTAATGATTCGATCCTCAATTGAGTCATCATTTCACTCTATTGCTTGTTTCCAGTAACACATTACATGAAGACGAATCTTTTGACGATGATTCAACAATACATTATGGAATATGTTCAGCTTTCATTTCTTTATCTCAGTAATCGTTTCAGTAGGATAACACAGTGCATTAAAATCTAGTTTCTCGAGAATAATAATGTAGCGCCAACCAATTGTTCGGTGTGGAAACCATTAAATTCAAGGTCGGTTACAAGTGAGGATTGCTGGTTTCTGCTCGTATTGATTATTTACAATATGCACATTGACCCAGGAGTTTCAAAGAAGGATAAATTGTGAATTGTAACTATCATACCTATTCTTTAAAATGAAATGAAGCAATTCTAGTAATAAATTAAATACTCTCACAGTAGCAAATCTCTATGAAATTACAACCACCTTTTAGTATGCGTGTTATTTTTACAATAAATATATATATATATATATATATAACGAAGGAAATGTGGTAAGGAACCAGATGGACCATAACGCACTAAAGTACTCAATACTTAGGGTAGTAGAGTGAGCTCAAGCCGTTTCGGCGGCTAATTCTGGACAGAATTAGCCGTCGAAACGGTTTGAGCTCAGCCGTCGGGGTCCTACTCGTTCCTATATATATATATATATATATATATATATATATATATATATATATATATATATATATATATATATATATATATATTTATATATATATATATATATATATATATATATTTATATATATATATATATATATATATATATATATATATATATATATATATATATATATATATATATATATATATATATATATAGGGAGTGTAACTTGGAGTTACTGTAGGTTCACCCGGGTGAGCACTCGATGTTTAGGTTCACTTCTGTGTCGAGGTGTAGAGCTATACAGATTGTAATATATTGAAAGGATAACAAGGACGATTGGTTACTCCTTCATTACATTTATTGGTAGGTGACGCGCGTTTCGCCACTGATCAGCTCAAGGTTTGATCTGTATCGATCTTACCCGACTCAATAATCGGCAGCTCGACGGACCCTTTAAAATGCTATAAGAAAATGAATACATGCTATGTGATAAAGTCAGAAGTTCATAAGTTGTACAATATGAGTTGTTTTGGTTGGTGGAATAGATCATAGGGATGTAGTGGCCTGTAGTGTGTGGGGGGTGGGTGTGATGATAAGATGTTGGTGACGGTCGCTGGCTGCGATGGGCTGTGGTGTGGGGATGGCGGATTGACTTTCACCTGTAGTGTATGTGGGGGTGGATGTGATGATAAGATGCTGGTGACGGTCGCTGAGTGGGATGGATTGTGGTGTAGTGGTAGTGGATTGTCGGTAGACAGGTTGGCGTATATTTTTGGCTGGGTATTGTGTGGGGTGTGGTTGTGGTGTTGTTGTTGTTTATGGCAGTGGCGTTTGTGGTGCTGTGGTGGATGTGTTGGTGGTGTCAAGTCCATGGGGAGGTACATATCTAGACATTCTTTGTCTGACAAATACGTTGTATATATACATGCGCATATGTAATGACATATATACATACACACCTATATACACACACATTCACGCGCCCACATACATCCACAGGTGTCCAGCAGAATCAAGGAGGATAACTATCGATGCATTTCGAACTAAAAGGTTCTCATCAGGACAATGCTTCCCTCTGTCTACTGCTGGACTTTGAAACAGGCGAAAATATAATGTTTTTTCGTCTATGTAAATGGTCTGCTGAGCCTCATTTGCATGGCTCAACTTAAAATAGAATTAGAATTTAGCTTCGACATAGCCATATACAAATATGTATATGAATTTCGTATATCTAAAGATATACGGTATACACCTTCGTATACAAATGAGGCTAATCAGCCCATTTACACAGACGAAAAAACTATATATTTTCGCCTGTTTCAAAGTCCGTGTTCTTTTGTAAAGTACCTCAGAAATTATTTGAGTGTAGATGAATACATATATAGGAAAGATGTTATATTTACGTTTGTGTTTCTAAATGTTTATAATTCAATATTCATTATTTGTTATTTGTTATAATGCTATTTGTTATAAAGGCGGTGGATTGGCAGTATTGGTAGAGTGTCGGATGCCATGCTTGGCGCATAGAGTTACGGCCCTTGCCATTCTGAGTTCAAATCCCGCCGAGGTTAACTTTGCCTTTCATCCTTACGGGATCGATAAAATAAAGTACCAGTAATACACTGGGTAATTGCTGGCCTTGTGCCTAACGTAGAAACAGTTATTTGTTATAATGCAGTTATCAAAATATATAGCTTATACATGTCTCAATATCAACGTCACAGATGCTGATTATAAAATCCTGCAACACTAGTGTATGGCGTTCTCACACAGACACTGATGTAGTTGTGACATGATCACACCTTAAAACACCCATAGCGTATATGTTTATTATACATAAATATATCGTATACACTTTCATATATTATAAATCATGCTCTGTTAGTGTTACACTAATTACTTCTAGTATTTCCAGCAGATGTTTTATACGCAAAATGTATATAAACTATAGTTTATTTATATCTCTTTATCAAGTAAGCAAATATCAGTTATCGTGGATAGAAATCCTAAATCACTAGTGTGTTGGGTAAAAATGGTTTGGTCTGATGGTGAGGATGATGGTGTTCATAAGAAATGGCCAGGGGTGGTAACGGTAGTGGAAACAGGCAAGATGGTGTAGAAGTAAGATATGCGGACAAGAAAGTTTCGGAGATTGCGAGCTAACTTAAATACAAGAAAGGATCGTTTGAAGAAGAGACAGGAAATGACTGTATCATAAAAGAGATGCCGTAAGCTGTAATATGCACCGCTGGAGTAGGAATTGGTCACATGGTGAAAGGTGGTGGTGGCGTTGTCTTTACTGGTGCGGTTGAGAATAGCTTGGATATGTGTGGTGCATATTTCTGCCTCCAGTTCATATCGAACCCGTGTATTGATACCGAGTCTTCAAATCACGGTGAAAGCTGCAGAAGTGGCAAATACGAATAAATTGAGAGTTGGGGGTGACGTATTTTGTGTGGGTTCTTCCAAGTCGAGGTTGGAGTGGGTGT
>OZ024740.1:241351184-241356184 GCA_964016885.1 Eledone cirrhosa | reverse complement strand
GACCCTCGAAAGTTTCACTGTTGAGCGATTTTATTTTGTTTGGATTTGTTTTACATGTATTCCTTGTTCTTGTTACATGACTTTTTACACGCCAAAACCCACACTTTACCGTCCCGTACCGTCCTGTACCGTCCTGTACCGTCCTGCACCGTCCTTAATGTTTTTTCATGTGAGCCCTGCGTGGCTAATAAAGAAATTATTATAATTCGTGTATTTTTATTTTTCCTGCTCTGTCGTTTTCGTAAAAGAATCATAACAATATTCGTAAAAGTGCTTTAGACATTCACGACGTTACGGGGATTGATTTATCATTTTAATAATACAATTGTCACAATCAATAAATGCAAGATGTCATTTTGTTTTCTGGGTTGTCACTACATTATTTTTTACGCTGATAGTTTCAACGATATAATTTATGCTTGAATATTTTTTCTGATACAGAATATTGATTGATTACATAGGTACAAGGATTCATCTAAAAATGATGAAAAGTATAGATTACTTCGGTAGCTTTTAAAATCAGAACGTAATATGGCGAAGCTAAATAAGCGGTGGGAGTGCAGTTTGTCTGAAGCTAACGACTCTCCCACTCTCCTACTGAAAAAGCAAACACAACACTGAATATATGCATTTGATTATGTTTCGAAACCACCGCATTTATGCTTCAAACGCTGATTAAAATAATGATTTGAATTGATGCTTATACCCTGCCCTCAACGGTCAAATTCATCCCACACACATACACATTCATACACACATGCACACACGAAATTAAACGTACAAGTCGCTAATCATTCTACGGGCAAGTGTACTCTTAGCGAAATTTCAGGGAAATTCAGCGTGACACAATATGTAACAAGGATAACCCTTTGAATTACGGGTACAACTCATTTTTCTAGCTGAGTAGATTGGAGCAACATGAAATAAAGTGTGCTACTAAAGAACACAACACTTCGCCGTGAATCGAACTCACAATCTTACGAGTTTCAGCCGAAAACTCAAACCACTAAGCCACATCCCTTCACGTACCCATGCATACATACACACATACACATATGTTTCACCAATATCCAACTGTCGCCTTGGAATTTCTTAAGTTATACTAATGATCTGTTAACAAATGCATTACTTGCCAATTTCCCACTGGCTTGTTATTAAATTTCATTCTCAGATTTCCCTGGTAACGTCATGCTTATTTGATTCTTCTTTTGGCTCAGAGTCATTATTATTCACAGGAAAATTACATTATTGAAAAAGAAAAACAATTGAAAAAAATACAATTGAATCTATTTTAGAAAATATACAGAACTTTGCTATGTGGTTTTCAGCATTCTGCTAATGCGAATAATATCCTGCTTAACTCGGATATTGATGTAGCCCGTATATATATATATATATATATATATATATATATATATATATATATATAATATCAAAAGATGGTTAAATGAGTTAAATGGAACTCATTTAACCATCTTTTGATCTTATATATTATGTATACTCCAGTCCTACAAACTGTAGAGTGCTTCTTATCCGATATCTGCAGTGCTTTATTGTACTACAATAAAACTCACCTCCTACATTATATATATATATATATATATATATATATATATATATATATATATATATATGTATATGTATATGTATATATGAGCCATTACTGCACAAACTGGAAATGTTGAGGGGGGTCCCGCGCGAACTAGGATGCGAAAGAACCGTGTCAGCATATGCAGACGACGTCACCGTAGTGGTGTCGAACGCCAAACACATCGAGACGATTGACACTACACTAAGAGAATACGAGGTGGTGACAAGAGCAATGATCAACCAGGAAAAGTCGGTGGGCCTGCTACTCGGCACCTGGAGAGGCAGGTCCATCCCGTCCAACAGCGTTGTCGGGCAGTGGATGGACGGACCGGTTAAATTGCTGGGGGTATGGTTCGGTCCGGACCTCCAGACGGACAAAAACTGGGACGAGGTGACGAGCAAGGTGGCTTCTCTCACCCAGAAATGGACCGAGAGGAAGCTATCCCTGAAAGGTCGAGCGGAGGTGGCGAACGCGTACATCGCGTTCGCCATCTACTACCGCCTGACCGTCGTGTCTTGTCCTAAGCCCCGCCTGACTGCGCTGGAGCGTTTTCTCTTTCACTTTTTGTGGAAGGGACGTGCTCCGATGGTCAGGCGGCCCATCTGCTGTCAACACCCGCTACGCGGAGGGCTGAGCATACTGTGGAGGGTGATGTGCAGACATGCGCTCAGGCTACGGCATCTCCACCTCTTCCTTGACGGTGATCAGGTGTGGTCGCCGTTTGCTAGACACGTCTTTCCCCTGCTCGTCTCCTTGGCGGAGCTGCAGTCCTGGGTCAAGCGAAGACCGAGAGGAAGCGCTTGAGGACAGGAATGTCTTCAGGCGCTCACAGCCCTCGACCAATCGGGCATTACTATCGATGGAAACTCCACCTTGGTGTTCTGTAGAGGGTTAGTGGAGGGAAAGAGCGACGACGTCCTTGGGGAGACTCTGGGCGTCGACGAAAACTAGCCAATCTCTACGGGAGAACTTTCGGGCCGGGGCCCATGGACAACTTCCAGAAATCTCTGTCCTGGTAGTGCTACCGAGAAGCCTTGCCAATTCGGGATAAACTCTACAGACATGGAAGTGTCGTCAGCCGGGCATATCCGAGATGCACGCAGGGCGATGAAACCGTCCTGCACGCACTCGTCCAGTGTCCGAGCATTGCTAACTTGTGGGTTTATGTCGAACACCTGCTGTCACGTGTAGAACGGATCCGGCTATCAGCTGAGTCCATCGTGAGAATTGCCACCACCACCTTCCTTTAGCCGGGAAAGGCAGACAGTTTTTATGTGCCTGGTGGCCATGGTAAAAGAGATCGTATGGTGGACACGTCTGAAAGGGTTGAAGACGGGTACTTTCCTCTTCGGTGACGCCCTCATTAACTTTTTCAGGTTTCACCTGAAAAGGAAAATCAGGGTAGAGAGGGAAGTGCTGCCTTCCAGCCAGTTTGTTGGAAGGTGGGTGAGAGAGGCAAGAATGGCTCGTGTGAATGGGCCTACCCAGAGCGTGTGCCTGTAGCATCGTAGGAGGAAAACTGGCAGAGGGCACTTGCCCTACCGGTCAGGGTAACCGTGGCGTTTTTTGTGGGCTTTCTCCACGAGCGACCCTCGGAAGTCTCCCCTCTATTGGGGAATTTCTCATTGTTTCTTTTTTTTGTCACATACTCTGTTTTTGTTTTTTACATGCAGAAATACCCATTTGTACCGTTCTGTATTGTCCTGTGTTGTCCTTAATGTTATACTTTGTGTCAACCCCTGTGGTTAATAAAGAAAGCATTGCTATCAGGGCGGTGGATTGGCAGTATCGGTAGAGGGTCGGACGCCATGCTTTCCAGCATAGTTACGTCCCTTTACGATCTGAGTTCAAATCCCGCCGAGGTTGACTTTGCCTTTCATCCTTACGGGGTCGATAAAATAAAGTACCAGTAATGCACTGGGTAATTGCTGGCCTTGTGCCTAAAGTAGAAACAATTATTATTATTATTATTATATTGTACTATATATATATATATATATATTGAACATTAAGTTAAGTTAGAGATAACAGCTTCAACGCGCATTTTTTACTATGAAAAGTAGTCTAAAATGTTGGACATATAAGACTCTGGAGACGGAACAATCTGGACAATGTCACCCATGAGACTCGAACTCACACCTACTGAAAAGGAAAATGAAAATAGATGTTTATAATGTCTGTGTTCCTACAAGCCTTCTTTACTTTAGTGTTAACTTATTTCACGTAATGTATACCTACAATCAGAAAAGCAATATTTGGTGAATTGTTGAAGCTGTGTTCGCAGCACACCAACACGTCCGTTTACATGGATGGTACTTCTGGTATGGCCTATAACTTTCTATCTCTTTTATGACAATTCCCACAAATATAAAAATCCAGCATACTTCTCTACGCTCATAATGTAGCATGTATGTATCTATGCACCCGTAACTCCTGATGGAGATGCAAGGAAGCCGTGGGGACGTACGGTATGTATTGAGCACTTTAAACCTGGCCGAGCCCATCCTTTCTCCAAGTCGAATTACTGTCGATTTCTTGAATAGAAGGAGAGAAAGTTATAGAGAGGAAGTCAGAACGAAGCATAAAGGAATCGACCCCAATACTGATACTTTTTATTTATCAATCTTGAAAAGGTAAAATGTAAAGCATTCTATCCGACGTTCTAACGAATGTCAATTCGTTACCCATATAGCAAGTCTATATGTTTGTAAGCACATAATACAGGACTGACACATCAACCTGGAAGCCCGGTGAAATCATGCTAAATGATCATGACTGTGAAGGCTGGTTGTCAACACGGCGGTCGCACTAAATTCAATTTAATTGTTCTTTACAAGGAAACAAAAACATTCGATACGATAGATATGAAATAATTTTTGTCCAGTCCTTTTCCGGCATAAATATATAATAAACAAATACAACTTTTTAGACAATTAAATACTAGATCACCATGTGCATCAATGTCTTATGAAGCATGAAATTATCGAAAAACCCTGCAAGCAGTATACAGACAGAGAAGTAGGCAAACTTTAGTGAATGACACGAGCTGTACTACTACTAAATTCTGAATATGCATGTCACATTTAAGACGAGTCATATGTTCCAATAATAGGGCTGTACAATCACAGATTTAACAAAGACTGGTTGTCGGTGAACACAGAAATCATTGTGAAGTATGTCCATATAAATAGATGGTTAAAAAGGTATATAAAAGTGTCAAGAGTGTTTTAGGTTAGAAATATGTTTGTAGGTTGTAAATACACAAATATCTACAGCCGTTACTAACAATTGAGGATGACTGAATAAAGCATATACCGTGTATTTATAAATAGTATTGGGTACCCATGTAGTCGCGAACACATATAGACACACTCTTGACCCTGTAACTAATGGGACATAAAGAATATGA
>OZ024740.1:241223684-241346184 GCA_964016885.1 Eledone cirrhosa | reverse complement strand
AATATTTAAAAAGATTAACGGATAACGAATTTACAATCGAGTGTTGATTCGACGGAACATGTGTGGTCAATTTAATAGAATATACCTCTGCACTGCAAATGAGTAACAATTTTATTTATACACTATTTTGGCAAAATGTTTAGACTGCCGAACAGCTCTAGAACTTTCTGAGTTCAAATTCGAGCGAGGTCAACTGGGATCGGTATAATCAACACTCCCATCCCACACCAATAAATGGTTGGCCTTGTTTATATATTAGAAACCACTAATATTATTAGTAGTGAGGACGATGGATTGGTAGTATCGGTAGAGCGTCAAACAACAGGCTTTACGGCATAGACTTACGTCCCTTTACGTTCTGAGTTCGCACTGGGGTCGATTTAATCGACTTTCCACTCCCCTAAAATTGTTGACCTTGTTATTAGGTGATGGATTAGCAGTATCGGTAGAGTTACAGTTCTTTATGTTCTGAGTTCAAATCCTTACGGGGATAAAATAAAGTGCCAATACGGCACTGGGGTCGATTTAATCGGTTTTCCCTCCCCCAGAATTGCTGGCCTTGTACCTAAATCAGAAATGATTATTATTAGTTTCACTATATTTTTACAGTGTCACGGCAGGGTCACAGACAAACGGCCGAAGCCAATGAATGAGTGATGCGTCATTGAAAACTGCGTCTTTGGATTTGCTTTAGCCAGATATTTGGCTATAAATACTATCAATGTTATTAACATCTTCATTTTGTTGCAATTAATCCTTGGGGGACAAAAAAAATATTGTTTACGTTAGAATTGCAAGGTTTTGACATCCCGAAAAATAAAAAATATTAAGAAATATATTTAGAAAGGGAAATTTAAAATTTTATTAGTTTATTGACGACCAATAAGCGAATAGCAGCGCTCAACTTATTAATTCAATGTAATTCTGTAACATTTTATTCAATTATCTGCCGCAACTCTGTCAACCCTGGAGCTGATGACAAAATATATTTGTTGTTTTACTCCTTTTTTCCCTAAAGGTTCTATATTTAATCATTTTCAGAAATACACGATTTTAAACTCTTTAAACATTTAGTACAATTAAATTCCTGTATATTATCAATTTACCTGCCTCTTAACTAAACACGTTTTTGTTTTTTAAATTAGATATTCCAACACCAATAACGTAATTTTTTAATTGAACAAAGCTAGGTAACCCCAGTGAGTTTCAAATTAATCGCGATGAGATACTGCAAAGCGTAAATTCCGATGTTCAGCTATCTCAGATCCCCCTCTTACTCTCTCTCTCGCCCCGTCTCCCCCCACCACCATCTCTCTCCCTCTCTCTCCCTCTCTCTCTCTCTATATATATATATATCACTTTCATTAATTATTCAGAGGTAGAAGGAGCTGAAGTTGGAGTTCTCAAGTCCATGAATGATTCCTCATAAAGGCAACAAGCTTAGAAATGTTAAAGAGGGTGACGAGCGCTCTTTAGCAAAAAATAGAAAAAAAAACGATTCGTGACCAAGTTGAAGTAAATGCACTTCACTTAGAGCAAATCAACGTTTCTGACTACTACACTGCTCTGAAAGATCTCTAATAGAGGAAGCTCTATATGTCTGTGGGATGAGGCGTGTGCATGTGTGGATGTATGCGAACGTGTATACAAGCTGTTTGTTTATAGCGTAAATTCAAAGAACTCATTCGCTCTGTGATCTCTCTGCCTATCTATATATTTCTATCTCTCGTTATATCATTTATCTCTTTCCTTTTCTCTCTCTATCTCTCTCTCACTCTCTCCCTCATACACACACATTTTCTCCCTCTCCCTCTCTGAGCGCAGCTTGATGCACGTGATAAATCTAAAGTTAAGAACGTAAAATATCATTGAAAATCACATTTAAGGATAATAATGATATAAGAGATGATTTTTAAGCAGCTAAGGTGTTCATTGCTTACTACATTCTGAATAACTATAGCAAGACAAATAATTATGGTAATTCAAAGACTTTTAAGAAATTTAACACGATAAGTGGATAATATTGACAAATGAGAGGATATGTGATGAATTTTATTATAAATCGGATTATAATTCCTTCCTTGAAAAAAATATGCGTGTGTGTATATATATATATATATGCGTGTGTGTGTGTATATATATATATATATATATATATATATATATATATATATATATATTTAGCAACAGTTATGGTGAGCCAGTGAGATCAAATTTGATCCAAATAACGAATAAAAACATATTAAGATGATTGATTTCAGGGGAAGAAAATCGATGTTATTAAAAAACAAGTAGTTCAAAGCGTGTGGTTATTACTAATAGGTCACATGAAAACAAATTCATTTTGGTGGCCTATGCTGTGTGGCATATAATAGCAATTATATTTTAGGTCGATCAAACATGTATAAATTATAAATGATGAAATATTTACTTGCCAACAATTTTCAAACGTTATTTTATTCAATTTAGAAATTAAATTAAAAGGCATTTAGTTCTATAAAACTATATCAAATGTTAATAGGTCCAGTTTCTATGTGATATAGCAGTTTTTAAATGAAATGTTATTTTGAAATGTTATTTATATTTTAATTTCAAATTTCCGTGAGAATCTATAATCGCAGTAAAACTTGTAAAATTTGTTTCTTTTTGAATAGTCACAACGTTCTATATTTTGTCTCAGAGTGAAATAGGAAGTGAAGCGTTTATGCCTCTTTGAAGTAGGTGAATATTGATATCAAGTTCGGATTGAAATCATGCCGCCGCCTTAACATACCACTTACTTAGCTCTTACTTTACAATTCCTGATAATAAAACTTGTAATATTTATTTCTTACATCGATATAGTTAAATGCTTATTTTATCGACTTTAAAAGGCTGAAAAGGGAAATCAACCTCTGTGAGATTTGCATTCAGGGAATAAAGATACGCAACTAAATAGGCAATATCAGTGCACTAATATACCTTGTAATATTGGTTTGTTTTCTTTTAGCTGAACATACGCGAAATATTTACATATCTGAGATTTCTTCAAACAAATTTCTCAAACCAAAACGTGTAAAACAAAAGCGAGACCAACAGTATTTTAAACCTAGAGACTGTGGAAAAATTAACTCTCTTCTGTCAACACAGTATTTTAATTAATTTGTATAGTTGTTTGCATCTATTGCATTATATATAGAGCACTTGATAATGCGATTATCAATCGATAAACGGTACCGATATCTTACTCTACTTCAGTTGATAACATCACATTATATATGTGTCACAAGCCTAAAAACAAAAGGTATGTTTCCGGGGGCAAAATAGATAATCCTTTCTCGATTCCTCGTTGTAGCAATATTCCTTCATTCAGATCAATAAAACATTAAAGAGAGTCATAAGCATTCGAGCTCTCTGCAAAGCCCTGAGGTTACAGTAGCGAGTTTACAGTAAAGCTGGCTTTTTCCTTAATTACTTCTTTGTTGTCGGACTTCCGTCGGTTCACAAAAAGGAGCTTTTCAGTTGTTCTAACGACGGAACGGGCTGCTAGTCAAATTAACGTGCAAGTAACTGAGCATTCCACAAACACACATACCAATAACGTAGTTCTCAGCATGATACAGTAAGTGGACTATAGGTAGAATTCATGTTTAATAGCTGAGTTATCTATGAGACATATAAGTGTGTTATCTGTGTTCTTTTATAATTGGTTAAGATATGTTTGTTTGTTTTTGAATTATTGATGAAAAAGTTAGTTTTCTAAATTTGATTTTATATATTCAAAATTTTTCCTTAAAGAACAATTTCATCACATCATAAATAAAAAGTGAAATAGAGTTTGTAAGTCAAGAATTCAACACTTATCTGCGAATCGAACTCACAGCTTTACGATTATCAGCCGAATACACTAACCCCTAACCCACGCATCTTCACATAACTTCATAGGTAATAAAACAACTACAGATTTTTGTTTTTGCTCGGCCCCAGGTCGGCCCTGAACCGGGTATACCTATGACTAAAGGCAATCCATCTGTGACCATCTTTTATTTTCATTGATGGAGTGCACCTAAGACAACATTATCTAATACTCCATTTTTTCTAAGGATTGGATTTGAAAATAATGTGGTTGTTCTTTCTAGTACATCAAACGACTACTTACAGACTACTTTGTTCACTCTCACAACTACACGTAATATACTGAAGTCTATTATAGCAACTAGAACTTTAGTTGATAGACATTGGTCTCCACTCACAAAAAGAAGCCAATATTTCGAATTAATCAGTTGATATACCATGTTTCTCTAGAGGAAACAAAATAACTGCTTGTAATATACTTGGTTTTTAATATATCAATTAAATATCAAACCACAAACTATAGCCTTCAGTAAGTGTAAAAACCAATATTCCGTAATAATTTCATCAATGAATAACGCTCAGATTAATAGTGAATACGCGGTAGTTCACAATAACATTGTTATAAATTATTAGTTACTAGCAGTGGAGCCCAGCGTTGCATGGGATAGGAAAAATTAAACTTCAAAAGTGTAGTAACACGTATAAATAAAAAATCAAATATGATTGTGAGTTGCGCACATGGAGCGGAAACATAGGTTGTAGTTTGTGCCCTACTTCTTTGGTGAAAAAAATAAACCAGTAACACCCGGTGTTATTGTTGCTAACCGTTGGCGGGGACTTTTTCAATAGATCCGTTCTGACTCTTTTTCACCAATTAAGCTTTTTCTGGTACAACCGATGTCTTATGAAATGCGCCCTTTATACTAAACATCTGTGCCAGTGGGGAAAAATCGATAAACCTGCATGGACCAAGCAGTAATTGAGGTGGCCGTTTGTGTTGATTTTCCGCTGCTAGGGGCTACAGTAGGCAGAACAACTAAAGGCTTATGGGTAAAAAATATTAAACGGAGCACAATGCATAATTGGTGCAAATTTGAATACAATCGGCCGCAAACTATAGAAGTTATTGATGTCGATACTTTTTGAAAATTAGTTTTTCTCACACAGGGCCTGAATTAGATAAAAACTAGAAAAACTGGTTAGTCCAAAATAACGTTTGGTATATGAGGCATAGTTGTTCCAAATTTGAAGGAAATCGGTCGCAAACTGTAGGCGTTATAACGATGCGGAATTTTCGATTTCATTTTTCTAGTCCAGGGGGTGTACTAAACAAAATGTTATGAGTCCAAAATAAAGTCGGGAACATAATGTATGTTTGTTCCAAATTTGAAGGAAATCGGGTGTGAACTGTAGAAGTTATTGACAAAAATGATTTTTTTTTAGTCGGTTTTTCTCTTATAGAGGGAGCAGTGCAGTAGACAAAAATTTGAAACTGTAATGAGTTCATACGATGGGCAGGAACATAACGCATGTTTGCGTCAAATTTGAAGAAAATCGGTTGCAAGTTGTAGAGGTTATGCAGAAACAGAGACACACACACACACACACACCACACACATAGTCTATTTTATATATATAGATAATCGGATACATTCAAATGAAACTTTGTAGACATATTTAGATAATTCTATAAGTATTTATATGGATCCGTAGCTCCTTACTGAGTCGTTGTAATGGTGACGTCATGACATAGGGTCTGGGGAACTTTAAACCTTGTGGAGCCCATCCCCTCTGCACAACCGATTTCTTCTAGAGAAGAGAAATGAGAGAGAGCAAGAATGAGAGAAAGTGATATATAGAAAGAATCGATGCCAGTACTAGACTGGTACTTTTCTTATAGATCTCGAAAGGACGAAAGGCAAAGTTGGCCTCGGTGGGAATTGAACTCAGAGAGCTGGAACGAAAACTGCAAGACCTTTTAGCCGCGTTTCCAACTTGCCAATTCGCCCCTTCATCATTTAACAAACAATATTCGTATCCTTGGAGATTTTCTATTATATTTTTTCGGATAACGAGTGTCAGCTCGTCTTCATTATTCTGATTTTGGCAGTATCGGTAGAAGGTCGGACGCCATGTTTTCCAGCATAGTTACGTCCCTTTACGATCTGAGTTCAAATCCCGCCGAGGTTGACTTTGCCTTTCATCCTTACGGGGTCGATAAAATAAAGTACCAGTAATGCACTGGATAATTGCTGGCCTTGTGCCTAAAGTAGAAACAATTATTCTGATTTGCTCATGTTCAACAGGATGGTAGTGCTGTTTAACTGATACGATGAAATTATTGCAATGCAAGAAGTAATGCTGCTTATATATATGGGTGGGATATGTATGTACGGTATATGAGGAGTGTATGTAGACACACACACACACACACACACACAGACACACACACACACACACACACACACACACACACACACACATACATACATACATACATACATACATACATACATACATACATACATACATACATACATACATACATACATACATACATACATACATACACCTTTAGCTTCATACCCATCATTATTGGAGCTACGGGTTATATACCAACCCGCTTGGACCAAAGTATGACTGAACTTGGATTTGCGGACAAAAAGCGCAGCTCCCTAATTCATAGTCTGCAAATGGCTGCAATAGCTGGCACCTTCAAAATTTGCAAAACATTCTTGCGATTCAAGGGATGACAATTTCTTTTCATTTACAACCTTGCCACCAGGAAGGTGGCCGGTCAAAAAAATATACTCGAAATTAAGAGAAAGAGAAAACATACATACATACATACATACGGTGCCCCAGCATGGCCTCAGCCGGATGGCTGAAACAGGTAAAAGAGTAAAAGAGTACATACATACATACATACATACATACATACATACATACATACATACATACATACATACATACATACATACATACATACATACATACATACATACATACATATGGTATGTTCAAATATTGCTTTTTGTTGACGAATTAATAAGAGAGTAATTAATCCCTGTTGTAGACTCTATGTTTTATTTGTTTGAAGTGAATTCCTTTCTCGCAGAGTTTCACGCCATTATCGATTATCATACGAGAATTGTGTTGACATGATTATTGCAGTGGCGTGAAATTCAACTCTCGAGAAAAGAATTCAGGTTAAATAAAAGACATATGTGTGTATGCTTGTGTAAGTGCATGTATGTGTATGTGTGTGCACGTGCGTGCGTGCATATGTGTGGTTAAGAGTTGTATTTTTGTACTGTTGCTTCTCATTTCTATTACTTTACGTTAGATATATGAAAAATCATTAATGGTCACATGAGACATGACAGTTTGACACGCAGGTAGTCCCTTCCTCCATCATATCTCTAAACACATTCATTTGCCTGTTTTAATATCATTCCCACTCACCCTACCATCCTGCTATTAGTCTAATAGCCCATTTCTTCCAGCCCCACAATATAGGTCTAGTCGCCACGTCGATTGATATCCATTGGTATCCAAAAGCACCCCTACAAAATAATTATTTCTACTTTTGGCACAAGGCCAGCAATTATCCCAGTGCATTACTGGTACTTTATTTCATCGACCCCGTAAGGATGAAAGACAAAGTTAACCTCAGTGGGATTTGAACTCAGACCATAAACGGCCGTAACTCTTTGCTGCAAAGCATGGCGTCCGACCCTCTACCGATACTGCCAATCCACCCCTACAAAATAATACAATAGTAACAGCGTGAGACTAACACCGTAAAACGTCACTCCTCCCTCAACAAAGGAAAACGTCTAGCTCGTGATCCATTAACTTCTAAATACTTGTAAAAACGTTGCTTCTCGCTTGTATTGAACATAACCTATCTAATGAGTTTGAGAGTCTGAACAAATAAAGCATTATTCACGCGCAGGAGATGCAAATTCTGTAAGCTTCATTAAAACCAGCCTAACAGAGCAATAACTTCAAATATAAACTGAAACTCTATATAGACGACGCTTTAATCCTGATATATAGCCTCGATAGTGCTGGCTGTATGCTAAAATACACTCCTGCCATGCTGTAAACTCACTCGTAAAACACCACGCCAAAACATGACAAATTAAATAAATAAATATAAATAAATATGCATGTAAACAACTAACAATGCTAGACCTGTTTGCAGTAGTATGTGACAAGGTTTAAACAGTTTTCGACCACCATAAGTAGCCAACCCCACCAACAGCTCTCTTCGTTTTGAGATGCCGAAAACAAACATCCTCCCGCCGACTACCTGGATAACGGATGACAGTAATCTCGTAATCATGGCTGAACACTTCGATGTTGACTGTGATATATGTGGAGATTAAGGATGTGGTAGTTGGAGGTCTATGGCGCAAATGACCTAACTATTTATAGCAGTTCAGTACACGTACGATCCACCAGAATTCGCGCATACGAGGAAAGGAGATAGACGTGGCTGTAGATATTAGATTTTTCCCTTGTGAAAAATGTACTACTCAACATACACTGGTGAAAATAACATCAGAGGTAAAGCTAGACGGTATCAAAGACACGATACAAGATAGGAAAGCTGAAAGATCTCTCTGATATACGGAAGTTCTAAGAAATTGAAGGTGGCGCCGATATACTTACATACATACATATGTATATATATATATATATATATATATATACATACATATATATATATATATATATATATATATATATATATATATATATATATATATATATATATATATATTCGTGTAGACGCGTTCTTGAGACTAGTAAAATGAGGTATCCTCTTGATAAGTCGGCAGACCTCGCAAGGACTCTATATCTTTGATATATTGTTTTTGTTTATGCCACGAAACTACGTAGTCGAGGAATTTAGGAACAGTTTAGGTATGATACATTTTATTACTAATTATATCTGAATGTTTCTTCTCTCTTCATAATGTATTTTTAACTCTGATACTGGTTCAGTCTGGTTCAAACTGAATTGGTCTGTCCCAGTCATTCATTGAGCAACATCGGTGAAGTTGGCACCCTTAACTCACAGTTGGGTGCGGATGCATTCATGTATATATGTGTGTGTCCGCATGTATCTGTGTGTTTCTTAATATATTAATAACTCCCTCTGGTCGAGCAATCTTTGAAGTGTGGGGACAGCTGGAAAGCTTCCATTACTCATACTTCTCGCCTTCTTCACTACCTCTTCTACGGCCTCGATATGAATACCCCCTCCGCCTCCGTGGTATTTTCTTCGTGGTTATAAGAGGCTTAGCTCTGTTTCTCGACCGTTATATCGCGTGACTATCTCCCCCTCCGCCTTTTGGGATTCTTTCTCACGTCGTGTAGACGCGTTCTTGAGACTAGTAAAATGAGGTATCCTCTTGATAAGTCGGCAGACCTCGCAAGGACTCTATATCTTTGATATATTGTTTTTGTTTATGCCACGAAACTACGTAGTCGAGGAATTTAGGAACAGTTTAGGTATGATACATTTTATTACTAATTATATCTGAATGTTTCTTCTCTCTTCATAATGTATTTTTAACTCTGATACTGGTTCAGTCTGGTTCAAACTGAATTGGTCTGTCCCAGTCATTCATTGAGCAACATCGGTGAAGTTGGCACCCTTAACTCACAGTTGGGTGCGGATGCATTCATGTATATATGTGTGTGTCCGCATGTATCTGTGTGTTTCTTAATATATATATATATATATATAGTTTTGCGAGGTTTTTTATATGAAATCGTGTGTCGAAACAAATATTGTTATACTTGGGGAGGGTCATATTTGTGTAATATTGCCAGAATTAATAACAGAACACACTCACTGTCTGGTTGGTTTTCGCTTTTCGCTTCTGTGTCTTTTATATCGGTAATCTAATTTATTCGGTCCTCAATGTTGCCATTGACTGACCAACGGTCAAAAATAATACAGATACAATATAGACACAAACACATATATATAGTTTATCAAAGTTCTTTCGTTGCACATCTGCAACATCGTCAGTGGTGCTATTGTTTCCTCCCGTTGCATTGTATTTTCTACGCCATCTTTATTTAGTCTGTTTATATATTTATTTATTCGTTTATTTTGTTTTGTCTTCTTTGCGCATGCGTTTGTGTGTGTGTATAGTGTTTTGTTTGATGTGTGTTCGTGATTGGGTGACAGTGTATTGGTTAATGTATTCTATCTTTACGTGTGTTTATATGTGTTTGTTGTTATTGTGCTTGTGTATGTATTTATTTATTTATTTATCTATTTATTTATTTATTTATACCTCTCTTAGGTCAGTGTTGTTTGTTTGGGTGCTGTTGTTATTCCATTCATTCTTTCTGTTTAGCCTTGGCCTTCTAAGTTCTATTTCACTGGCCTCTCTGATAGCATGCCGAACTACATCAAGGCTATGCAACCCGACATCACCAACACGAGCGAAATTGCACAGCAAATACATGATGGGGGACAGAAAACCCTCAACGCTCACATGATGATGTGGACCGACATCCTAAAGCCAAGCAGACGCACTGCCAACAACTTCCAGGCGTCTAACAATGGCATACCACCCTTGTATGGGCTCCGCAAAGACCACAAGACAGTCGACGACCCGACAACAGGACCACCAACAAGACCCGTATGCGGAGCAAATAATGCTAGGAACTACAGGATCTCCTACTTTCTCTCAATGGTTATACGCCCCATAATCAAGATGTCCCCAGATGTATGTGACAGTACAGAGGACCTCCTCAGCAGAATCAGTGAGTGCAACAACAACAGGAACCTATCCAACTGCATAATAGGCAGCATGGATGTGGTGTCACTGTACCCATCCATTAACATTGATTTTGCTGTGGGAAAATGTGTGGAGATGATCATTGAGAGTGAGGTGGAGTTCTGCGACGTCGACGCAGACGAACTGGGCCTCCTACTTAGACTTACCTACGACACTGACTACCTAGACAGCCATGACCTTAGACGTTTCTGCCTCAGTAGACCTATAAGAGGTAGACCCCCCCCATAACCTCAATGGCTAAAAAGACTCCCATGGGAAGGTGGATTGGGTGGACCAAAGCTATACAGACTCCCCAAAACAATGATCAGGTAAGAAAAATGGTCGCACATGCAATAGGGGCTAGTATCAAAACTACCCTAAAGGGCCACATATTCAAGTTCAACGAGAAGATCTACACCCAAAATGAGGGAGCAGCCATCGGCGTCAGCATAGCTAGTGATGTTGCCAACCTTTTTATGGTATGGTGGGAAAGGAGACTTAAAGATCTCCTTAATGAGAACTCCATAGACCTCATCATGTACTCTCGTTACGTAGACGATATCAATATAGTTATAAGAACATCCCCACTAGAGAGCACTAACAAGTTTGATTTAGAACGTAGCACAATGGAAAGCATCCAGCAGATAGCTAATTCCATACACCAGAGTATAACTGTAACTATCGACTACCCTTCCAAACACCCTAACAATAGACTACCTGTATTAGACACGGAACTCTGGATTAACACTATAGACGAGAGAGCCCAAATTCTCCACTCACACTATGCTAAACCCATGGCCTCCAAATACCTGATACTCAAAAGCTCAGCAATGTCCAGTAGTGCTAAGTTTAATATTCTGATCGCAGATCTGGTACGAGTGATGAAGAATGTGTCCCGCATGTGGGACCCAACAGAAATGGAAAGATACATCCAACACTTCATCAGCCGCATGCAGTTCTCTGGCTACAACCAAAGAGACAGAGTCAGAGTATACGAAGGAGCCATGGAGAAGTATAAGACCCTCATAGAACTGGACATGAAAGGAATTTTCCCATTATACAGGAGCAAATCATGGAATAGCTTAGATAGGGCTAGACATAAGATAGGGAAAGCCACCGCATGGTACGACAACCAGAGATACCAGAGTGTCATGTTTGTGGACGCTACCCCTGGAGGGAAATTAGCTAACCAGTGTAGAAAGGCCCTGAGAAAGACCCACTTAAAGATTAAGGTGGTAGAAAAGCCAGGAACCACCATAAAATCCCTGATCAGCAAAACCTACCCTTTTAAGAAAACCCACTGTACTAATAGGAAATGTATCATATGTAAGGTAAACCCCCGGATAAACTGTAAAACTAGAAACGTAGTCTATAGCATAAGATGTACAGAGGGTACTTGCAGAAACATGACAACAACATACATAGGCTAGACAGCTCGTAGCATAGGTGAAAGGATAGACCAACACTGGGGGGAACTAAAAGGACGAAAAAACGGTTCAGCACTATACGAACATGCCAGACAACAACACGACGGTAACATAGACAACATAGAAATTAGAATAATATCTAAACATAGAAATGACCCAGCAGATAGGCAAATCAGAGAGGCTAGTGAAATAGAACTTAGAAGGCCAAGGCTAAACAGAAAGAATGAATGGAATAACAACAACACCCAAACAAACAACACTGACCTAAGAGAAATATAAATAAATAAATAGATAAATAAATAAATAAATACATACACAAGCACAATAACAACAAACACATATAAACATACACTAGTAAAGATAGAATACATTAACCAATACACTGTCACCCAATCACGAACACACATCAAACAAAACACTATACACACACACAAACGCATGCGCAAAGAAGACAAAACAAAATAAACGAATAAATAAATATATAAACAGACTAAATAAAGATGGCGTAGAAAATACAATGCAACGGAAGGAAACAATAGCACCACTGACGATGTTGCAGATGTGCAACGAAAGAACTTTGATAAACTATATATATGTGTTTGTGTCTATATTGTATCTGTATTATTTTTGACCGTTGGTCAGTCAATGGCAACATTGAGGACCGAATAAATTAGATTACCGATATAAAAGACACAGAAGCGAAAAGCGAAAACCAACCAGACAGTGAGTGTGTTCTGTTATTAATTCTGGCAATATTACACAAATATGACCCTCCCCAAGTATAATAATAATATATATAATTATATATATATATATATATATATATATATATATATATATTTTAATTTCAGTTTATTTTGATCATGCTTTTATATTTATTTTTATTTCATTCCTTTTATTTTGATCATGCTTTATTTTTATTTTTATTTTTAATTTCATTCGCACCGTTTCCTTTCGCTATATGTCTCTCCACCACTCCCCTACACACCCTTTGAACTCTGTTCCCACACACTTCTCACCTGAGGAAGGGCTTATGCCAGAAACGTCGTTCCCCACCACCACCCCACTCTCCAGAGCGTGAAATTAATAAACATTCGTTGTACTGCCTCTCTGTTTGTTCCTGTTCAAATTTTTCCATTATATATATATATATATATATATATATATATATATATATATATATATATATATATATATATATATATCATACTAATGCTAAATTGTAGGTTTATTATAAAAGTATACTATGAATGCATGTGTACGTGTGCATGCGTGCATATGTGTGTACATACATAATTCTGAAGGTTAACAGAGAAGCTAGGTCACCATATTCTAATGAAATCTTCTTATTTAACACTTTGCTGTATACAATGTGTGGAAATCTCTTCTCATTATAAGCAGTATCTTAAGAAATATTGATTTTTCCTTTACTAAATAGTCTATCTCAGAAAACGGTGACCAATATCACGTATGCGGAGCGTTATTAACGCTGATGCCTATTATATTAATGAATGTGTTGACGAGGCAACGAGGAAACATCTACGTGATAGCTAAACCTGCTAGAATGCCCTTTGTCCACGAGTCTCCTTGATCAGGACTGACGTGCGTCAATACAACAACAACAACAATATCAACCACAAATAATATGTTATAAATATGTGAACACAATACCGGGCATCTTTATGAGAGGAAGATGTGATTAGTTGACATTCATGCCCCTATAGAAGGTATTAGGTGTGTAAGTATAGTCAACCGGAAATGGAGACCCATTGTGAAATTCCCTCCTGTTCTACAGCATGAGATACTATTAGACAGAAGACGTATAGAGTATTAAATCCTCACATTGTCAGAAGGTGATCAATGTTTCGATTTCTGTCGAATTCAATAACGAGTAATCCAGTTATTGATCAAAGGATTTCATAGACACGTGTACCTATAACGTTGATCTCATAGCGATTCAGTGTGACAGTGTTATATATGTGCATATATTTTGTTCCCCCAAATGGCTGACTGAATACACACATGTTCTTTAATCAATCTATCCATACGTAAACTATTTGCCTACAACCTTTTCCTTAAATTCTCTACATCTTTCCATTCTTTTTTCCATTCTTTTTACCATTCTCCTTCTATTTTCAGAAGAAGGGCTTAATCCGAAACGCCATGAGTAACCTTTTTCACTTTTTCTGAACGTCAAACTAATAACTTTAATCTTTATCTAATCCTGTCATTTGTTTTCATTCTCTCTGCAAATTCCTGCCTTAAAAGTATTTATTACTTCACCGAATAAAATCCTGCAGTTTCTAATACAATTCCCACGTTTTATAGAAGGACCATTGTAAATTATTCCACAAAATAAATCGTTATATATTCAAAAACTAATACTATGAACAAATCACTTCAGATTTAGAAGCTTTTGCTTCTCTTTTACAATTACTTGTGTGAAATCATTATGGTTTAATGCCATTATTGATTTCAATCTTCGCAATCTGGATCTTCAAGCTCTTGAATTCTTCAGAACTTCAGGTAAATTTTTACTTCGATTCCTTTTTAGTGGTTTTTGTTATTACTTTCTTTGTTGTTTTCTTTTGCCTTTCTTTATGACTCGAAGTGTTTTTATTGTCTTTGCTACTATTCGTACACAACCTGGTAATTATCTTGTGTCTTTCTTAAAAGGAAAACACGATGTGTTTCATTATTCCTGCCTTGGACACTAAGATTTGATTAAATTAAATGTACATCGTTTATGGTGTAGAATCCCATTGTCAATGGGATTTTATGTCTTTAAAGCACGATTTCTCTTACTAGTGGTATTTGATCTTCCAATAATAGAGAAGACGGTTAATATTTGCTTGATGACGTGCAAAAATATACTTGAAAACCAACTTTCGACCGATATAATTTAAAATGACGATAAAGAAGGGATCTGAGGAAAGTTGCGGTTTTGCTACACTGTTTAATGAAACAAATTTAACACATATTAATATATGTGATTGTCTACAGCTTAACTCAAATTTATTATTCTTCACACTAAAATACACATATATATTTAGTTCTGTTTTAGAAAAGCTAATTAATATCCATTCAATTTTAACACAGGATTTAAAACTTGTGTGATTTATAAAAAAATAAGAACTAAAGTTGCTAAAATATATTTTGGCATTTTTTCTTTTATCACTCTTAGACTAAGTTCTATAATTTCGAAACGTTTAAGGAATTGTAAAATTATTTTCAAATATAAAAGAACCTTCATCACACTACTACTTTATATCAACATTTCCCTCAACCTAACGGTTTTTACTTAACACATATGCGACCACAGTATAGAGAGATCCTTCATAAATAAAAATTGATTTTCAGATGGGTCACTCATGCATCGTTAAGCTCTACCTAATCCATGGCCGTGACTCCCACGATCGTCATGTATACTGTATGAAACTTGGTGAATATTTCAAAGAATTGCATTAATAGTACTCCCTACAATACCTCAGAAGTAGTGAGATGTTTTGTAATCGAAAGTTTAATTAAGTAAATGAAGACTGAGGTAAGAATATACTCACGGAGGGAGTTCCTGAAGAATTACGTCCTGATGAGGAAGGACTGGGACAAAGGTGAAAACACAATCCAGTGAGTTTTGTTTACACTTTTGATATCTAGAAATGTTTAGACAGTGTCGGTGCGCTATAATGTCATGGTTATTCCTTGTCGAGACCCTCGTCTAAATACAACATAAAGAACTTCACTAAATGTACCCATGGGGCATGAGGTTGTGTTAATCCAGGTGGCGTTATGTGGCTACCACCCCAAAAGAGGAGGGAACCCTCTACACCATACAACAGAACTACATTAAGTACAATTGATGTGATTGATGTGGCTACGACACTTTGAGTTATAGGGTTTTCTCTGTCAAACTTGGCTTGAGCTTAAACAACAACAACAGTAAGAACAAGTTAATAAACTATACGCTCCTTATAAGTCTGGAATCAATCGTATTGACGAAGCGTTGAGCAAATTATAAATTTTGAATGTATGTTAGCTTAAAGGAGGCTGCTTCAACGCAAGTATTTCTATTATGAAAATTAGTCGACCAAGTTGGTCAGCCTCATTTTGGTAAAACGAGAGTGCAGCCGCTAGTTATAGGCAGGTACGAATTCGAATTCCACAAAAGATGCTGTTCACTTTTTTTTTTAATGGTTGTGCTGCACCACAGGGACAGGCGCTGACAGAAGCTCTGTTTTTCAGTGGTTTGACTGAGTGTAAAAAGATTTCTTTACTTGAGTTTCTTTTTCATTGGTTCACAGCTGTTGGTCAGTTTCCTGCTTCAACTTCTCAAGTTGGGAGTGGACTGTCCTTCTAATGTGAGGGGAAGCAATGCTAGTAAGCAAGTAGAGGTCATCCATTTTGGTTGGCGTGAGACATCCAGGGATTGATCTGCAAGAGGCGTTTAGGGCAAGGACGGTTTTATTTTCCATGTGATGATCTGCTCTACACTGGTGTGACATACTCTGCTGTGGATTAGCAAAGGGCTAGGGCTGTAATACAGATAAAACCGGCAGGGGCACCCCATTTGGTGTTAGCCAGCTTCTTCGGGATGTTATTTCTTGATCCAAGATTGTATTTAGTCTTTGCAATATGACCCTTGTATGTAAGGGACCGGTTCAGAGTAACCCAAAGTTTAGTGTGTTCTAACCATTTCCCATACGAGTTGATCTTAGGCTAGCGGTTTGCTACCTGTAGATGAAAGGCAGTGATTTGGGTCGTATTAGGGTTGGCTCGAAGGTGGTAGACAGCATATGGAATAAGGCCGTCCAGAGCACTGGTGAGTGAGGTCTCAACTTATATATATATATATATATATATATATATATATATATATATATATATATATATATATATATATATATATATATATATATATATATATATATGTATGTATATATATATGTATGTATATATATATGTATGTATATATATATGTATGTATATATATATGTATGTATATATATATATATATGTATATATGTATATATATATATGTATATATGTATATATATATATGTATATATATATATGTATATATGTATATATATATATATATATATATATATATATATGTATATATGTATATATATATATGTATATATATATATGTATATATGTATATATATATATGTATATATATATATATATATGTATATATATATATGTATATATATATATATGTATATCTATATATGTATATATATATATGTATATATATATATATGTATATGTATATATATATATACATATATATATATATATATATATGTATACATATATATATACATATATATATGTACATATATATATATACATATATATATATTCATATATATATATATATATATATATATATATACATATATATATATACATATATACATATATATATATATATATACATATATACATATATATACATATATATATATACATATATACATATATATATATACATATATATATATATATATAATATATATATATATATATATATATATATATATATATATATATATATATATATATATATATATATATATATATATATATATATATACAATAAAGTATGTCCATAGAATCATTTGATAAAATATATACACCATCTCCTCTCCCAATCAGCATAATCAACCACACAAAAAACCAATTGAACCAGGCTATAAGATTAAAAGGCACCTATGAAGAAATAATAGATGGATAAACGACAGCCATCTATTCGCGATCAACTGCTATAGAATATTTACCCAGCATTTCAATAGCACGTGGAAATCGATTAAATATATCGTCAACCATACACAATTAGGTATAAAATCAAAATTAAAAGAAAAAATGTATATAAACATACCAAGATTACGTTTCTACCCATGGGGTTTCATTCGCTTTTGGAAATATCCGATCAAGGATAAATTCACGAGCTTCGAAATCATCAGGAAACAAACTCACTTGGACGAAAATTTTTCTTAGATGATCCCCGCCAGAAACGAATTCAAAATGGCTAAGAACTGTGACGTGGCATCGGTCAAGTCAGAAATGTGATTGGTGCCTTACAGCGAGTGGGCTGGTTGCTAGAAAGCGAAGCCTGATATTGCCTAAATTGCATTTCAACCCTATGGGAGATTATGAAATATAAAGACTTACATATACACAAACTAGACATATATATATATATATATATATATATATATATATATATAGAGAGAGAGAGAGAGAGAGAGAGAGAGAGAGAGGGGGAGAGAGAGAGAGAGAGAGAGAGAGAGAGATATAGATATATATATACATATATATATACAAGCCAAAAACGCATAAAATGAATCTTGATTCGTAAATATCAGTTTATAAGTGTCACTAAAATTATCGATTTATTTTTAATATTTCTCTATACTCGTGTAAGTATATATTTGAATATGCATGTTAATACTTATCTCTATACATGCATTTTTTATTATGTTCTTTTTTATGATTTGGGGTCCTTAGAAGATAATTCCACTTGTACAAAACGAACTACTTTCCAATATCACAGGAAGGAAGTCACACCAGATGCCATACAAATAACATAGTTTCCGTTTCTAAAACTATGGAAACATGAAGGCAACTTACAGCTATTTATGTATCTATTATTTGAAATAGAACTTTCGATCAGTGTATCAATAGTTTAATCCATTTCACTTGGCTTACATTGTTAATGTTCTTGAAAAAAGTACGAACGTCTCACAATACCATTTCCTCTCCTACACACATGGTATCTTGTAACGATGCATGAAATCAAAAATAATACATTTTAACCTATATTCTGAGAGAGATGCTAAGGTTTCATTCTAATGATTAAAGCTGGTCGGTTCGTATCTGTTTCAAAGCATTATATCTGTGGTCAAGACTATATATTTTGCTTCTTCTGGATACCACGAATAAATCTCAGTGATAAGAAACTGGAGAATTAACAAGGGAGTCGATAGATCTGGCGTTGAGTTCCACGCCTACTTCTGCATCTAAAGCAGGTAACCTAAAGGTATTCCAATACTCAGTCGGAGACCGTATTTTCTATTGGTTATCTCTGTTATTGCAACCGAAATCGGTTCCTTTGAATTTTTAATGGCTTAATCGGGAGAATAGCATTACCCATGACTCTTTTTACAGACTCTGAAACTGGCATGAGGAAGAGGCCTCACACGAATCTCTAAAAGAATGGAGATGTTTTAAAATCTTAAAATCATAAATTTAAAATCCCTATCTTAATAATTTCTGTTTCTTCTTTTATGACAGTAGTGTGTAGTTAAGTGAAATTTAATTGATATTACTCTCAAGACGAATATTGACTTGTGATCCTTACTGAGTAATGTTCTTGTGAGTTGAGAATTGTATTTCATATGCTGCAATTTACTGCTGAATGTAAATAAGTTGTGCCAGTGTGTTAAAGGACCAGCCTTATCAGACACTGTATCGTTCTGATTATGCCTGAAAACTACGTTAAGAATAATCGTGTCTGTGGAACCGATGGCAGTCCGACACACTGATGCTACACCTACAAGCGTCTTAGACTGCATCCAAACGAAAACCAGCCGGCTGAGTATCAAGGATTCACTCACGCATTTAGATCTCTGCTCTTCTGACCGATAGACTTGCTGTCTTCTCATTCTACTTTTTCTGCTGAAAACAAAATGGCCTCTGTTATCCCTAGCTAGCTGGTTACACTCCGCCTTCATCTCAAGCCCAATTGTCTCCTCCTCTCGCCAAACATACGGACAACTATTTTAGGTTCCCCACTAACGTCTACGACAATCCTCTATAATAATCCTTTCCTACCATCTTTTTCCTGCAGTCGTCTACTTACATATGTTCAAGCTGAACGTCAAACGAATCAGTCTGATCAGTCTATGAAGGTCAAATACATCAGTCTTGCCAGGTCATACATTCCCCCTCGTTAAATCTTAAAAGGGAACCATTAAGCGGTCGCTCGGCTTGTTAGAAATGGCAGTCGCATTATTCTAAACTAAAATCTTAAGAGAATGTTTACATCAGCTAGTGTTGTTCGAGATGCATTAAATCTGAAAAGAGATAGCTGATCGGAGTAAACTAAATAATTACAATAACCATAAAGAGGTTACTAAAAGGAAACAGCAAAGTGTGTGCACGTATGCGAATGCGCATGCGTGCCTGTGGGTATATGTCTTTTTTTTTTATCTGCGCTTCAAATCTGTAGTTTTCTAATAATAACGAAAACAATGTTCTTTGCTGTAGAATGACAAATAATATAAATGATCGACACCAAATTTCTCACGTTGTCTCTATACCCATAGCGACATTACAGTAGGCAATGTGTTACTGAAAACAGGAAAACGTAACAAAAAGAGAAAAAAGAAATATGACTGATTTAAAAGAAATATCTCACTTTCGTTCATGTATTCCTCTACATCTTTCTCACCTGATATAATTGAAACCACGTGTCTAAGATACTGACAGCCTGTCTACTGCTGAAATCTGTCCATTTATTTAATTATCAACTGTATAGAGCGACAATAAAAAGATTTGCTTTCACAATTTAAACGTGATATTTTACGCACTTCCAAAATGAAAGATTTTACTAATTTATAATTGATTTTAATGAACAATTTCCTGAAGAATAAATAACACGTTTCAAGCGAATATCTGAAAGCTAGGATGTAACTTAATATATGTGACTTCATTCACTTAAGCTTTCTTATAACAACTAGTACAGTACCCGTCAAAAATAATTTGTTTTAGTGACTTCATTTCAGTAATTTTTAATTTTTCTACTTCAAGATTTTCTGTTATATGTTGTCTTCTTTCAGTTACTGTCAGGCTTTGCTTGTTTTCGTTTTGTAGCTCTTTCGTTTCTTATCAATTAACTTTTAGCAGTGATCTTTTCTGCAATTTAACAGTTTTGCCTCTATTTGACTTGCTATTACCAATTGTATATTTGAAATGTGTTGTCTCTTCATTTTCTAGTCTAGCGTTGATCTCACCTCTTTACTCTGATCTGTCCCGCGCACATATTTATTCTCTTCATCTGTATATAGTTCTTTTTTCTTTTTTGCCTCAATCAAAATGTGTTTTCACTTATTATTTCAACGTTCTAGGGCGGTGGATTGGCACTATCGGTAGAGGGTCGGATGCCATGCTTTGACGTATAGAGTTACGGCCCTTGCCATTCTGAGTTCAAATCCCGCCGAGGTTAACTTTGCCTTTCATCCTTACGGGGTCGATAAAATAAAGTACCAGTAATGCACTGGGTAATTGCTGGCCTTGTGCCTAACGTAGAAACAATTATTCCTTTCTGTCCCACTATTTTTTCAACTCGTCACAATACTCCACTGTCTGCTTGACTGACTGCTAGTCTCGTCAGAATTCTTGATACTGACTTTTAGATCTCTCTCTCTCTCTATATATATATATATATATATATATATATCTTTATCTCTCACACACACACACACACACACACACACACACACACACACACACACACACACACACGGTCGTTCCCTTCTACACTGTCAATCTCCCATCGTCCTTACACACACATATATAAATTGTGAAATTGACTGGTTTATGCACGTGGTTGGTCGAAATATCTAGAATTCGAACTCTAACGAGCGCGCTAACTCTATATCACTGTCTAATCACCTGTTGGCATTTAATATCCGGAAAAATGTTAGGCACTACCGTTGTTACTGTCGCAATATTTCTCGCCATGGGACTTGGAGACTAGAGCCGAATGCTACCATTCTATAGTACAGCAATTGGAGACTGAATTTTTCTAACCAATTTTTCATTAACTTATTAATTTGTGTTTGAGATACGTTGGCTGAGTGCTTATGGCAAGAGTGGAACTATTTGAATTGCGTCTCGTGCCATGACGTAAATTTCTGAATCAGTGGCCAATCGTTGGACGGGATTGTGATGACGCGTAGGGATTTCAGTTGCTAACGTTCTACTGTGTTGGCCGTCACATACAGGCATAGCCGACACGGACTGGAATCGAATTCTGTCGATCGATTGGTTATTAATTAATCGAAACCCGCTGATGAAGCCACATGAGCCGATTACTGCATTAAGTGTGGCCAAAACTCGAGTACGGGTAAAGATTGAAGGTACCCATTTACGTGTGTTGTATTGAAGCGAATAACTATGTGTCTACTCTGGGAATTTACTTATTGAGTATGCTGAGATACAACCGGTCCTAGCAGTGAAACCCATGCTAGTTCCGTCAACTTATTTTATATATATATATATATATATATATAGAGAGAGAGAGAGAGAGAGAGAGAGAGAGAGAGAGAGGGAGAGAGAGAGAGAGGGGGGGGGAGAAAATTTAGTGCGAAAATGTAAAGAATGTAGGAATTTTTGGAAAATATTTCAAATATTTTCCAAAAATTCCTACATTCTTTACATTTTCGCACTAAATTTTCTCCCCCCCCTCTCTCTCTCTCTCTCCCTCTCTCTCTCTCTCTCTCTCTCTCTCTATATATATATATATATATATATATATATATATATATAAAATAAGTTGACGGAACTAGCATGGGTTTCACTGCTAGGACCGGTTGTATCTCAGCATACTCAATAAGTAAATTCCCAGAGTAGACACATAGTTATTCGCTTCAATACAACACACGTAAATGGGTACCTTCAATCTTTACCCGTACTCGAGTTTTGGCCACACTTAATGCAGTAATCGGCTCATGTGGCTTCATCAGCGGGTTTCGATTAATTAATAACCAATCGATCGACAGAATTCGATTCCAGTCCGTGTCGGCTATGCCTGTATGTGACGGCCAACACAGTAGAACGTTAGCAACTGAAATCCCTACGCGTCATCACATGCAATCAACATGGTCACTGATATCATAGAAGTTCCTTCGATTGTTTATGAGAGTATATTTGCTTAAAAACTTGTATTCTAGAATGTAATGTTTTTGTTTTGTGTAACTACAACATTATAAAAGACTAGCAGAAAACCACGCTTCGGGTGTTGTTTCTACTAGCATGTGTAGCGTGCCTATTGATATTATACGCAAATATATTATGCATTTATATATGATACGTCAAATAAAATCGTAATTGAGAATATGCACAGAAATTGAAGAGAGACTGTGTTACACTGTGTTCTGCAATCAGTAAAGTAATCCATGATACATTTAACAACTACGATATTATATATAAATTGCATTAGGAGAAAATTAGCAACGGAAATATAAACCTTATATAACGATGTAAATATATAAACGTTTATATAAGAGTTGTAATAAGTGTTATAATATAACGGACGCTAACCAGAAATGTTGACATTTGAAAATGTTAAAGAAGTGAATCTTGAAATAAGCAATAAAATTATTTATATTTAATCAAGAGTTACGAAATTTAGTACATAATTTATGTAATATGCATTCATTATTTATTCAAAGTAATACAACTTATTTTACTAACGGGATCAAAAAATATATTCAGGATGCAGTCCCGCACTCCTCCCTTTATTATTATACCAACAGCAAGGTTATTGTAACCTTCCCTTTTTTTCTTCTTCTCCTACTTATTTCTGGCGGGGGGGGGGGTCATGAGGGGTAGAGTCCTCAAACACGCTCTCCAGAAGGTCCTATCGGAAACAACCGTCACTAATTGATCCAGCCGAGCTCATGGATGTTATCCAACCATCTTGCTCATGGTCTACCTCAGGGTCTCCTACCAGTTAGCTTTACCCATAAAATCTATCGAGTGATTCTTTCTTCAGACATTCTAACCATATGTCCGTAGTGTCGAAGCTATGATCTTTCGCTTGGGAGAAGTAGCAGTTCCACCTGGAGTCACTCCTTGATATCCGAGCTACGTAACCTATCGAGTAACGTTTGTCAAAGTCCCTTCGGAATAACCCCATTTCAGTCGCTTCTATTCGCGATCTTTCGGTCAAGACCATAGTTAAAGGATGGTACGAATACCGAATTGAAGATAGCGAGTTTCGCTTTTACGATGACCGAATGTTGAACCTGGCGCATTAGTATCATAACATATTCAAATATTATAAATTATCTGGAGTGATGAAGTTGAGAATGCATCTATGATTCTTAGATATTGTATAGAAATATCGATAACCTTATATAATGCTAGGAAATTTCAAACATAATGTTATTAACTAAATACTCGCTGTAATCATTATTGACCACGTCTCTATCGTTATGTAAACTAGTTAAAATATATTTCATTCCATATTTAAACTGGAACAACTCGAAACGAAATACAAAAAAGAAAACCTAAATACCGGTAGAAATACTGGAAAATTAAAATAAATTCTCCCCGTAGTATAAAATGTTCAGATAGAAAATGTCGAAACGTTTTAAAAATATTTGCGGTTGATTTTCCATACGTTATTGATTAAAATTAATGCTTAATTAGTGTTTTATTGTTAGCAAATCGTTGCAAACGATATTCAAATATCTTCTCATCAAACCTATTGTTGATGCTTTTATTTTGTACATTGATTTATGTCGGACAACATCACTCTGGTACTTAACTATAATATATTCAAAAACGATTATGTGAAGTTCTTTTTAAATAAATTTATACGTCTAGTAACGTTACTTCCATTAAGAAATATAAAGACATTTATTTTATTTTTCTTATGTTCCTATTTTGTATATAATTCATATTATATTACACATACACGCACACACACACCCACACGCACAGGTATATATATGTGTGTGAATGTGTGTATGCGTGCGTGTATGTGTAATATAATATGAATTATATTACACATACATGCACATATATATATATATATATATATGCGTGTGTGTGTGTCTGTGTGTGTGTGTGTGTGTGTGCGTGCGTGCGAATGTGTGTATTTATGCGTTATGAGACTATTTTGATATTATTGTCACTGTTTTTAATGCTGTCATCTATTCAACAATAACAAGTCTACTACAACTACTACTACTGATACTTGTACTTCGATTAATTACTTCAAGTATATATATATATATCTGTGTGTGTGTGTGTGTGTGTGTGTGTGTGTGTGTGTGTGTGTGTGTGTGTGTGTGTGTGTGTGTGTGTGTGTGTGTGTGTGTGTGCGCGTGGGGGGGGGGGGTGTTACTATGCCGTGCTACTACTGAGAAACTAGTTTCATTTATATTTCCTCTCTATCATATTCGACAAATTATTTTGTTGACCAAAAATACGTGAAGTATCATCAGTTATTTAAAGACACTGTAGGCTGATCGAAATTACTCACAAACGAACTGAAAAACACCTCCAATAAATTTTGTCTGGGATTTCTGAGGTTATTATTTCTCTTAATACGGTGGATTGGCAGTGTTGGGAGAGGGTCGGACGCCATGCTTTGACGTATAGAGTTACGGCCCTTGCCATTCTGAGTTCAAATCCCGCCGAGGTTAACTTTGCCTTTCATCCTTACGGGATCGATAAAATAAAGTACCAGTAATGCACTGGGTAATTGCTAGCCTTGTGCCTAACGTAGAAACAATTATTTCTCTTAATACGTGGAATGGGCTGCCAAATGAAAGTGTCTGATATTGTATTGTACCGTGTAAATTCGATAACATGTCAAACCTTAATAGTATTAGAAAATGCTATTTTTCACCAATATTCCTTCTGTAAGAAACATTATAAACATACAGCTATTTGGGAACCCACAATTGATTCCAGCCATGAAAAGCAGTTTCGTAACTGTTACTAAAATAAACATCAAGTAATGAAACTTACAGGCTAACAGACCTGCCAACCTCTAAAAATCCAAACGGGGAGTACCATGAAAAAAAGTGCCCCAAAACGGGGAGAAATGAGGCAAAATGGGGAGATTTTATAAAATAAAAGCTATACCCATCTCTCATGCACCCCAAAGTGGGTGGGAGATCTCCCCGTCAGACGGGGAGAGTTGACAGGTCTGGGCTAAATAAATTGCGTGATATTTTTAGTAGAATGTTCACGAACTATATGTGAAATCGTCTTGCTTCTTTCGAACTATTTTTTCCTAAAGTATATGAACAATATTATTTGCCTTTTAACATTTTTTTTTTTCATTAGAAAAATTCATAGACACTCAGCTCATGGAGCATGAATTCTACTGCAACGCTTTGAGAATATTTTATGTTTCTGAAAAATAAAAGACACATTATTTTCTATAGCTTGAATTGGTCTAAATCTCAATAGATAACTGATAATCTGTGAATTTTTATTCATATCTAACGCTCTATCCAGAGATATTTCATGTAATACAAATATTAAGGTTCAAATATGTCATGAGCATCCAGTTTCCATTTTCGATTGGTTGAAGCTTTCTTTATTGATACAATTCCCTTCTGAAAAGCATGACCATCGTATTTTCTCATTTATACAGTAATTGTTAGCTTTCAAAAAGCTAGTCACATCTATTTGCAATACGTTTTTAATTCCTGTTTTTACAAACAATTTATCTCAATTCTCTCTTTATTCAAAACCTCGTGTGTCAAAATATTAAGACATTCTAACAGAAAACTTAAGTTGTAATCAATAGTGTAGTTAATCAGCTGTATAATTAATATTATCTAACCTTCCCTTCTGTAGTCATTGATTCTCATTTTTTAACCATTGAAAACCGCTTACAGATATTTAGCCAACTGCATCAAAATGAAAATCCAACTGCCCGCACCTATCCGAAACGCAAACTGAAATACTTCTATAGTTTCATAGCAAGATAAAACAAAATGTTTAGCCAATCAGAGATTCAAATGTGTATTGGAAGAAAAGTGACTATTCAAGTCTCAGACATGATTTGTAACAGCAGAGTACCAGACATCTTTTGGCGATTGCATTCCAGAACTCTAAAATAATCATATCCCGTGGATTAGTGCTGCTAATCCCAAAATACATAATTTCGGATCGTGCTTCGATCTTTAACTGCAATCCTATCAATCATACAATGATCACGCAATAGATCGCTTGATTAAATTGATTTAGGTAAAGAAATTACTGCCATTTTCCAGATCTCTCTCTCTCTCTCTCTCTCTCTCTCTCTCTCTCTCTCTCTCTCTCTCTCAGTTTCTGTCTCTCTTTCTCTTTCTCTTACTCTCTCTCACTCTTTCTCTCTCTCCCCTCTCACTCTCTCTCTCTCTCTCTCTCTATCTCTCTCTCTCAGAGAGCTACAAATACACACATAAATATAAATATATGTATATATATACATGTGTGTGTGTGTGTGTATATGTGTGTGGGTGCATGTGTGTGTGTGTGTGTGTGTGTGTGTGTGTGTGTGTGTGTGTGTGTGTGTGTGTGTGTGTGTGTGTGTGTGTGTGTGTGTGTGTGTGTGTGTGTGTGTGTGCATGTTTTGTGTGTGTGTATGTATATATTCATATGTATATCATTTATGTTAGGCTGTTTACCAATGGGTAGAACTAGTCTTCTATTTTCTATGTTCAATTTCTTTGTATCTTCTATCTTCTATTCTCTGTTTGAGTTCAACGTAATACTATTGTATAATTCTCTAAATAACACCTGATGAAATCGTCAAGTCTTACATATTAATCGGTTGGTAGGGCTCGGCCATCGAAACATGTATAGTGCTTTCGCGGAATTAAAATTCTAAAGTAAATATTCCAAACCGGCCGTCTGTGGTTGTTTTAATGAATATATATATATATATATATATATATATATATATATATATATATATATATATATATATATATATATATATTGTTATACTTGGGGAGGATCATATTGTTGTAATAATATTGCCAGAAATAATAACAGAACACACTCACTGTTTGATTGATTTTCGCTTCTGTATCTTTTATATCTCCATAGTTAATTCATTTGGCCATCAATGTTTATCATTGACTGACCAACGGTAAAAAATACAGATGTAAATACATATATATAGTCTAACAAAGTTCTTTCGTTGCACATTTGCAACATCATCAGTGGTACTATTATGTTTCCTCCTGTTGTATTGTATGTCTACGCCATTTTTATGGTGGTGTGGGGGTGTGTTTATAGACCCTAGCATTTGAGTAGCTAGGTCCACCATTTTACTGCTACTGGAATTTCGTGAGTTGCAGGTGGTGCATTGAGTGGGATCTGTGTAAGTGCGCGTTTTCCTGTTGTAGCGCGCGTTGTCATTTAATCAAACACAGCACCAACACCACCGCGCCCTCGGCCCAAAGCCCATTGCTCTACCCCGTTCTCCCTCCCTCTTTTTCTGTGGCCCTAGAGTCCTTGCTTGTCCATTCCTTTTCCTCTCATTTATGTCCTTTCTTCTACTTTTCCATACAGCCAGATCTGCCCTTCCTTACCCCTTCCCGATTTTCTCATTACTTAATTTGGCATTTATCTTTCTTTCTCATACTTATTTATCTGTTAAACATAAAATTTCAAAAGTTTCAAATCCTGAAAAATGAAAAAAAAAGAAAATCATTATGCTTTAGCAATAAAAAAAAATCAGACAGTTATATCTAATCTAAACGTTGTTAGTGTTGAGGACTTTGTGGAACTTGTGGTTACTTGGTAAGTACTGTCTAACAAGGGACAGGTAACGTCTAGCTATATATCCATAGATAGATCGAATGAAGGATTAAACCCTTTAATATTGATATCTACAAATCTAGATAGAAGATAAAGCTGTAAATGTGTCTAAACACTTTTCTAATAAGCTAATATGAAAAATCCTTAATAAGGTGAAAGTGTCTTTAATATAACATCTTTAAAAAAATGGCGTTCCCTGATCACAGACACGTGCGCGCACACATACACACATGTGCATACACGCGCGTACAACATACATACACGCATGCATACATACATTCATAAATACATAAATACATACATACATAGATACATACATATATATATATATATATATATATATATATATATATATATATATATATATATATATATAACGAAGGAAATGTGGTAAGGAACCAGGTGGACCATAACGCACCAAAGTACTCAATACTTGGGGTAGTAGAGTGGGTAATAGGAACCAGTAAGACCTCGACGGCTGAGCTCAAGCCGTTTCGACGGCTAATTCTGGACTGAATTAGCCGTCGAAACGGCTTGAGCTCAGCCGTCGGGGTCTTACTGGTTCCTATATATATATATATATATATATATATATATATATATATATATATACATACACACATGTGTGTGTTTCTGTATGTGTGTTGTTGTTTTTGTTGTTGAATATACGACTACTTATCATGTTTAACCCTTTAGCATTTAAACGGGGCGAATCCGACCAGAATTCTCTCACCTCTTTCTGTTCAAGCTGGCTGTAACTGGCCCCTCATACCGACTTTAAGGTATTGTTCTCAAAATAAATAATATCAAAATCTCATAGAATCGATGTTATATGAGATAATTATATGAGGTAAAACCTATACCGCGAAAATGCAATAGTAAATATAGAGTAATGTAAATGCTAAAGGATTAATTTACTTTGAAATAATGATTCTACAGTTCCAAACAAACTGTGGAGGGTTTATTAGAAAATACTAAATGGCTCTAATAAAAAGATTGAACCTGGGAAAGAGTTACCTTCAGCAACACATGTATGAATATGTGTGTTGGGGCCGTGCGTTTGTGTGTACGTGCGTACGTGTGTGTGTGCGTGTGTGAGTACGTGCGTACATGTGTGTGTGTGTTCGAGCGTGTGTGCGTACGTGTTATGTGTGTATATATATATATAATATATAGAGAGCGTTTTGAAGCTGAATAGTTATTTAATTGAACAAGACCAAAATAAAAGGAGAAAGAGGGAAACAAGAATAGTCATTGTGATGGTCACAGACTGTGTGAAGAAAGAGCTTTGATAATTAACTATAACAATAAAATAACCATCCAATTACGACCCCAACCGAGAAATGGATTAGTTATGAAGCCAAGAAGAAAACTGAAGTGAAACTTAACAGGTGCGTGTGTTTCTATTGACAACATGACCCTCCCAAAGTATAACAATTTATGAGGGTCTATGGCTCCGTTAATTTATCGTGATATATATATATATATATATATATATATATATATATATATATATGAATATATATATATATATATATATATATATATATATATATATATATGAATATAGACATAGAATATTCGAAAATATTCTGTATGTTTATAATAAACATTTTGAAGACCTAATCGCTATAGAATAGAATACGTCACGTATTACAATTAGATTCTCGATAAAAGCAAGGGAAGTAATCTACGCGTTTCATTCTCGTTAGAAATCATCAGGACTACATATCCAGTGCTTTTATCGAGAATGACACAGCTAGAGACTTATAGAATACTTAGCTGTGTACAGGAACTGGTTTGAAAGAGCGGTTGCCGGTCCGGCAGAAATTAGAAATTGGAATAAATGCTCTGAAATAGCGATATATATGTGAATATAGACATAGAATATTCGAAAATATTCTGTATGTTTATAATAAACATTTTGAAGACCTAATCGCTATAGAATAGAATACGTCACGTATTACAATTAGATTCTCGATAAAAGCAAGGGAAGTAATCTACGCGTTTCATTCTCGTTAGAAATCATCAGGACTACATATCCAGTGCTTTTATCGAGAATGACACAGCTAGAGACTTATAGAATACTTAGCTGTGTACAGGAACTGGTTTGAAAGAGCGGTTGCCGGTCCGGCAGAAATTAGAAATTGGAATAAATGCTCTGAAATAGCGATATATATGTGAATATAGACATAGAATATTCGAAAATATTCTGTATGTTTATAATAAACATTTTGAAGACCTAATCGCTATAGAATAGAATACGTCACGTATTACAATTAGATTCTCGATAAAAGCAAGGAAAGTAATCTACGCGTTTCATTCTCGTTAGAAATCATCAGGACTACATATCCAGTGCTTTTATCGAGAATGACACAGCTAGAGACTTATAGAATACTTAGCTGTGTACAGGAACTGGTTTGAAAGAGCGGTTGCCGGTCCGGCAGAAATTAGAAATTGGAATAAATGCTCTGAAATAGCGATATATATGTGAATATAGACATAGAATATTTATTCCAATTTCTAATTTCTGCCGGACCGGCAACCGCTCTTTCAAACCAGTTCCTGTACACAGCTAAGTATTCTATAAGTCTCTAGCTGTGTCATTCTCGATAAAAGCACTGGATATGTAGTCCTGATGATTTCTAACGAGAATGAAACGCGTAGATTACTTCCCTTGCTTTTATCGAGAATCTAATTGTAATACGTGACGTATTCTATTCTATAGCGATTAGGTCTTCAAAATGTTTATTATAAACATACAGAATATTTTCGAATATTCTATGTCTATATTCACATATATATCGCTATTTCAGAGCATTTATTCCAATTTCTAATTTCTGCCGGACCGGCAACCGCACTTTCAAACCAGTTCCTGTACACAGCTAAGTATTCTATAAGTCTCTAGCTGTGTCATTCTCGATAAAAGCACTGGATATGTAGTCCTGATGATTTCTAACGAGAATGAAACGCGTAGATTACTTCCCTTGCTTTTATCGAGAATCTAATTGTAATACGTGACGTATTCTATTCTATAGCGATTAGGTCTTCAAAATGTTTATTATAAACATACAGAATATTTTCGAATATTCTATGTCTATATTCACATATATATCGCTATTTCAGAGCATTTATTCCAATTTCTAATTTCTGCTGGACCGGCAACCGCTCTTTCAAACCAGTTCCTGTACACAGCTAAGTATTCTATAAGTCTCTAGCTGTGTCATTCTCGATAAAAGCACTGGATATGTAGTCCTGATGATTTCTAACGAGAATGAAACGCGTAGATTACTTCCCTTGCTTTTATCGAGAATCTAATTGTAATACGTGACGTATTCTATTCTATAGCGATTAGGTCTTCAAAATGTTTATTATAAACATACAGAATATTTTCGAATATTCTATGTCTATATTCACATATATATCGCTATTTCAGAGCATTTATTCCAATTTCTAATTTCTGCCGGACCGGCAACCGCTCTTTCAAACCAGTTCCTGTACACAGCTAAGTATTCTATAAGTCTCTAGCTGTGTCATTCTCGATAAAAGCACTGGATATGTAGTCCTGATGATTTCTAACGAGAATGAAACGCGTAGATTACTTCCCTTGCTTTTATCGAGAATCTAATTGTAATACGTGACGTATTCTATTCTATAGCGATTAGGTCTTCAAAATGTTTATTATAAACATACAGAATATTTTCGAATATTCTATGTCTATATTCACATATATATCGCTATTTCAGAGCATTTATTCCAATTTCTAATTTCTGCCGGACCGGCAACCGCTCTTTCAAACCAGTTCCTGTACACAGCTAAGTATTCTATAAGTCTCTAGCTGTGTCATTCTCGATAAAAGCACTGGATATGTAGTCCTGATGATTTCTAACGAGAATGAAACGCGTAGATTACTTCCCTTGCTTTTATCGAGAATCTAATTGTAATACGTGACGTATTCTATTCTATAGCGATTAGGTCTTCAAAATGTTTATTATAAACATACAGAATATTTTCGAATATTCTATGTCTATATTCACATATATATCGCTATTTCAGAGCATTTATTCCAATTTCTAATTTCTGCCGGACCGGCAACCGCTCTTTCAAACCAGTTCCTGTACACAGCTAAGTATTCTATAAGTCTCTAGCTGTGTCATTCTCGATAAAAGCACTGGATATGTAGTCCTGATGATTTCTAACGAGAATGAAACGCGTAGATTACTTCCCTTGCTTTTATCGAGAATCTAATTGTAATACGTGACGTATTCTATTCTATAGCGATTAGGTCTTCAAAATGTTTATTATAAACATACAGAATATTTTCGAATATTCTATGTCTATATTCACATATATATCGCTATTTCAGAGCATTTATTCCAATTTCTAATTTCTGCCGGACCGGCAACCGCTCTTTCAAACCAGTTCCTGTACACAGCTAAGTATTCTATAAGTCTCTAGCTGTGTCATTCTCGATAAAAGCACTGGATATGTAGTCCTGATGATTTCTAACGAGAATGAAACGCGTAGATTACTTCCCTTGCTTTTATCGAGAATCTAATTGTAATACGTGACGTATTCTATTCTATAGCGATTAGGTCTTCAAAATGTTTATTATAAACATACAGAATATTTTCGAATATTCTATGTCTATATTCACATATATATCGCTATTTCAGAGCATTTATTCCAATATATATATATATATATATTCTACAGGACTAGAACTGTTTCATTCGTGAGAAATCATCAGGCACCTCATGATGATACCTCACGAATGAAACAGTTCTAGTCCTGTAGAAGCTTTCTATATTAAAACATTTATACTCTTCTATGTATTGAGTACCTTACTTACTGTGGTTACTTCCGACTCAACCCGGAATAACTTATATATATATATATATATATATATATATTTATTAAAATAACAGATTAAAGTTTAAGCAAAGAATCGCTGCTTTCACCCTTAACGGGATCTTCTGAAACTAACAAAGTCAATCTGTAAACGCAGAACTGGATATTTCAAAAAACGTTGCAACCGGAGGAAGACAGGAAGACGATACTTTGGTTCATGGTGACGTTCGCTGGCAAAGAACGGGAAAAAACGAATAATACGTCATTAATAGGAGCGGTGAAAAACAATTACGTGCAAGGACAGAACCACGTTTATGGTATAAAAGAGGTCGTAGACTAATGTTCTCTAAGTGGTGCATAGAGATGTTCTCTGGCAATGAACGAAAAAACGAAGATAATAAGTCATATATGGAGCGTGGAGAACAATAGCGTGCAAAGACAAAACCACATAAATGGTATAGCAGAAGTCGTAGACTAAAATTCTAACTAGGAGACCGAATGAATCTCCGCTACAGAGTTAAGAACAAAGTAAATAAATACAGTACAAAAGTAATAGGAACAAATAAATACATACACGCAAACAGAAACGTACATACACAAGCATACGCAAAACCTTACCATAGGTATACAAAACCACGCACATATAAATATGTGTATGTGTGTATGCTTGTGTACAAATAAATAAATAATTATATAAACGTATATAAGTAAATAAATACGTATATAACAAGCGCACACACATACCTACAAATAAATACATGAAGGTTCGGAGACGTAAGTCAACTAAAACAAGAAGTACACATATACACACACCCACCATACGTACGAACCTGCATACTCACGCAGACGCAAAACTCCCATATACACATAACCAAGCCCTAAATACCAGAATATGTAAAAGATTATACGCCAAAACAGTCAAATATACGTACGAGAAGGTATACATACCTTCACAAAACATACGGGTAATATATACTTACCTATGCAAATAAGTAAAGGAATAAACAAAACATATACTTAGCTCCCACATCAAGACGTAAATATCCACGTATAGATCGTGCTATCCGTTAGGGTATAACGTAGGGCTGTAATACAGGAAAGTTTTGTGCAATTTATGTTTACAAGCCGAAATTGCCTCAGATTTATTGTTTAAGATGTGGTCTGTGGCGTAGAGTATTTCCAGGGCCTCAGCGGCGCAGAGGTCACATGGTCTTTTATTTCCGTTATACGATCTAGCCCTAGCTAGGATCTCCCAGTGTAACTTATATTGGGTGTGGTTGTCTTTTAGACTCCAGATATAAGCTGAAAGTGACGTCATATTCTTTCTTAGAGGGTAACGAAAAGAATGGGTATGAATGTAAAGACGCTGCTTGAAACTATTGGCGGTTAACCCTATGTAGGCCCTACGGAACGTGGGTGTTACAACCTTACATTTGTAGACAATGTTACTAGAGAGGCATTTCCCGGATAGGGGACAATCAGCCCGATTCCTACAATTACAGTTAGTACTAACTACAGGGTTGCACGTGTTCCTACGGCTAGGTATTTTAGCTAAATTTGAAGCTGTGATGTTATGTGCAAGGTTAGGAGTCGTTGAGTAAGAAATTTTAATAGTGTTTCTATTAAAAATGTTACTATATTTATGTGTAGGGGGAAAATGCTTCGTAATAAGGGAAAGAAAGATCTTAGCTAATGGTGTGGCCACCTCCATATTATATGGTGGGTTAAACCAACAAATGCGACGGGATCTATTTCTTCTAGGTCTATTCTCGTACTCTGTATATGCTACCTTATCGACAAATCCACTTCGAGCAAGAGCTTCATTGTAATAAGTGGAATGGTCGTTGAAAATGCGCTCGTTGGTGGAAAGACGGGAAAGCCTCAACGAAACGTTTTTTACCAGGTTCTTGGTTATGCTGGCAGGATGGTTGGAATGCTTACTTATGTAATTAAGCGTATCATTCGGCTTTCTATACGGGTAATGCAACCCATTCAATAAATTGAGGGTAACGTCGAGGTAATTAACGACCGAGAGATTGGCCTCAACCTGTATAGAGAAGTTGAAGCCTTTAAAGAAGGCTGTGAGTTCTTTTCTGAATCTGTCGCAAGCACGAGGTTCGCACTTAGTCATGGTCAAAAGGCCATCGTCACGGTACAAACCACAGCCCGCGTTGGGGAATTCGTCCTTGATAGAGAAAAGAAGGAAAAGGCCAATAAGATCAGTAACCTCCGCAGAGTCACTGGCGCCCATACTCACGTCGAATGGGGTACTATTGGATTTTTTAATCCAAATAGAATCGTCGAAATTAATCACCGACTTTCGGGCATTAAGGATGACATCAACATTAAGGATGACTTATTATCTTCGTTTTTTCGTTCATTGCCAGAGAACGTCTCTATGCACAACTTAGAGAACATTAGTCTACGACCTCTTTTATACCATAAACGTGGTTCTGTCCTTGCACGTAATTGTTTTTCACCGCTCCTATTAATGACGTATTATTCGTTTTTTCCCGTTCTTTGCCAGCGAACGTCACCATGAACCAAAGTATCGTCTTCCTGTCTTCCTCCGGTTGCAACGTTTTTTGAAATATCCAGTTCTGCGTTTACAGATTGACTTTGTTAGTTTCAGAAGATCCCGTTAAGGGTGAAAGCAGCGATTCTTTGCTTAAACTTTAATCTGTTATTTTAATAAATATTTGCTCTTCGGTTCTTATATATTTGATATATATTTTCCTTATCGAGCCCTCTCTGGATTTAGTCTTCAATTTTATTATTATTACTATATATATATATATATATATATATATATATATATATATATATATATATATATATATATATATATATATATATATACAATATATTAACAAATGGAAACTATATTTATAAAACCATATTTATTTCATTATACATATTTCAAGGGCCACCAAGGCAAACTAGGGTGCGCTTTCATCAGATAAAATATAATATAGGTTAGTTTTATAAATAAATATTGACATACCCTGAAAAAATGCAACCATTCTGGTTGGAATCTCCTGGTTATACAACCAGAATAGTTGTATTTTTTCAGCGTATGTCAATATTTATTTATAAAACTAACCTATACTATATTTTATCTGATGAAAGCGCACCATAGTTTGCCTTGGTGGCCCTTGAAATGTGTATAATGAAATAAATATGATTTTATAAATATAGTTTCCATTTGTTAATATATTGTATATTTACTCCAATAATTTGTTGAGTGTTTTATATCAGTTATAAAAATATTTTGCTTGTTGTATCCCAACAAATAAAATATAACCTCTACATATATATATATATATACGTAGGTCCCGGGTTGAGTCGGGGATAACCACAGTAAGTAAGGTACTCAATACATGGCAGAGTAAAATTTTTTTATTTTATAGAAGGAGCTTCTACAGGACTAGTACTGTTTCATTCAGATGAAATCTTCAGGAAGCTCTTCTGCTTCCTGAAGATTTCATCTGAATGAAACAGTACTAGTCCTGTAGAAGCTCCTTCTATAAAATAAAAATATATATATATATATATATATATATATATATATATATATATATATAACAGAGAATGTCTGTCTGTCTGTCTGTCTGACTCCCTAAAACTCGAGGACCACCCAACCGACTTTTTTCAAACTTTATACATGTAATACTCATAGTCCTGTTGAGTGTTTTGAGCAAAGAAAATTTCAAATTTTCAATGCCCTAGGGACCGCATTAGGCGATTTAGCGATCTCTCTCTATAATTCTTAGTCTTTCTTTTTAGATAGATACATAGATATAACGTTGCGCCCTTATAATATCTGTCTGTATGTCTGGCTGTCTGCATTACGACATTATGACGCTATGTGTGTGTGTGTGTGTATATATATGTATATATATAGTGTGTGTATATATATATATATAGTGTGTGTGTAACGTTTTTCGAAATATTTACTTCTGCGTTCACAGATTGATTTTTTTAGTTTCAGAAGATCCCGTTAAGGGTGAAAGCAACGATTCTTTGCTTAAACTTTAATCTGTCATTTTAATATATATAGATATATATATATAAATAATAAAATAAGATGCTGAGGTTACATATATCGTTTAAACATAATAATTATTTCTACGGTTCTGCATGCAATCGAGAAAAAGGAGTTCAGAGGTAGGTGGGTACACAGAGTTGGTGGTATCAATCACCATGACCATAAACAGTAACAACAACAATGACAACGACAACAAACACCAACACCGCCCATCACCCATCCCGTTCTTTCTAGTCCTATTTATCATGCTGTTGCTGTGGTCGAGTAACGTAAACAACGCATCGTCGCGGTATATTCCACCGCCTAACGAAGGGATCTCACTTTTCAGGTCACTGTAAACCTGCGCCGAGTCGCTCGATCCCATCGTGATGTCAAAATTGTCCGGCCACTTTCTCCTAGTCCAGAGCTCACTGTCGAAACCTATCAGTGTCTTCCTGACAGTATGGATGATGTTAATTTCATCCCTGGTTAAATAAGTGCCTTGTTAAGAACCACCGGCGATATGGATGCGTAATAGCAACATATATCAAGCTGTATAAAATATGTCCTACCTTTGCACTGCAGGCCGTTAAACCACTCAATCACTTCCACCGTTCTGGACCATTGCTGTAATTGGATCTTTTTTCTAGATATATATATAATTATATATTCGTGTACAGATATTTTTGCATACACAATAACAAAATATAAACAAAAGTATTTATTTCACGATAAAGTATTGATTTTCTTCGCAGGGAAAAAACCCTGGTAATCTACGAAGAATTCTTTTTATAGGCACAAAATGTAGACACCATCCCGAGGCCGAGGTATTCCGTACTTCTCTGTTCTGTTTCAGAAAGGAGGGATAAACATGCCAATCTATGTTTAGAATCCCGAGCAACGCCGGGCCATTCTGCTAGTATATATATATATATATATATATATATATATATATATATATATATATATATATGTAGGAGGTGAGTTTTATTGTAATACAATAAAGCAATACAGATATCGGATAAGTAGCACTCTACAATTTGTAGGACGGGAGTATAAATAATATATAAGATCAAAAGATGGTTAAAAGAGTTCCATGTATTTTATTATGCGTATTTCAAAAACAAATATCATCATGCGATGACATTTGCGTTTTCGTCAGATAAAATAGGGAGACATGATATGAAGGTTAAAAAACACTTGTGAATAGTGCAGTTTTAAATCAACATATACTTACAAGTACACACTCTTTTACTTACATATACACACACATTTCGTCTTAGCTTCGTACGGACTTATAATAACACACACACACACATGCCTACGCACGTGCACAAAAATAGCTTTTTACAAAATGTTTTTTTTTCCATTTAAGGTAGACGCGCTCCATCATCCACTTTTCTAAAAACATAAATCATACTCAAAACGCCAGCACCAACAGATTTCCAAGAGATGTCGTCATGAATGGACCTGTTATTTTTATCTAAAGACATCCCCCCCCCCTCGTCCCTTCAATCTATCTTATTTCTCATTCTTTCTTCTGCTGAAGGACTAGCGTCCGAAACGTTAAGACCTTCTTCCAACTATTTCAAGCTTTAACCTAAAATATTCCTTCCATATACTGTACCGATTGTGTTGTTATTTCTGTTTACCTTTTACATATATATATATATACACACACACACATATGTAGATTCCCGAGATGCGTCGGGAGGTATCCATAGTTAAAAAACGTACTCAATACATTCGTCTTTATGGTATATATATGGAAATGACTTATACAGGACTAGAATTGTTTCAAATATATATAAAGATAAGGCTCGTATATAAACGTGTTCTGTTTATTAACTGAACATTTGCAAGCATGTTTGTATGTTTGCCGAACGTTTACATACACTGTACAAACGTATTTAATACAATAACATAAAAATTGATGTATGAAACACCACTATTATATATTTTCTATAGATATTTCATATATTTTTTCTAGTTTCATGCGCAAATGGTGACTAAAATTTATTCTTGTGGAAGTTGCTTTAACTTCTTTCGATATTCTTTCATGTCAGTCAGATGATAAACGTTTTGTCACACTCTACTAGACTTTCAATGTCGATATAAGTCTAATGTATATAACACTTGCTCTTGCGTTTCTTTGTGAATAGTATAGATACATGTATACACAAATATGAGATTACACATGAATAATCCACATTATATTCTTCTTCTTCTTCTTCTTCTTCTTCTTCTTCTTCTTCTTCTTCTTCTTCTTCTTCGCTCAGTTATTCCCGAGAGTGTCGTGGGGGGAGAGTATTCAAACACTCCTTCCGTCGGGTGCTGTCAGAAGCTCCTATCTGGATCCGGCTGGATCCCCAAGTGAGACCAGCCAAGCTCATGGATGTTATCCAACCATCTTGCTCAGGGTCTACCCATGAGTCTCCTGCCGGTTGATTCTGCCCGTAAAATCTGTCCAGCGATTCTTTCCTGAGACATTCTCACCACATGCCATAGTATCGGAGCTGTGATCTCTCAATTCGAGGAAGTAGCGGCTCTACTTGGAGTAAATATCTGATCTCCGAGCTACGCATTTTATCGAGTAACGTTACTTCAAAGACCGTTCTAAAGACATTTTTTTCCAATTCCAGTTCGGAGGAACTCCATATCGGAGGAACTCTATATTCATGATCGTATTCTTTCGGTCATTACCCAAGATTCATGACCTTAGGTAAGGGCTGGCATGAATACTGAATTGAAGACAGTGAGTTTGGCTTTTACACCTACCTCCCTTCTTTTGATTACTGAATGCTGAAACTGGTGCATTACTGCACCAGCTCCTGCAATTCCTGCACTTAATTCAGCCTGCTGCCTTCTATCACTCGTGATCATGGCCCCGAGATACTTGAACTTCTCTACCTGCTTCAGTAGAATTCTCTTTACATGTAGAGTGCACTGCTCAGGCTTCTGTGTGTGTGTGTTTGTGTGTGTATGTGTGTGTGTGTGTGTGTGTGTGTGTGTGTGTGTGTGTGTGTGTGTGTGTGTGTGTGTGTGTGTGTGTGTGAGTAAATACAGGTCAGAGAAGAGTTCGTGACATCGTTTCTGAAAGTGGGAGAGGAGGAGGGGAGGGAGAGTGGTTGGCGCACGCAGAACGGAAGTGAGTTGGGAGGGGGCTGTGGTTGTAGCGTATATGTATGTGTGTGGGTGTGTAGTTGGAGAGGTGGAACGTGTGTTAGTGTCTGTATGTGTATGTGTGTGTGGTGTGTATGTATCTGTGTGCGTGTGAGTATGTGGTGTGTGTGTATGGGGGGGGTATGTGTGTGTGTGTGCGTGCGTGCGCGTGTGTGTAATATATTACGCTTAATGAATAAAAAGACAGCAGTGGGTGTTAACAAGGTGAAGTATTACTTCTATAAAAGAGGAGGTGAAGTATTACTTGTATAAAATCTATCTTGTGAAGATTCTTTTCTATAGTATTGAAGAACAAACATGATTCTGTTGATCCTCTGTGAATTATAGTTATACAACAGGTAACTGATATTGTCCACCTCCAAAGTGCGATGATCCAGACTTAAGTCTGCAGATGAGATGATTGATTTAAAGTCTCTTGAATATATAATTACATCAAACAAAATGTGTCTGTCCCACGCCTCCCATTATATATCACAGGCCCATCACCAGTTCTTACAGCGTTGGAACGAGACTGCGATATATTTTTTCGGGGCCTGAACACGAGGCCTGAACCTAATAATAATCGAAGAAATTTGACACCACGTGTACCATCCGAGTCTACCTCGACTATTGTGGAAAATACTATCAATAATGATGATAATCAAAAGTATAAACAGTTGAAAATTTCCCTCAAAGAAATCTTCCAGAGAGAAATGAATTCATGTATAAACATTTCTGTTGCTGAATGTATTAAAACAACAATATTTAATAAAAAACCAAATAATGAAATATTACGTGTTATTGACGAAATAGGGCATGAGTATTTACGACAGATAAAAACCCCAACATTTTGGAAAATCAACGCCTGTTTATATGCCTTAGCAACGACAGTGATAGCAGAGATCTTATCAAGAACAGAACACCACCAAAAATACCATCATATATAACTAAAATAGAAAAAAAGATTTCTGACCTACGAAAAACCATAGGATATGTGACAATGCTCCTTACATGCAAACAAACACAAAAAAACCTCACTTGTCACCAACAAAGAGTGAAAATTGAAATAGAGACGATGTTTGGTAACAGTAGAACCAGAACTCTTCAATATGAGCTGATCACCCTCAAACAAGAATTGAGAGCTGTTAGCGAAAAACGCCGATACCTGAAGAAGGTAGAGGAGAGAGAGGTGCTTAATAAAAGATCCAGATGAAACCAAACATCAGTCTATAGAGATATGAAGAACAAAATAATAAGTGAGGCCCCATCCCAGAAAGACATAGATTCCTTTTGGAGCAAAATATGGGGTGAAAAGAAGAATTTCAACCAAGATGCAGTGGGGCTAAGAGAAATCCGAAAGAACTATTGCTCCTACACTACAACAAAAACATACGAAATAAGTGAGGGTACCCGTGAGACTGTGATAGGCTACTGGTACAGAAAACTGATATTCTATCGGAGGTATCTTACTGACTTCTACCAACAAGTTCTTAAGATAAACTTATACCAGAATGGTTGACATTAGCACAAACATTGCGGATCCCCAAGAACAAAGACACCCACTTGGCAAAATATTCCGACCCATTGCATGCCAGAACCTGATGTATAAGATGTTTACAGCCTGCCTGAACCTATTCCTCCAAGATCACTGTGAAAATAATAACATCATCATAGATGAACAAGCAGCTGGAAAGAAAGGGGTTTGGAGATGTTCTGAACAACTCCTAATCAACAAAACTGCGTTGTCGGAGGTGCGACAACTTAGGAGGAATATGACTACAGTCTGGCTGGACTACAAGAAAGCTTTCGATTCTGTTCCCCACTCTTGGATGATAGAGGCCCTCCAACTTGCTAAAGTCCCAGACATTATTGTCAGAGCCATAGAGAGGCTGTCTTCTTCTTGGGCTACTATCCTAAGGTTAAAGACAGAGAGGGAGGACTCTATTTTCACTGATAAAATAAAATATTGCAGGGGTATATTTCAGGGGGACAGTCTTTCTGTGATATACAGCTTGTCATTAACCCCTTGTCCTTTCTGCTCAAGAAATGTGAGGGATACATCATTGGCTCATAGGAGGACAGAAATACGAACCTAACCCATAATTTCTTTGTGGACGATCTGAAACTCTATGGCAAGAACATGGATGGGATGAAGAAAAATCTTGACCTTGTTACAACGTTCTCAAAGGATATAGGAATGGAGTTTGGCCAAAATAAATGCTCATATATGACTGTAAAGCGGGAAAAAACAACAACCCAATCTAGCAACATTGTTATCAATGGCCTAACTGTTTTACCGATATCTGATGAGGACTGCTACAGATATACCTGGGGATAGATGAGAACATATCCTATAATGGTATATGTAATAAGGAACGCGTAAGCAGAGAATACTACACCCGATTAAGAAAGATCTGGTCATCGGAACTCTCTGCGCAAAACAAAACAGAGGCTCACAATATGTTTGCTGTGCCTGTCCTAACACCAACGTTTGGAATACTCAATTAGACGATAGACGAAATCCGAGCAGTTGATGTTGGAACTCGAAAAATACTAAACAACACTAGAAACTTCCACATCAACAGTGACATAGACCGCCTTCACTTGAAACGTAAGCAGGGAGGCTGAGGCTTAACATCAGTCCAGACAACATTTGAATGTCGCATCATATCTCTCCGACAACATCTACCAACCTCGAAGCGTAGGAGCCCACTTCTCGAGCAAGTCTATCTGCATGAAACAGATAAGATCATGAGAGTTGGGAAGGAACTCCTCGAGAGATATTCCCTGTGTGGTAATCAAAAACTCACACTCAGGGAAGTCGGTCAGCAGTATCGCAGTGAATCTATGGATGAAAAACTGCATGCTTATCAGCAAAAGTAGTCTATCTTGGACCAACAGCCGCTATATTGGCTCCCACTTTAAAGGATACGCTTTTCCAATCCAAGAGCAGGAAATTAACACGAAATACCTGATTCACAAAAGAGATAGGGATGCAGGCAAAACACCTAGATGTGATAACAAGTACAGACTCTGCAGAACTAACATCGAGGATATCATCCATGTGATCAGCAGCTATCCTAAGATGTCATCGCGGTACTATCTACCTATGAGGCATGATGTAGTGGCCAAAACACTGTACGATGCAGTTCGTAAAAAAGATAGCCCCGATAATAAACACATTAAAAGCTACAGCAATGTGGAAGACATCCATGTACATAATATGAAAGAGTACTGGTGGAATGTTCCAGTAAAAATCCCAATAAAATGCAGGCATAACAGACCAGATATTATGATATGGGACGGGAAGAAGAAAGCATGCACAGTAGTGGAAATTAGCTGCCCAGCAGATGCCAATATAATATCAAAGATTAGCGAAAAGGAGAATATTTATGCAAAACTGATGAGAAATCTGCAGATACTCCACCCCGATTACACCTTCAGATGTATGCCTGTGATTATTGGGGCACTGGGATATGTTAGTAACTGCCTCAATACAAATCTTGAGAATCTAGGCTTCACAGGAACAGAAAGAACACAACTAGTTAGGAAATTACAAGTACAATCGATTAATGGAACAGTAAAAATATGTAAAACATTCCAAAGATTTTGCATCTAATAACTGCATATACACATGTACAGATGCAAAGCATATACACATGCACACATACAACTCAAAACATACACATGTACAGATACAAAGAGAGTCTTGTGTCTATGTTAGAAACCGACTCTCTCTCTATGTGAAAAAAATTTGTGAAATTATAAAACCAGAAGAACATACATACATACATACATACATACATACATACATACATACATACATACATACATACATACATACATACATACATACATACATACATACATACATATACTTTACTATGTATCTGATGTTATCAAACATTCCATTAAAGGGTCTTGTTTCACGAGTAGAATCTGACTCATTCTCTGTTGGTGAGAAATTATTTCAAAAATAAAATCATAAGAACATATACATATAAACATTCAGTGACTCACTTTAACATTCATGAAATCAAAGAGAATGTATATGCATACTTAAATTTACACACAAGAATAAACAGTATCTAATAGAAACACGCGCTTAACACGCACGCGTAGGACGAAGAGGTTATTAACGTATGCCCAACTGAATACTGTTACGTGTCTTGTAACAAATGTCTTTGGCTGGCAACATTGCAAGAATAACCATCTGACTGTGATCGATAGTTAATTCACTTGTCTGAATCTGTATAAAATAATCCCTATGAATTTCCATCGCGGTAATTAATGTCAGATTAAAGTTTACAATATACGTGATGTGCTTAGAAACCTAGGAGGGTGATAAGAATAGTTACTGTGGTTCAAAGTTCATACATGGACACGCACACGCGTACACACACATACATATAATTGTCTAAAGAAAATATGTATATAGTGAGATATCTCTGGAACTATATCTATATATTAATGTCAACAACGTCAGTATTCCGTGTGTCATAATTCTGGATTATCATTGGTTCATAGGTTTCAAACGACTCCGTCCACCTCAACGAAGCCAAACTTAAATCAATACGCATAATGCCAATGAGGGAGTGAGAGGGAAGAGTAAGAAATAGAGAGGCTGAGTGAACGCTGTAACTATTACCATGTGTGCGTGTGTATGTACGTGCGCGTATGTTTATGAGTGTGTGCGTGCGTGCAGAGTTCCACAGAAAGTAAAAATTATCAACATGTGTGAGTGTTTAAGTGTGTGTAAGTGCACGCGTGCGTGTGAAGTTTGCGTGCGTGTGCACGTTTCCATGCGTGTATGTGTGTGTACGTGGGGCGTTCCACAATCGCCACGCAGTTTATCTGTCTGTGTGCCTGTATGTCAGTCTAACATACACAGAGTTGTGAAGGGAGTAAATAGGGACCTTTTTTTACATTGACGGACATCTTTTATATTTATTATTGTGTCATTTTTTGACAATTGCTCGAAATGAATACTGATAATAAAAGCAATTCGACTTTATCAAACAGTGAACTACAGCGGTGACGGCGTGCAGCCAGGAATGAAGAAAAACGGACCGAGCAGCGCCATCGGAACGCCGAACTTCAGAGGCGAAGACGTGCCGCCATGAATGAAGAGGAGCTGGCTGAACAACACCAACGAAACACTGGAGCTAAACAGTGACGGCGTGCTGCGATGGTTGAAGACGAACTCGCTGAGCATCATCTTTTATATTAATTATCTATATCTATATCTACATATAATATAAAAGATTGGAACTTCCATCATCCTTTTGATAAACGTGGAACAACCACGTCTATGCAATGATACACGTTTTACAGTCAGGCAGAAGATGAACCATCTCATAGAGGTCACTATTCTAGGTGGGAGCACCTAGAATTGTTCATATAATTTGCACAAACGGTACAACGAAGAATCTGGTATATCTGGAAGATTGTTTTTTACTGTTTTCTGTATCACACAGACACCACGGACTCGCCTCATAGTGTAACCAGACAAACATCCAATACAGTCATTTTCTCTTTTACCTGTCTTCTCTTATCATCTGTTTACTCGGGTGAAGCTGGGTCAGCTAGTATATATAAATATGTGTTTATTCATATTCATATCCTATATATATATATATATATATATATATATATATATATATATATATATATATATATATATATATATGATATAAATATGAATAAACACATATTTATATATACTAGCTGACGTACCCAGCTTCACCCGGGTAAACAGATGATAAGAGATTGGTTATATATATATATATATATATATATATATATATATATATATATATATATATATATATAACCAATCTCTTGTATTTTATCTGATGAAACCGTACTTAAAAGCCACTGTACCCTTGAAATATATATAATAAAATATATACTTTGGTCATGTGAAAGTATTTCTCAATTATTAATATTTTGAATATTAAGGATACTCCAGATAAATGCTGTAGAGTGCTTCTAATCTGTTGTAAAAATGAATTCGTTGAATAATCAACGAACCATATAAACTTTTGTTTATATATATATATTATATTATATTCAGAGTTATGAACTCAAACAGTCCTTTACAATTAATTAGCTCAAAGAAAGAAGCATTTCTGAGCCGAGAAATACAAGTTAATATAAATTAATATATGATAAACACAAAAGTGTTTGTATTACAAACACTTTTGTGTTTATCATATATTAATTTATATATATATATATATATATATATATATATATATATATAAAACGAAAAATCAGTGATGCATCTGGACTCAATTTATTGTGTTTCAATTGTGTGATACAATTGTTTCGCCGGCGAAACAATTGTATCACACAAAAATTGAGTCCAGATGCATCACTGATTTTTCGTTTTATATTATATCACACTCTGCTCTGTTAGAACATAGAGTGCTCAACCGGCATACCGCCTATGGAAGCATCATAGATGCCATCAAACACACACACACACACATATATATATATATATATATATATATATATATATATATATATATATATATAAATAATGTATTATGCTCTACGGTTCTTATATATTTGATATATATTTATCCTTATCGAGCCCTCTTTTGATTTTAGTCTTCAAATTTATTTGTATTACTATATATATATATATATATATATATAAATATATATATATAATTCAAATTTTTAAAAAGAACATATGTATATCGACATTTTTGTACATATTTATAAAAAGCATACAATATTATATACTTTCAGGTGGAAAAATGTTATTCCTTACAGTGTTGTTTTATAGTTCCAAGGAACTTTAATTTTTCCACCTTGTTTCTACTTTTGGCACAAGGCCAGCAATTATCCAGTACATTACTGGTACTTTTATCGACCCCGTAAGGATGAAAAGCAAAGTTAACCTCGGCAGGATTTGAACTCAGATCGTAAAGGGACGTAACTCTTTGCGTCAAAGATGGCGTCCGACCCTCTACTGATACTGCTAAATATTGTATGCTTGTTGTATATTTACAAAATACTATGTGTTTCTCTAATAATATATGCCTATTTTTTTTTTCAAAATTTGAATTATTGATGCTCTGGACAAACTACCGTTGAGCTTTTTCACTGAGAAACGTTTTCATCATACATATTATATATGTATGATACTTTAAATTAATATATGTTTGCTCCAAATTCTTAATTTGTTGAGCTGCTTCTGCTGTGACCGGTGCATCGTACCTCTTTCTATCGGACACAAAGTCCAGTCCTATATCTATCCGCCGTTGCTGTTAAATTTTAATTCATCCCATGTGGTCTGGATTGATTATTTCTCGGAATAGGACAGATATAAATGTATTTTGTATTTCATTGGAACTTGTAACAAGACTTTTTTTCCTCTGACGATTAGTTCCACATCTCCTGGGACTATACCAAAATCGATAGTTGGTAATCGATAATCGATTACTTAGATTGATTTTGAATCCAGTTCAAGAAACAGTGTTGTAAGGAATTTAATTTTTCCACCTTAAAGTATACGTTTCCTAAATATTATATGCTTTTTATTCATATGTTCAAAATACTATGTATTTCTCTAATGATATATGTCTATATACATATAGACATATATTTTTTTTTAATTATTGATGATCTGGGCAAACGTCAGTGCATTGCTGTTATACAATCGTAAATTAGGCTGGCATAGCTTCATCAGAGAGTATTTTGCATTTAAGTAAAAGTTACACGAGAAACATTGTGATGAGGTTCAACGAGTGACATGCGTGACAATGAACATGTCTTTCGTTGAACCATATAAAGAACTTGATAATCTAAAATAAAGAATTATGTAATAACACAAGCTTGTTTTAACAAATATTCGTATAACGGTGTTGCGTCTGATCGTACTTGATCCCATATCACTGTTGGATACATACAACCGACATGGAATGCTTACTTGTGTTTACTCCATAATTCACGAATTGAGATGATGCAAACGCAACAGTCACAATGAAATAAACATTTAAACAGTATATACAGTTTGAGGTCGATGTGGAAGTCAGGCTTTCGTAAAGACCTTAAGATCCCTCTCTTCGTCACTACAGTGGAGTCTGTGCTGCTGTACGGGTTTGAGACTTGGACACTGACAAAAAGACTCACTCAGATGGTGGATGGGTGCTACGCGAGAATGCTGAGGATGGCTCTGAACATTAATCAATATACTCTGAAGAACTCAGTGATGTTCGAGAGCCTCCCAAAAGTCAGCTCGAAAGTGACAGAGAGGAAATTGAGGTTAGCTGGACATGCTCACCGACATTCAGAGTCGACACTGCACTCAGTGGTCCTATGCGATACCCTATACGGACACATTAGAAGAGCGAGACCGAAGTTGACATATATTGAACCCCTAAGGACAGACACTGGTCTCTGTGAGACGCAGGACATGGCCGCGATGATGAGGGACAGACACCACTTGAGAGAACTCATCCATGGATCTTGGGAATTTTACCCGCTCTCTCTCTCTCTCTCTCTATCTATCTCTCATTCTCTCTTTCTCTCTCTCTCTCTTTTTTCTCTCTCTCGCTTTTTCTCTCTCTCTCCCTCTCTCTCTCTCTCTCTCTCTCTCTCTCTTTCTCTTTCTCTTTCTCGCTCTCCCCATATATATATATATATATATATATATATATATATATATATATATATCAAGTAAGAATATTTTCGAGTATATATATATGATAGTTTGTAAAAATTTTACATAGATCTATATGATATACATACCAACACACACATATATATCCTAGAAACGATCGTAAAATGATGAATATTTTAATATAAGGAACTGTTTCTTTGTTTTTATTCATTATTTTTATTCATTTATATATATATATATATATATATATATACTCTGTTCATCCGCTGAAATATTAGTTTTGTCTGACGACCCTGTGACAGGAGAAGATCCAAAATAACAAGAAACAAGCTTAACCTTAATAAAGACTATGTTAATTTCTATCATGGTACTCTTCTCGGGACTGTTATTACTAAGTGTACATATACTGTATGTGTGGGTAGAGGGGTACTTCCTTATAATATCTTTATGATTAATTTGGAACAATAAATCCATGGGAATATTAACATTTCGATGTCACCACTTTCCATTTTCAGATTCAACATTGCCATCCTCGCGGCGTATCACGTGTTTAGCAGTGGTCATAAAGGATCATGGGAGTTAAAATCAATCGTGGTTGGAGCATAGTAGTTATAATTGATTTCACGTATGCTGTATCTGTGTGTTAATTTTTGGTTTGTAAATCTTCCAAAGTTATACTCTCTGTTTCTCAACCTCTTTCTTTCTACTCGTGACTTTTTAAAAACTAATCTTCCAGTTCATATGCCTTGGGTTCAATACAGATGTAAGTTCTTTATTGTTATACAATAAATACGTCTCAATTTACACAGTGATTGAAGGTAGGAACCAGGCTCTCTGTATTATATTGTACCCCAAGGGAATAAAACAGGAAGAACTGTGTTAATATGAGCATGCAAAGTGTAAACTTTCATTACATTGACTCATATCTTTGCACATAAATGGGTAACTTTCTCAAACACCCCCCCCCCATATATATATTTATATATATACATATATATATATATATGTGTGTGTGTGTGTGCGCGCGCATGCACAGTCATTCATATGCTACCTTCAAATTGATCTCTAATTCCACGGTTTGAAAAATATGTGGCCTATCCTTAGATTGACTCTCTACCGAAATCGCATAACGCCGTCAATGGAGAAAAAATAGGTTACATCGACTTCAGTACTTAATAGGTATTTTATTTTATCGAACCCCAAAACACCGAAAGCAAAGATGAACTAAACTGGATTTGAACCCGGAACATAAATAAACGGAACAACTACGCAAAATATTTTGATCGATGCTCTAACGATTCTGCCAATCTAACGCCCTTGAATGGTTCCTAATTTAGGCCCAAGCCTCAATTTGGGTTAGGAAAGGAAGGTTGATTAAGCCGATGCCAGTATTGGACTGGTATTTTATTTCATTGACTCCGGAATGATGAAATGCAAAGATGACCTAGGTGAGATTTGAACTCAGGGTTTAAAATGTCGGAACGAATACGGCAAAGTATATTGTCCGACGTTGATCCTACTAATATGGTTTCTTATATAGGCCAGCAATTTTGGGGGAGGGGAAAGTCAATTAAATCGACACCAGTGCGTGACTGGTACTTTATTTTATCGACCCCATAAGGATGAAAGGCAAATTTAGCCTCGGCGGGATTTGAACTGAGATCATAAAGGGCCGTAACTCTATGCTGCAAAGCATGGCGTCCGACCCTCTACCGATACTGCCAATCCATCGCCCTGTTGATCCTACTAATATACAAACAAAAAGTAGGTGTGGACAAAGAGGATACATTGAGGTAAAGAGTCATTGATAATATCACTGGCTGTGAATAAAGAACTTTAACAATTAATTAATTAGTTGATTAACTAATTAATTGATGGATCAATTACCTGATTAATAATAAAATTATATTGAAACTAAACCGAGTGTTTTGATTGGTAGCATGTTGCCTCTCAACATACAAGAATATATGTTTCAACACACAATTTCACATCAAGAATCTTGCAAAACCTTTACAGCTCCCATGACTTTCGGAAACATTTTTTTCACGCTCAGATTTGCTGAAGCATGGAACAAACTACCTGCATCAATTATTAGCTGCCGGGATACTGTATCCTTTAGCACCTCCATGTTTCCTGAAATTCGCCAACACTACAGCTCATATCCTCCTCATCCCCACGCACACATGTATATCATGACTCATACATATATACTGTTCACTTTCCTGACATTTGTATTTTATTCTATGTGCGGTGGATGAGCAGTATCGGTAGAGGGTCGGACGCCATGCTTTCCAGCATAGTTACGTCCCTTTATGATCTGAGTTCAAATCCCGCCGAGGTTGACTTTGCCTTTCATCCTTACGGGGTCGATAAAACAAAGTACCAGTAATACACTGGGATAATTGCTGGCCTTGTTCCAAAAGTAGAAACAATGATTCTATGTGAGCGGTGGATTGGCAGTATCGTTAGCGGGTCGGACACCATGCTTTGCAGCATGGAGTTACGGGCCTTTACGATCTGAGTTCAAATCCCACCGAGGTTAACTTTGGGGTCTGTAAAATAAAGTACCAGTAACGTACTGTGATCGATTTAATCGACTTTTCCCCCTCTTCCAAATTGCTGGCCTTGTGCCTATACTAGAAATCCTTATTATAATCATTAGAAACATTATTCCTTAAATAGATTAAAGATATTATTACCTTGGCAGTATCGGTAGAGGGCCGGCCGCCATGCTTTGACGCATAGAGTTACAGCCCTTGCCATTCTGAGTTCAAATCACGCCGAGGTTAACTTTGCCTTTCATCCTTATGGAGTCGATAAAATAAAGTACCAGTAATGCATTGGGTAATTGCTGTCCTTGTGCCTAAAGTAGAAACAATTATTACATTAACACAAATTTGTAATTTAAATAGAAGCGTGATTACGAGACAAATAAAATCTATATTTGCTTTAGAGTCATTTTTTTCTTCAAATATTCATTTTCATAATGAATGGCTTGAAAAACACAATCACACGACTTTTAACATCTGGAGAGAATAATTGGTTGGTAAATAGAATATTGGAGGCACATGAATTAGTGGTAAGTATGTTAAATGAAATGGTGGTAGGTTCGATTCCTGAACTAGGATGACGCGTTGTGTTTTCAACAAAACAATTCGTTTCCAACAATAGTAATTTCTATAGTCTTCCTTTAAACCTTGCCGGTTTATGTTCTGGTGTTCGTATACCTCTAGTCGATGAGATACGTATCGATCATCTATAGGAGTCCATTCAATTTTATATTGAATTCGTTATTTTTTTTATTTTAAACGGGTGTAGTTCGGCAAAACTGGTAACGTGCAGATGTAATAAATTTCTATGTATGTGAAAGCTCAAGCCTTACAGCGTAAGGCATGAGCCTTCACACAAATAGTGTAAGGCTTACACTATTTAGTTCCCTTCAACATTCTGTGTTCAATTTCAACTGATGTCACCTCAACTTTTAATCAGCCCAGCGTCAATAAAATACGTACAATTAATTTGATAAAATTTCAGAAATCGTCTTGTCTGTTGAAAAGCAAAATATATTTAAAAGTATAATATATGAGTTTTTCACATTGTGATAAAATTACACTTGAATAGTGATATGGAGCTGTGACATCGTGGATTATTCTAGTTTTCTCGAATGATTTAGCCTCATAAGTAAATGATTATTTTATAACCAAACATCAAAACTGATATGCAGACAGAGACCACTGAAACATTCTACAATTTTTGCCACTGAATGAAAGAAAATTCTTCTCTTTCGAATTAAATGTTTGTCCAGAAAGGTCAGCTTCATCTTCTCCCCACGGCATATTACCCAGAAAAGTCAGTTTCCTCTTCTCCCCACGGCATATTACCCAGAAAAGTCAGTTTCCTCTTCTCCCCACGGCATATTACCCAGAAAATCAGCTTCTTTTTCTCCCCACGACATATGACCCAGAAAGATCAGTTTCCTCTTCTCCCCACAACATATGACCCAGAAAGATCAGCTTCTTCTTCTCCCCGCGACATATGACCCAGAAAGATCAGCTTCCTCTTCTCCCCACAACATATGACCCAGAAAGATCAGCTTCTTCTTCTCCCCACGACATATGACCCAGAAAGATCAGTTTCCTCTTCTCCCCACAACATATGACCCAGAAAGATCAGCTTCTTCTTCTCCCCACGACATATGACCCAGAAAGGTCACCTTCCTCTTCTCCCCACGGCATATGAATCTATCCAACACCAACTCCCTCCCCCCTGCCGCCACGATATATGAACCTATCCAACACCAGCTTCATAGTGTAATTTTCACCGATATCGATCAGCCCTCACCTCGTGAAAGATTGTATTGGTTTCTATTGACTAGGCACAAAACCAGCAACATTTACGTGACAAATGACAAAACAAGATTTAACTTTAATTGGGAATCAAAATATTATAACTGCTTTTGATTTCATACTAATCATACAACGGAACAAAGAAAATTATCGATTTGTTTTTACTAGACGAAGATATTGATGTTGTTTATCTTTACACAGCCCTGATTCAACATATGGTTGACGGCATTCCAGCCATGAAAATCTCGTCGTTTTCTCTGGTATCGTGTATGCAGTATTATATTATCCGATGTGTTCCTATTCCAAACTGTACGGTGTAATTTAAGGGAAATTGGGCTGGTATTTCCAGCATTTCAAACGATCGCTAAAAAAACTCATAGACTAACTATGAAGGAGTGATGCTAAAGCTGTTAAATCTTGCATGCATTAATTTCATTTCTTCTCATTAATAAATGTATGGTTTCTTTCTGGGGATTATGTTGAAAAATAAATTTTATTTGGTCATTTCATGAGAGTATCCTGGTTAATCTATGAACTTTTCAGCCCATGAAAAATATTTTGAAAATATATTCTAAAACCAGACATTTGGTATTATTAGATTTGGAATTTTTTTATGTAGAACACAAAAGATTCTGTTTATTATTGTATAACAAAACTAATATTTTGGCCAACAACTTCAACTGAAATGAAACATTGAAATTGTGTGTATTCACTGTTGACATTAACGTGGCATAATTTCTTTTACAATGAAGAAACAAAAAATAAATAGTTTGTTAAATATCAAATTTACAATCACTGCTTTCTGTGATAATTGGCTCAGAAAATTACAGCTAACTCTACGTGAATTTACTTAATTAAGTGTTAATATCGAAAATTGCTTCCGGCACTAAATTAATCTTGACTCTTTTCAAGAAAAAAAGACAATGTTTTCATTTTGTAAAACTTTTAGAATGCACAAGAGATTTATTATTGAAAGACGAAAAAATTAGTTTAAATTGAAATGAACGTGGAGTCTTAATTTCTGTTGCAAAGTCATTAGGGATATAATAAAATTAGTAGCTCTTTCTTGATGGAATTGCTTGCAGAATTTTCATTTACTCTTTAAAAAACGCTTTTCTTCTCTTAAACTGGTAATATTAATGGAAGTATTCATTTACTACTCTTTATATCATGTTCTAATTAAGCAGCAAACAGTGCAACAAACTAACACTCTATATATAATATATAGCAAAAGCAATGGAATTAGAAAGAGAAAAAGTTGTCTGGAGATATATCAATAAAATGAATCAAATGTTAACGAAATCACATTATTTAAACTTTTAAATCTATTATGCTTCTCGCCTGATCATTAAAGTGAAGGCTTTTCAATCAAAGTATCTACTGTTCGAACACTATCTGCAGTGCTTTTCAGACAAAAACACTTAACTCAACATAGCACTGTTAACCTAGATAAATGGGTGCCCTAAACGAAGCTGTACATCGCTGCAATCAACGTTAGTGTTGTGTAATCGACTAATTTCTTTGGCCTATAGTATTGACACAATATATCAATTTATCATTAATTTCGACATTGAGTCCTATCAATATTCGACAGGAAAACAAAGTCTTCACATTCTTAAATCAACTCGCTTTGTAAGAACTAAAACGCTATTTCTATGTAATTATCAGATGTTTTCTTTAGCGTAATTCAAACCGGAATTGAACAAATTCTGGCGCGAACCTAACATGATAATTCCAATGAGCATCTAAAGTTTATGTCACATTGTGCTCCCAAGAGCTAGACGTGTATTATTCCAATACCATTTCACAGAAAATGCATATATGTTATAAACATAAATGCATCTCTATTAAAATGACAGATTCACTAGTTGTTTGTTGATTATAAAAAATATGTTGTTAAAAGTGCATCCATAAAGTAAATGAGAGCCATCATGAAAAATTGTTTTGATACAGAATCTAGAAAATATAAGTAGATTTAGAACTATATATTAATAATTGTTTCTACGTTAGGCACAAGGCCAGTGCATTACTGGTATTTTATTTTATCGACCCCGTAAGGATGAAAGGCAAAGTTAACCTTGGCGGGATTTGAACTCAGAATGGCAAGGGCCGTAACTCTATACGTCAAAGCATAGCGTCCGACCCTCTATCAATACTGCCAATCCACCGTAATAATGAATGAAGTTCAAAATATTTATAAATAAAATAAATTTGTTTAATTTCACTGTTATATGCAGGACAAAAGTGAAATATGTTTCGATGTGATAGCACGTCAGTATAGAGTACTGGTTATCATACGAGGTGTATCAGAAAAGAAACTGGTCTGAGGTCGCAAAAGAAGTATTTCAAATCGAAACTACAAACTACAAATTTTCCCCTTCGAAATAATCTGCCTTTATTCTAATGGACTTTCCTATCATTCTCCGCCACGCTTCCATGCACTTCTGGAAGGATTCGCTCGGGATTCTCCACAGCTTCGTCGTCACGGCTCTCATGGTGGTTTCCACGTCCGGAAAACGGGTCCCCATGACTCACCACCGGTGATGATTCTCCCCAGCAAGTCTAGTTTGGTTTCAAGGCTCTCGATGTCCTGACACATCTGAAAACACCGCTCCTTCCGGCCATCGTTCAGCAGTTTCGGCACCATTTTCGCGCAGATCTTCGGCATGCCCAAATCTACGGTAAGAATCTTCAAAATACTGTCACGGTTTATGCCCAGCTCACTTGATCAGTCGAACAGTTAGCTAACAAGCGCCACGCACTATATCCCTTACGCACTCAATTTAAGCCTCAGTCCTGCTCGTTGAAGGCTTTCTGCTCCTGGGGTCCTCTTTCACGTACTCGTGCCACTCGAAAACCTGTGAGCGCGACAACGTCTCATCTCCGTACACTTGCTGCAGTATTCTGAGTGTTTCTGAGGGAGTTTTACTAGCCGGACCAGAAACATAAGGCTGGTTCGTTGCTCTGTGCCCATCGCTCGACGGCCTAACATTGAGAAGCTGTTAACATGAGCACGTGAAAAGACGTACAATGGTTGCAGAGAGCTGAGATCGCTGTTATATACTCCCCAGATATTACGTCACACAATGACGCAACCCACTAATCCCTACCTCACTCATAGCTCACATAGCACACTACCTGTAATTTTCTGAGCCAATTATCACAGGAAGCAGTGATTGTAAATTTTCTGACACACATCATAAATTCACTATACTGATGACACTGATACCATTGGGAAAGGCATATCGTCCGCTGGATATCAACTTCATCTAAAAAATAATTTGTACTGATCATGGAGGCATGTGAAATATCTTTCCCAATTAGTACAATCGTTTTTTGTACAAGCGATTTATTCCACAGGTTAGAGAAGGATAGAGCTCTCTACACTATCCGGAGGCCTTCGTTAATGATCGTACAACTATCAAACATGTACTTTTTTTAAACGATTTTTATTTTCTATCATTTTCATTTGTCCATGGGTAATATTGGAATGTATAAACTATTATCTCCAGAAATGTAAAGTTCTCGTTCACTTGAGTATTGTTACATATAGTAGTTATTTAATTAGCTTGCTGTCTTTCATATTGATTTCTGTGGTTGGTAAGTGACATAGAGCGAGCGATAAGTGATTTAAATTCCCATTGGGATTCAATTTTCGACACTTCAATTGAAAATGCCCTTAAACCATGTCAATGACCCATTCATCTTCTTAGTATATATATATATATATATATATATATATAAATATATATATATATGTGTGTGTGTGTGTGTGTGTGTGTGTGTGTGTGTGTGTGTGTGTGTGTGTGTGTGTGTGTGTGTGTGTGTGTGTGTGTGTGTGTGTGTGTGTGTGTGTGTGTGTGTGTGCGCGTGTGTGTGTGTGTGCTGACTTCTAATTTAATGTTAATAAATGTTCGGATTTATTACTTGGAATCTTTGAGATTTCACAGGTGATATGGCGCATACTTCTGATATTCTCAGACATAGTATCTTTAATTTAATTTTGGTAGTATTTACGGTATTCTGTTAGTAGACCTTTTTATGTTGAAAGGACTCGGCTGCTGTTTCTAGCTGTCGATAACCCTATTCACGCCACTTTCTTGACGGCAGGGCGATGTGGTTTTTTTTAAACCACATGTCGTTATTCCTTGATTTTTTTTTTAGCGTGTAATCATAGATAGTTAAATCTTCTCCTGTGCCAATGATCCAAGATTTGACATCTATGTTTCACCGTTTAATGGTGAAACGTATTTTTTCAATGGAATATATACAAAGGAGGTTAATCATTATTGCAAGGTTCTTGTTAATTTTTAATATGTTACCTCCGTAACTATGTGCGGTTACACACGCTACAAATTATCCCCTGTAATTGTTTGATGTATTTATTTTATATATATATGTCATTCGACATATATATATAAAATATGCTCGGATTTACAACTTGGAATCTTTGAGCTTATTCCACGAGTGTTATGGCGCATGCTTCTGATATTCTCAGACATGACATCTTTAATCTAATTTTGGTAGTATATATACATGTACAGACACATGAATACACACACACACACACACACACACACACACACACACACACACACACACACACACACACACACACACACACACACACACACACACACATATATATATATATATATATATGTGTGTGTGTATATATATTAGGTGTCTTAGAAACCCTGCATTTGGATTTTACCACCAATTCCATTTGGGTCCAGGTATTTATCATTTATTTTGTTTGACCTGTTTAGCTTGATTTGTTTTTTGGCTTAAGTGGTTAATGCCTTCTTAACCACTTTTTCAGTTTGTATGGCGTTTTAACATATTGTTTAGCTCTAGTTTTTTTTTTAACTATTGAGCGCTTGCCAGCATTTCTACGATTTTGCGTTTCGTTTCGCTTTTTCTACCACCCGAAATACGATTCTCGCTGAAGTATTTGTATATATATATATATATATAATTGTTTCTACTTTAGACACAAGGCCAGCAATTACCCAGTGCATTACTGGTACTTTATTTTATCGACCCCGTAAGGATGAAAGGCAAAGTCAACCTCGGCGGGATTTGAACTCAGATCGTAAAGGGACGTAACTATGCTGGAAAGCATGGCGTCCGACCCTCTACCGATACTGCCAATCCACCGCCTATATATATATAATGTATGTCGGTGTGGGTGTGTGGGTGTTAACGAACGGAAGAAAATGTATTTGATATCATGATAAAGTATAATAATTTATTTGGCCTGAGCTAGCTGAATGTTACACTTGAATGTCAGTGTGTGAAACGAATAGCTATGCAAGGAAGCGTGACAGGTTGGTTGTGTTTCTCGGAATTTTAGGCATGTAGAAAACCTGGGCTCAATTTCTAAGCTTTAGTTATTTTTATCATCACTGAATATTGCAGTTAGCTCAACAAGCAATATTTACCCGTTTTGAAAAATGTTGAAAGTGTGGGTTTAAAATTTCATTTTAAAAGTCCTCAACAAACTAACATATTTCCAAGGTATTTAACTATATACATTTTATATATATAGAAGTGGTTACACAACAGTTAGTTCACCATACCGAGAACAATTGTTTCACCTTAGCGGATCCTCAGCTGAGGATCCGCTAAGGTGAAACAATTGTTCTCGGTATGGTGAATTAACTGTTGTGTAACCACTTCTACCTAACTCGTCCCATGGACTGAGTGATCTACCACTACGGATATTACCTTCCAGTGTTCTACCACATTATATATATATGTGTGTGTGTGTGTGTGTGTGTGTGTGTGTGTGTGTGTGTGTGTGTGTGTGTGTGTGTGTGTGTGTGTGTGTGTGTGTGTGTGTGTGTGTGTGTGTGTGTGTGTGTGTGTGTCAACCAGGAAAACCAAGACAGAAGAAGAAAACAATAGTGATGGTGCATTAGTTTGACGATTGATATAGTTGGAAAAGTATCTTGACGTTTCATTGGAAGATAGAAAAAAGAGAAGAGGGGATGTTTCATAGAGAGAAAAAAGAAAGACAGGCGAGAGTAAAAATGAAAATAGGGAAACGATAAAGGAATTAAGCACTTGTTTTTGTCAGCCATCATGGAAACCGAAATGAGAAAAGGTCTGAATGTAGGAGAAAAAATAATGGTGTATGGGTGTTTGTGTGTGTCAATGGTGATCAGTACGTTGTTGCGTTGAAACATGAGTGTGTGTGTGTATCATTGTATGTATGTATATATATATATATGTATGTATGTGCGTGCATGTGCGTACGTGTACGTACATGTGCGTACGTGTGCGTACGTGTGCGTACGTGTGCGTACGTGTGCGTACGTGTGCGTTCGTGTGCGTACGTGTGCGTGCTTGAGTCTGCATGTATGGATGTATGTGTACATTTGCCTATGTGCTTTAAGTGATGGTCAGTGTGTCAAACGAATAGCTAAGTTGGTTGTGTGTATCAAAATATCATGAGGCATGGAAAAAACCTGGGTTCAATTTGTAAGCTTTAGTTCTTTGTCATCATTATAAGCTTTATCCAACGCCATGAAAATTATTCCCATTAATATTTGCATTTTTATTTCTTTTGTTTTGTAACATTTATTATTTAACACACTACAGTACTACAGTAACTTCATTTACTGTACAGAATTTAATCACAAAAAGATTATATATATATATATATATATATATATCTTCCTACAATGTCAAAATAAAACGGGGTTGGTCAGACGATTGAAATTTAAATTAAAATACGTTAAAAGTCTCTCCTGTGTAAAGATCTGAAAGGAAGTTTTTTTAAATAAAGAATATAAACCAACGAAATAAAAGGTTAATCGCCTGAAAAATATGTATAGTAAATTTGAATCTTGTTCACTCTCGCTTACATTCCCTTAAATATAGAATTATATTGCATAACTCAAACAATAGAAAATTATTTTCCAGTATATTATAAATGGATAACAGACATAAAAAAATTCTAAATATTATATACAGACATTGACGGGTTGCAGTTCTCAATAATTTTCAGTACGCTCTCTCTCTCTCTCTCTCTCTCTCTCTCTCTCTCTCTCTCTCTCTCTCTCTCTCCCCTTTCTTTCTCTCTTTCTGACTCGCCCACTTATTTTATTATGTTATGTCGCAATTGCTGAACAATGTCGTCGTTGATAACATATGGCAATGAAACATCCAGTAATGTTAGCAAAATATTATGGTTGTTAGCCACCGGTCAGCCTTGGATTAGCAAACAGATGATCAATAGCGTTCCATCTGCGGCCGTCTCGTCTTTTTTAGGCAACGTTTCCTCTTTTAAAACAGTAAGATAATATTTAAGAGGGAAGTTTGGCTGCTATTCTAGTTCGCATTAACTCCAACGTTGACTCGTAGAAAAACACTTTCGTTTATGCTGCCAGAATTTGAAAGTGCCTATATATTGAATGTTAGCTGAATAAAGCAACGTTTAAATAGATTCTTGTAATACTTAAATAGTGCTTTACTTATATAATATGTTATGTTCATTTAAAAAATTATACAGTACTTTCAACAAAAACAACCGTAATTTTTCAAAGTTAACCTATCTCAGAGAAGTTACAGTATTTAAGCTACATATGAAGACTACTGTCAAAATCTTTGAAATTGAACTGTTATTAGATTTCTCGATTAATATCTATAAAACACTTTTCAAACTAGTTCTTTACAGAAATCGCAGTTGAGTTTCTGTATTCCAGTATTATGGGAGACAAGGACAGTAGCTAATTGTATCGTCCCTTTTTAAACGCGGATAAATTAGCATTTAATTGAATGCCTGGCTGTTGCATTTACGTGCGATAATGTTATAGTGATGTTATCAGACTTAACTGAAAATCGTTATACAGGTATCCTCTGTTTGGTTTCCTATACATAAAATGTTACGTATTAAAACTTGTATGGTGACCTGCACCTCATATGTTAACTGATTGCATATTGTAAAGCTCAGTATTATAGAAATAAAGTGTGTTGTTTGGGTAGTACACTGGTAGAAGAACAGACTTCACCCATTTTGTTTCCAACAAAATAAATTTAGCTTTATTTCATATCATTTTTACATCCGTTGTAACATTCTTTAACGAGTCGCTGCTGTTTGATAATTTATTTGGCATTACGCTTAACACGTTAAATCTACCTAATTACATATGTTTATTTACGTAAAGGCAAAGTCATTAGAAAACGATATCTTTCCAGCTGCTATTCTAAATATATAATCAATGGCGTTGTGTAGCTTGCTTGAAGCATTGTTGAATAGGAAACACAAATTTATGATTGCCTGTGTATTCCAATGTACATACAGTAACTTAGGTATGTTAGTGTTTATCTGCTTAAACAACCAAAAATATGAGTAGGACTTTTTAATGGAAGCGTTTCTTGTTCACTATCACACACACACACATATATGCATGTGTGTGTGTGAGTGACATGGTAGACGTATATTTTGTATCATTTGTCATCCATTGCCTTTTATATATTTCTACCTCATTGTAACAGCTTTCTGAAGTTCTTACCAATCAATTATTACATATCTCACATTGCTTCATATTAACTATACTACTATATATATATATATATTTATATATATATATGGGGGGGGGGGGGGTTCCACATTCCTTGTCAAGATGTCACATCAAAAGACGGCGTTTCCACCCTCCTTCCCCAACTTCATATATAATACCCGCATGAAACCTTTCTTCTTTTTATCCTTTTCATATGTTCTTCTTTTCTTCTTTCGTTATTTGATGAAGGACTAGCATGCGAAACGTTGAAGACACTTTTTTATTCTCAAGCGTTAAACTAACACCTTTTATCGTACTCTGTTATAAAATTCGAGGACAGTGGCTTCAGAGAGATGTGAAGGGAAATAGATGTCTTCAATATAGGAAAATATGCAGTTTAAGTATTATCGATGATTGGAGAAATTCGAAAAGCAAATAGAAATTAAAATGTTGAGCAAGAGTAACTGGAGATTTTTGATGTAGATATCTAAGTGAGAGAGAGGAGTGGTGAGCAGGGTGGAAGGAAGTTTGAATAAAAAGTGTGGCCGATTTACTGATTTAACCGTCTACTCTCTCTCTCTCTATATATATATTATATATATATATATATATATATATATATATATATATATATATATATATATATATATATATATATATATATATAAATATAATCACATATATTATCTATACATAATTATTTATATATATATATCGTGAGAGAGAGAAGCCAAAGTCAAAAACAAGTATGTGTGTGTGTGTGTGTGTGTGTGTGTGTGTGTGTGTGTGTGTGTGTGTGTGTGTGTGTGTGTGTGTGTGTGTGTGTGTGTGTGTGTGTGTGTGTTCCATCAATCATTTTGCATCTCATTATGTATTTTATTCATTCTTCTTCAAATTTACTCATCTTTTTTTCTCTCGCTTCCGCAATCCCTCCTCTCCTCTCTCTCCCTTTATGCTTCTCTTCTATTCATTATTTTGACCTGAATTTATTCTCTTCTTGTAACTTCCATTAGCCCTCTCGTATTAATATACGTTCTTTCAAATCAAAAATGGCTTAGTGTATCATTTAACTAACAATTCTACTTCCATGTGCTTTTTACACTCTCCATTACTTCCGTGGCCTCATTTTCATGTTCTCTCACTTCCATTTGGTCATTTTGTCTGTATCCATATATGTATGAGTTTATTTATATGTACGTGCTCGCATGTTTATGTGTGTATGTGAATGCTTATCTTTCTCCTATCATTTGTGTTTTAACCTCTGTATTTTACTTTATTTTTTAATGTGAATCCCTATAAATTCACACGACTATTCTGTAAAATGTTCCCTTTGTTCAGAGATACAATCGTAAATTGCCAGTCATATTTTGTGTTTCTTTATTATGCAGATACATCCGTCAATATGTAGGTTGTTGTTCTTAGGTTTGGTCGTACAGATTTGTTAGAGAACATCCTCATACAATTAACTATAAAGCCGTTGTAGTAAATGAGGATTAAGCAGGATATATATATATATATATATATATATATATATATATATATATATATATATATATATATGCCCTTCAGTATTTTATCTCATCAAACCAAGACGTAATATAATCATCTGCATTTTAAGATGGATATATGTGTAAATATGTATGTGTGTATGTGCGCGTCGCGTGTGTGCGTGACTCTGTGTGTGTGTGTGTTTTACTGTTGACATTATCATTGGATTCTTTTTAGTTTGAACTTCTAGAACATTTTGAGAATTTTAACAATTACATTCACGGAATTGACTTTTAGCTTTAAAGGTAACTATTTTCACTTCGTATTATAGGAAGCCCAACCTTTCAAGTGTTTTGTTGCTGCAACTATAAGCCTCACTTTATAGTATTTGGGAATTTCTTTTTAGTTTACCATATGTATTCATATATTTTTCATTTATTTCTAAACTGACAAAGACAAATTCAACAGAGTGGTTTTTACGTCATGTGCTCTAAGAAATTATACTAGATTAGATTTACTTTTGTGTGTTTGCCTGTATTCCAAGTATCTGTAGCTCCTAATGCAGTCATGGGCAAACTGCAGCCTGCGAGCCGCATGCGCCCCGTTTGGCTTTCTGAATGGCACGCTTACAAAATTGCCTTGAATTTTTTAGTAGTGCGGCCGGCCATATGATAAGCTACATTCTATGCTAGAAAAAGGTTGCCCATGCCCGTTCTAATGTATTGATCTCCCGAGCTGTAAGCCCTACCAATTTCATTGTACAGTGGTTTTGCTACAATACAATGCCTCATAGGAATGTAATACTACAAATATATTTTCGAACAACTTGGAATAATGTGGCTCACATTTTCAACATTAATCTTCACAGATGACAGCAAAATATATTACCTTCTGTTTCATTCTGTTGTTGTATATTTCCTGTTCATGGATCTTAAAACGAAATGTAATACAGGAGTCACCTCTTAAAGCTAGACAGTTCTGTTTATCTGTATTGTTGTAATTCTCGGGCCTTCGCGGAAATTAGCTATGCACGACTGTCTGTTGATATACAGAAAATATATTTTCTACTTCCATAAATGATTTACGATTAAATTGTCCAGCTATTCTTGGCATGCATTTACGATCATTTACAGCCGGGTAGTTACCTAAAAGTTTTTTCTAGCCCTCGTGATGTAATGTATTTCTCTCAGAACACCATGGCATTTGAGGGTTAATAAAGGTTGCCAACAGAATACAATGCGAGATGAAAATGCTCTTTAGAGCATTTTCATGTCGCATGCTAGGCTTCTTCTTTCTTTTCGTTTGATACATATAGCAACCAGTAGTGTTTGGTCCTTATATGACTGACAGAGACCTCACCAAACAACAAACTAAATAGCTATTAATACTGTACTCAAACAGTTAGAACGTTTGAACTATTGATTTATTGAATTCAGAAACTAATTGCTATATTTGTTTCGTTCTTGTGTTTATGTTCTTTGAAAAACACCCAATCGTTATATATCTTCTTATAGTTTTCATCATCAGTCATTGACTGTATATTTAGACCATTGGTAGATAAATCTGTTAACTTGTCTATCATATATTACCATTCGTTTCACAATCAGGTAGACATATAAAATGATGGAACACTAAAAGTACCGTTGTAAGATAATGTATTTTGTTAGAGATACTTTTTTCTCTCTGGCAAGTTACAAAAGCGTAAACACTTTCAATTCGAAGAGTTCAAACAGGACCGAAACGATTTGGTGTATTTTGTTTTGCAATCAAACAAGAATTATCTCCAACGCTATCTCCTCTCTTCTTTCATGTTTTACTTATCTCATCAAACCATTGGTTGCAAATAGAAAATCGCTTGTCCTACTTATAATATATATATATATATATATATATATATATATATATATATATATATATATATATATATATATATAAATTAATAAAAACAATGAATAAAAACAAAGAAACAGTTCCTTATATTAAAAAATTCAGCATTTTACGATTGTTTCTAGGATATATATGTGTGTGTTGATATGTATATCATATAGATCTATGTAAAAATTTTCAAACTATCAGAGGGAATATACATACCTACACATATATATGCTGTCTTCAGAAATAATTGTTTCTACTTTAGGCATAAGGCCAGCAATTACCCAGTGCATTACTGGTACTTTATTTTATCGACCCCGTAAGGATGAAAGGCAAAGTCAACCTCGGCGGGATTTGAACTCAGATCGTAAAGGGACGTAACTATGCTGGAAAGCATGGCGTCCGACCCTCTACCGATACTGCCAATCCACCGCTGTCTTCAGAAATAATGATATTTGTTTATTGAAAAACACCAACAAAGATGTCTGTTTGGGAACAGGTTTTGAATTGACCAATAGAAGAGTAGTAAGTAGTCAAGTTGATAGAATAGTAGTAGTAAAAATTTAATTTAGGGGTAGAGGAATGCAGACTTCAGTTTTGAATGGAAATAATACTTTGAATGAAAAGATTACTTTGGGGATGAAAAGAGGTCAAGCCGGTGAAAGGTACACGAAAATTTGATGTTATTAAAGAATAATGCTAATGTTAAAATCGAAGGAGAATACCAATCTTATTAAAAACATAAGGAATTTAGATCTATAAAAAGAAATTAAATTAATTTAATTGATAGGTATACTTATAGGGATAAATTTATATTAATTCATATAGATGTGATAAATAAGAGTTAGAGGTTATTAAATAATGTTGTTAAAAACGAAGGAAAAGAAATTGGGGGGGGGCGGGATAAATGTATTAGTGAGAAATAACAAACTTATATAAACTACAAGGAATTTAGATTCATAACAGGAAATTAAAATAGTTTATATGTATACTTCTAGGTATTAATTTTAGGAAAAGATAGCTGTAAAAGGGAAATAAAATTATGAAGTTCTCAGTAGTAAAATACTAATTATAGGTTAACTAAATTTAAAAAAAAAACTAATTATAATAATTTGTAAAATAAAAGTGTATATTAATTAGGTTTATAATATTTGAAAGTTCTTCTAATTCTATGATTGCACGATATAATTAATTCTTGTCGCTTATTTAATAGGATATCCTTAGATTTCATTATTTCAAAAGGTTCCTGGGAACATAATCTACACTCATATCTGTTATTTTGATAAGGGGTGGCCCTTTTGTGCACACTCCAGGTCAGGTTATAATCGATATTCTTTTTTCTATAATTATTAATTATTTCAGCCAAGGATGTTGTGTTAGCTAATGCGGCATTTTTAAAACTGTGTTTGTGTGTATTAAATCTTACTTTAAATTGGTTAGAAGTAACCAATTTATATATGAATAAGTTGAGTCCTTAGTGCTAATTTTACATTTATATACTATGTTATTAATAAGGCAATTTCCTTTTAATGGGCAATTTGCTTTGTTTCTACAGTTACAACCATTCGTGAATATTATATCAGGGGGGTTAGTCAAATTAGGTGTGGAATTTACTTGACTTGTTGTATGTGAAGGAGATGGTGGTTTGCTGCGGTTTATTTTAGTATTATGGTTAGTTTGATGGGTTTTTTTACATTTCCTGTTATGAATCTAAATTCCTTGTAGTCTATATAAGTTTGTTATTTCTCACTAATACATTTATCCCCCCAAAAAAATTCTTTTTCTTCCTTTTTAACAACATTCTTTAATAACATCTACCTCTTATTTATCACATCTATATGAATTAATATAAATTTATCCCTATAAGTATACCTATCAATTAAATTAATTTAATTTCTTTTTATAGATCTACATTCCTTATGTTTTTAATAAGATTGATATTTCTCACTAACACATTTATCCTAAAATTTTATTCTCCTTCGATTTTAACATTAGCATTATTCTTTAATAACATCAAATTTTCGTGTACCTTTCACCGGATTGACCTATTTTCATCCCCAAAGTAATCTTTTCATTCAAAGTATTATTTCTATTCAAAACTGAAGTCTGCATTCCTCTACGCCTAAATTAAATTTCTACTACTACTATTCTATCAACTTGACCACTTACTACTCTTCTATTGGTCAATTCAAAACCTGTTCCCAAACAGACCTATTATATTAAATATTTGTTAGTATTTTTCAATAAACAAATATCATTATTTCTGAAGACAGCATATATATGTGTAGGTATGTATATTCCCTCTGATAGTTTGTAAAATGTTTACATAGATCTATATAATATACATACCAACACACATATATATCCTAGAAACAATCGTAAAATGATGAATTTTTTAATATAAGGAACTGTTTCTTTGTTTTTATTCATTGTTTTTATTAATTTATCTTGACTCTGTTTTCCTGTGATTTTCATCGAAAAAATTGTTGAATACATCTTTTCTTTTATTTGGATTACATTGAGTTCTTTATACGCATTGGACACTACCGTATATTTTGGTAGATTTATCTACACATATATATATATATATAGGAACCAGTAAGACCCCGACGGCTGAGCTCAAGCCGTTTCGACGGCTAATTCTGGACTATTCAGTCCAGAATTAGCCGTCGAAACGGCTTGAGCTCAGCCGTCGGGGTCTTACTGGTTCCTATTACCCACTCTACTACCCCAAGTATTGAGTACTTTGGTGCGTTATGGTCCACCTGGTTCCTTACCACATTTCCTTCGTTATATATATATATATATATATATATATATATATATATATATATATATATATATATATATATATATATATATATATATATATATATATATATATACACCCTGGCCTACTCAAGACATTATACCAGCGATGATACAATACACATTATTCTCACACTGAACCTGGTGCTGATAATAATTTCCATACACACCTAGACCATATCAATACAAATGACAGTGTAACATGCCTTTAAATATTGTATCAACTAAATTAATCTAGACGTTAACTAGCGCTAGTATAACACACAATCACCGTTTATTTTCTCTCTTACTCTCTCATTTAAACACTTATACATACATTCATAATTGTATTATTTTTACTCTAATGTAATACTTATGTATTTTTATATTTATTCAGTCTTATATATATATGTTCTAAATATATATGTGCGTGTGTGTGTTCCTTTTTTGAATTTTCATCCTCATTATAATTACATTTACATTCATATCTGTTCCTGTTTAATTACACTCATATCCATCCTGTGTCCGGGAAATGTTTGATCTATAATTGTTTCTACTTTTGGCACAAGGCCAGCAATTACCCAGTGTATTACTGGTACTTTTAATGTTTGATCTATAATACGATCGAATAAGTATCATGTTTCTCATAGCTATCCATCATCCCTCTGTTGATATTGGTTGTTGTTGTCACTGCTGTTGCTGTTATTGTTGTTCTCCTTGCTTATATTCTACTATTTTGAACATCAATACTTGTCACCCCACACCACTGACATGGCTTTAGAGCAAAGGTTCTCAACGGGGGGGGGGGCATACGTTTAGGAGATCAGGGGGGGGGGGGCAAAAGGAGGCGTTTTGGACCAAAGGGGGGCATTTTAAGCTTTGGGGCGCTAGAGGGGTGCTGGAAGCCCCTTTAGTTTGGTAAGTTTTATAAGTCATATTTGTACGTCTCTTAGACAGCCAGTTTGAATGCATTTGATGAAGAAAACGAAGAAAATAAATAAAAGAAGCTTGTCAACGAATTCTCTAGGGAGATAAAAGAAAAACAAAAGAAATCAAAGAAAATGAACATAAGGACGTCAACTTTGACAACAGTTACAAGAACAACTTCAACAGAAATGACAACAAAAAGAAGTAATGGTGATGAAAGGTGTGGGTACATGCATACGAACCGCCCCCGCCCCCACCCATCCCCTAAATCTCTCACGTGTGGCTCCAAGCGCCATGCCCGGCACACCGCTTCAGCTGGTGGACTGAACCACGTTAGGGGGGGGGGTGCTGACACGGCACCACTAGGCGTATGATCTTCAACAAGGAAGCCACTGGTTAAAGCAGAAGGAAATCCTCCCTCGGCACCGGTCCAGGACTGAAGGCGACCCACACCATATTCCGTGGCCATCGGTTTGCAGTTCTACCAGAGACTACTCCACTTACTGTCTCTTTACTAAATGTCAGTGGTTGGGCTTCAGGTCAGCGACCTGTTCCCGGAAAAACTCTCCTGCTACGAAAACAATTCATAGTGCATCAGATTTAAATTCCAAGCAGTCAGGAGAACGGTTGTCTCTAACCGGAGATTGTGTGACCGGTGTCGGCGAAAGTCTCGATGAGGAAGCCGACATCTTGAGGACCAGAATTCTGTCTGCAAAAACAACCACACGTATTGGATATTGGAACATAAGAACTCTGTACCAACCATCCAAACTTGCGCAAGTTATCGGAGAAATGGAGGCCTACAAAATTAGCATCCTGGGCCCCAGCGAGGTCCGCTGGACTGACTCTGGGAAGTTTGTCCATGAAAACAAGACCATCCTGTTCTCAGGCAGTCAGAACGGGACCCACCGAGATGGAGTTGCAATCATCATGGACAAGGCTGCTAGTGATGCCCTTGAGGAGTGGACTCCTATCAACGAACGCCTAATGACAGCAAGATTCACCACATCACACGCAAAGGTCACCATAGCTCAGTGCTATGCTCCAACCAACGAACATAACGATGATGACAAGGACGCTTTCTACCAGCAACTACAAGATATTGTCAACAAAACCCCACGTCATGACATCCTGATCATCATGGGAGACATGAACGCACAGATCGGGGAAAGCAGGGTTGGCTTTGAACATGTCCTTGGCCCCCATGCTTATGGAAACTGCACGGACAACGGGGACAGGTTTGTCCAGTTCTGTGCCATGAACAATATGAAAATCGGCTCGTCACTATTTGACCGCAAGAACATCCACAAGGTCACATGGGCTTCGAACGACCACAGGACCAAGACGCAAATAGACCGCATTGCAATTGGCCCAAGATGGAGAACTCCTTGCCTGCAGGACCTCCGAGTCTACCGAGGCGCAGATGTCTGCAGTGACCACTATCTGTCTGTTACCAAACTTAAAATCAGACTGAGGAAGCAGAAGAAGAAAGCACCCACTACAAGGCGTTTTGACACTGCCAAGCTGAAGAACGGTGACATAGAAGCACAGTTCGAGGCTGCTTTGAGGAACAGATTTGCTGTCCTTGAGGAGTCTGCACCAGGCTCGGTCAATTGGAGGGAGGGGGGGAATGAAGAAGACCATGGAAGCTGCAGGGGAAGAAATCCTGGGCTACAGGAAGTCCCTCAGAGAAGCTTGGTTCAGCGACAACACCTGGCAGCTAATTAATGAAAGGAAAGCCCTACACCAGCAGAGGCATGCCACTACCCCAGAGGCCATCAAAGTATATCAGCAGTATGTTGAGAAGGACAAGGAGGTGAAACGCAGCGCCCAAAAGGACAAACGAATGTGGCTTGAGAGTAAGGCAGAGGAGGCAGAAGCAGCTGAGGCACGCAATGACATGCGCTCCGTGTACCAAATTGCCAAGAAAATCACCGGCAGCTCTAGAGCTAATTCAGGCCCGGTGAAAGCGAAAGATGGTATGCTGCTTTCCAAGGACGAAGAAAAGTTAGTCAGATGGGCTGAACATTTCAAGGAAGTCCTCAACCGACCGGAGCCACGTATGTCAGCAGAACTAAGGAACCTACTAGTTTGTTACCTATCAATACTGATGACTTCATCGAGAAGGAAGTCCGCATGGCCATCAAAACCCTTAAGAATAACAAGTTACCAGGTATGGATGGCATTTCTGCTGAAATGCTGAAGTCCGGAGGCGAAAGCATGGTCAAGTGGATGGGCCACTTATGTAATCTTTTGTGGAACACGGGTGAAGTCCCAGAGGACTGGAGAAACGGAGCGGTTGTCTGTATCCCCAAGAAGGGCAACCTTGCCGATTGTGACAACTGGAGGGGAGTGACACTTCTCTCCATACCAGGGAAGGTCTATTGTCTGATGATCCTGAACCGCATAAGTGGCATGGTAGACCGGGAACTGCGAGAACAACAGGCAGGGTTCCGACCAAAACGTTCCTGTGCAGAGCAGATCTTTACGATACGCCGCATCATTGAGAGGTACAACGAATTCCAGAGGCCCCTCGCCATCAGCTTCATCGATTTCTCCTAAGCATTCGATAGCATTCATCGACCGTCGCTCTGGAGCATCATGCATGAGTATGATCTACCCCAGAAAATCATTTCGGCAATCAAACAGATTTACGCAAACTCCAAGTGCTGCATACGGACAGAGGATGGTAACAGTGACTGGTTTGAGGTGGTTACTGGCGTGCGTCAATGTTGCTCGCTCTCTCCAATTCTCTTTGCCATAGACATTGACTGGGTACTAAGAAGAGCGTCTAAAGACCAGGGTATATCTTGGGTGGGAGAGCAAAAGTTGTCTGACCTGGACTTTGCGGACGATATTGCTGCACTTGCAGAGAGCACAGCTGACCTGCAAATCATTGTGAACAATATCAATGTCGAAGCAGGAAGCTTAGGTCTCAATATCAGTGCCAAGAAGACCAAAAGCATGTTATCTGGGACACACCAATCACCAACTAGTGTCTTCATTGAACAGGGGGAAGTGGAGATAGTGGACAACTTCACCTACCTAGGAAGCTCCATTAACAATGAGGGCATCATGGACAGTGAACTGCAATGTAGAATGGGAAAGGCTTCAGCAGCATTTAACCAGCTTGACAAGATCTGGAAGAGCAGGAAGTTCACCCTCAAAACAAAGATGAGATTCTATAACAGCAACGTGCTGTCCATACTTTTGTACGGAAGTGAAACATGGCACCTTAAGACCAGCCAAGAGAAGAAGTTGGAGGCATTCGATTCCAGGTGTCTGCGAAAGATCCTGGGGATTAAATGGAGTGACCATGTAACAAACCAGGAAGTCAGGAACCGCACCAACCAGCAGCTAGTCTCTTCTACCATCTGCAAGCGACGCCTGGGCTGGTTTGGACACGCTTTGAGACTTCCCCCGGAGTTACTGGCGAACCAAGTACTTAAATGGAGCCCGCAGGGAAGCAGATGGAGAGGGCGACCCAAAATGAACTGGCGCCAAACAGTTGAGAGGGACCTGCGAGCGACAAACAGACAATGGCGGGACGCTGTGCAACTGGCTGCTGACCGAACGCGATTGCCTCATGCGTCGCAAGACGCGGGAGCTTCTGAGTCTGAGTCTGAGTGAAAGATATATATATATGTATGTGTGTGTGTATATATATATATATATATATATATATATATATATATATATATATATATATATATATAATATTATTTATAGTTATGTATACACTATATACAACTATAAACAGGAAAGGTCAGTAATTTATTACTACCTTATTATCAGTAAGAAAAAAGACCACAATGTAAATACATGAGATGTTTTACAGAGCCGGAATATAAATTACACAATAATCAAAGCTATGTTCAAATCATTTTATTGCTGACAATCGTTTCTTCCAAACTATCGTTTGGATTAATCGGAGCAGTAGCAATGTTTGTACATATAATTAACCTCCTATTCAACCGAACAATCATATAGATACATGGATATTAATGTTGTCAACAGTTTCGTATTTACAAGGTGAAATGGATGCGACATAGATTACAAGAGAATTGTACAATAATTAAAATTAAAAATTAAAAATTATAAAGGTACAGAGTGGAATGCAAGCGACAGAGATTATAAGGGAATAGTATAACAATTAAGGCATTAAGATAGAAAGTTACTCGTAAAACGAGGATACTAGCAGTACATATGCAAGCGTTAAGAGAGTGCAAATGCATTAGTCATATACAGGAAGGAAACAAGCAATGGTATTAGGCATATATAATTTTTTGCAAGGCAAAGGTATCACATGAAACATAACAATAACATTGATACTCTCAGCACATATACATTTAAACATTACAGAAACAACAGTCACACTACATCCACCATAAACACATAGTTTTATTTTAAAAATAGCTTTGCCTGATATGTTTATTTCATGTGATACGAAACAGTTGACAACATTTCATGTAAATATGAAACTGTTGACAACATTAATATCCATGTATCTATATAATTGTTCGGTTGAATAGGAGGTTAATTATATGTACACACATTGGTACTGCTCCGATGAATCCAAACGACAGTTTGGAAGAAACGATTGTCAGCAATAAAATGATTTGAACATAGCTTTGATTATTGTGTAATTTATATATATATATATATATATATATATATATATATATATATATATATATATATATATATATATATATATATATATATTATAGACACACACATATATATTTTATATATATATATATATAGGTTCTACCACGGGCCACAGAAAAGTAGTTCGCGGGCCGCATGTTTGAGCCCCCTGTTGGAGATAGATAAATAGATAGATAGATAGATAGATAGATAGATAGATAGATAGATAGATAGATAGATAGATAGATAGACGTGTACCAAACACACACACATTTCTTACTCTCTCTGTCTCTCCCTCTTTCTCACTTAATTTATATATATATATATATATATATATATATATATGGCGTTGTTATTTGGCGTTGTTGAAAAGAGCAGTGGCCTTTGACCTAGCAATAAAAACTGGAGACAAAATTCTTTCTGTACCAAAACCAAGGCACACACATTTGTGTGTGTGTGTGTGTGTGTGTGTGTGTGTAATTTCAGAGAAAGGTAAGAAATTCTTCATATTTTGCATCTTTTGTATTTAGACTTTACAGTTTGAATTGTAGAATTGTCTATCCACTCAAAATATTACAACAGCTAACGGTGAAATATAGAATTTTTAAAAAAAGAAGCTTTTTCGACTGAGATCAAATCTTTGAGAACATTCACGTCTTTTTTTCAAAAATATATAATTTGAAATAGCTTTGGACTGAAACTTTTTGTATTTAATTCGTACGAGTATTTTTAAAAATTCTAACATAACTTGATTTGGCCCAGTAATCTACTGATATCAAAATCAATAGTATATTGAAAAATGGAAAAATAGGGTAGGGAGGCGTTTCGTGATTTCGAGGGGCAAAAGGGGTTGAGAACCTTTGCTTTAGAGCCCATTTGTGATTGTGTTATCAGATTTATCAAAGCGAGATAGGCATCTAACTTCCAGCTCCAGCAAAGAGACTTCGACTAATAACATTGAAATAACCATAAAAGGTCAAATAACTCTCTAATAATTGATGGGGAGGGGGGAGTGATGAGAACCGATTATAGGTGAGCTACATTCAGCCAGTGGTTGAAGTGGACATGCTCCACGTGATGCTTGCTAGTATAAAACACTCGCAGTATAAAACATTACATACTCGCAGTATAAACATTACATCATAGCTGTCAGACGAGGTCGGATAAATTACATAATTGATGCTACTGAAATGCGTATAACAACAATGACATAGTGATTTCCGAATACTTCCTTATTTTTCATTATATGTATATATGTGAGTGTGTGTGTTTGTCTGGAAAGTGTTGCATATATTTACAGTTACATTAATTGTAAATATAATTTTCTAATTAGTCTATAGATGTGTGCGTGTATATATTATCGGTTGAATTTCTACCTTCTACTTTCACTATCCATTGCATCGTATAAAAATAACAAAAAACATATGTGCCATTTCGTCCGTTGTAGCCTCTCGCATTTGTCAGGCGCCTATCGCATTCGCTAATACTTTTGGACATTCGAACTGAACCTTTTATTCAAACGACGAAATGTGACATATTGTTCTGAGTTTGGTTAAGTGGGATGTAGAGGAATGTGGCAGAGAATAGTCACCCGTTGTTTCTGATATGTAAAGGGTGATATACATATGGTGCCTTGGGAAGTTAGCACAGAAGTGGTGAATCTCCACCCAGTCAGCTGATATTATATGCTATAGTATCCTTTAGTACATTGCGCAGTATGTGTATGCGTGATTGATAGTCGTGATAAAGTTGTGGTAGGACGACCCGACAGGTGCAGGGATTGTGCTGAGGCGGAACTAGTTGATATAGAGAGGAAGATTCCAAAGGATTCGGTTGGTTTCTGCACCTGTGGTATAAATAGGTGATGCTTGTGAAAGTCGTGAAGAGTTGTGAACATTGATTTCTACGACGACTATGACTTCACAGAGATGTTATAGGAAATAGATGTCCTCAATATAGGAAAAGATGTAGTTTAAGTATTGTTGGTGATTGGATAAATTCGGAAAGCAATTAGAACAGTTGGTGATTTAAATTTTGAGCAAGAGTAACTGGATATTTTTGTTGCAGATATCCTAGTGCAGATATCCTAGGCTAGTTGCGAGGTGGGTTGAAGGAAGTTTGAATAAAAGCAAACAGCAAAGATAGGTTACAGCTAAGACTTGAGATTATTTTTTCCGTACTCCAGATAGATAAGATGCACAGGGGCTAGATTGAATTGGAGTTCATCGATGTTAAAGAAGATGGAGGAAATTATAAAAATGTAAACTTTTTGGCATCTAAGAAAGCGTAAAGAGATTCGGTGTTCCTTGATAATATTAAACACCTGAAGGTAAACTGGTTCGAATACTTGCAAAAGGCACTCATGGGTCGTGAGAAGGTGCTGAACTGGGTGTTTTGATATGCCAACCACAGAAAGATGGTTTCCTCCTGAGCTACATATATCTGTTTCTACTTTTTGGCACAAGGCCAGCAATTATTCCAGTGTATTACTGGTACTTTATTTTATCGACCCCGTAAGGATGAAAGGCAAAGTTAACCTCGGCGGGATTTGAACTCAGTTCGTAAAGGGACGTAACTATGCTGTAAAGCATGGCGTCCGACCCTCTACCGATACGGCCAATCCACCGCCCTTTCCTCCTGAGCTACATATAACATGACTATATTAAATCAATGGTGCCCCAATAGTAAATTCATACACACACACACACACACATACACACATACACTGACACGCACATACATACAGAATATATGGATTCGTTGCTGTACAATTATATGAACTAAATATACGTGCAAATCTCCCCATGTACAAATATATTTACATATCAAATGTTTCCATAATTACTCTAATTATAAGCTTCAGTATATTTTCAAATTTTTTATATTTCTTGTGACTGCAATAAATTATTTCATGTAATGATAAAGATATTAATTACAGTAGATATCTATTAAGTAGCAATTCATAAGTAGATACAGCTCAAGGTAAGTTCAATTTTGTTCAATCTTTGAAGTTTATATATGATTAGGAAGAATTTTCTCTGCATACCAATCAGATGCATATAACTCTGGTATTGCAAATATATTGCGGAACAAATTTTCATATCATTTTTAGACATTTATGTGGACTATACTAGTATATTTTTTAGTTTCGCTTATTTGTTTGTTCATTTGTTCGTTGTTTATTTGTTTTATTTCTGTTTTATTTATTTATTTGTTTTTTTATGTTTTTTTTTGGGGGGGGGGGGGGGGGTTAAAACCATTTTGATATATATATATATATATATGATTAATATATTATTCATTAAACGGACCATAATTAACTTAATATACCCAAGAGGTTTCTTTAATCCATTCATGATGTTAGTGTAGTAATTCATTTAGTAAATAAACTTTCCTGAATGTCGCTATGTTGTATAAAAGACTTCATTTTATTCTTTTATTTTATTTTTTCTTCTTTAATGTGCCAGCTTAATGCATCAACCCAATTATTTTACTTCGCAGTTAGATAAAGAAAATTATCGTTCAACATATTCCCCAACCAAGTTCGTTCAAAGCTGATAATATGCCTGATGTGACATGTAACGCTCACTTTCACTAATGATAAGGTCTGACTAAGTACGAAATGTAGGTTCCGTTTCAAATTACTTATTAACTCTTAAATACATATGTTTTATGCATCAATTACGATATATATATATATATATATATACATAGTAGGGAAAAATCAGAAGATTTATATCCAAATTTGGTAGACCATTCAGTCCAAAGAACAATTACTTGGAAACACGTGTTTCACCTAAATAGGATTTTCAACCTGTTATGGCTGTAGTGAGAACAGAAGTATTATTGAGCTGGTTGGATTCTGCTCAGAAGCGGTCAGTTTTCATTTCCGTAACAAGGAAGGTAATTCCAATATTCTAACAAAGCAAAGCAGTTTTTATGGTATTCTCTCACAAACTCTACCTACAACACAGTTTCGATGGGGCTTATTTTACTCCAGGTACACGGCTATTGACTTGACCAAAGATGAACATTCTTTCTTTACAATTTCTTTCCTTAAATTGTTTTTATAAAAGCATTTATAATTCATTTGTTTCTTCAAAGATATATAGACTAATTGGTTTCAGAGTGAGAAAAATGTTTCATCATCGATGTGTAGTCAACAAAAATGGGCCACAAGATGAACATTGCAACGGTGGCAAATATTTTTAAACGTTGAAAGAATTTTGGATATATTTTATTTTATTTTACGTGGTCTCAAAATTTAAACATTTTATAATGTACAACGTGCACAAATAATCATTGATAAGGATTGTAATTGATTACAGAAGCAAGGGTAAGTAACTAAAATGTTTTACACTTCTGAGAATTTGGGAAGAAATACACGTTTGCCCGGATGTTAGTCTCCATACCTTATTTACAGTAATAAGTATTTGATTGCAGATTTATTTGGAATATTATACCAATCCTTCGTAATTTCAAACGTATACATATATTATGTGATGTTATTGTCTTAATGTTTTCATCCGGTATATCCTTCTTTCCTAATATATTGATTTTTTAATAAAGTCATGCTTCATAGAAACTTAATAATTTGCAAGCATTATGCGCTAGCTGATTATGCAGATACTTGATACCGTCGACATTTTTATGACAATCGTTAGTGTTTCATTCTTTTTTCTACAAATCTTTTATTGTTATGAGATATTTGGTTGCCTAGCCATATCTATCTAGTGTCATCTCATCCAATGTCATTGCAAAGATATATTATTTAACATGCTATCCATAAAAATAATATGAATCGCGGAGCTTCTGAAATAATTTTTTTTCCTTTGTTGAATTTCTATCCAATACCGCTTGTAGGTTAGTTGGCTAACTGATCGGTTGACTGTTGTTCTTTACGGCAACTTCATTTTCTGTCCGGTTACCTCAATATGACAATTTTCTTTCTTTTCTTCTATTCTGCTCAAGTGAGTCGCGTAGTTTTGTTTTAGGCTGCTTATTAATCAATCCATTGTAGACTTACAGACGATGTCTCCGTAAAGACTTGTTTATGTCTATCGACACAGAATATTTCTGTCGCCATCATATCATACATTGTGTGGACAGCCATAATGTTGTATTGTTTTTGTTCTAATTATTTCTATGCGTACATTTATGTGCTTGCGCGTATTAAAAGGATGAAGGAAAATAAAATGAAAACTAAAGTGTGTTTAGATACTCATATAAATGTTTGGGCAAATTTATATCCCAGTAGGAAGTAAAACTTATATACTTTTTGTACAGCATACTTCTATATTGCCACCCAGAAATAACAAAAAATAAAATATAATTTATGTGTATGTTTGTAGTTTTGTGTATATCCTTCATTCTTTCTATGGTGAGATGATTCTATCTGCAAAATACCACTGAACTTTAATCTGTTATTTTAATAAATATTTGCTCTACGGTTCTTATATATTTGATATATATTTATCCTTATCGAGCCCTCTTTTGATTTTAGTCTTCAAATTTATTATTATTACTATATATATATATATATATATATATATATATATATATATATATATATATATATATATTAGTAAACGGAAAAGAAAATGCTGACAAATTGTTCCCAGTGAAAAATAGTTTAATTAGGAATAAGTAAAAATTAGTAATAGTATTGGTTAGTATTAAGTTTTGGTTTTAAGTTTTACCGGTATATAACTTACTTTTGACCACAAGAATTTTTGCAACACGAATTGGCGTGAAACTTATTTTAATACATCTGGAGCCACTTTTTTCACATAAAACAGGTAGAATTTCCAAAACTAATCAGATTAGAGCAAACATCACGGGCGCTCTATCTCAAAATTATTTTTGAAAATCATTAGAAATGTGCAACCGGTAAAACTTAAAACCAAAACTGAATACTAACCAATACTATTACTAATTTTTACTTATTCCTAATTAAACTATTTTTCACTGGGAACAATTTGTCAGCATTTTCTTTTCCGTTTACCAATATATCATATATATATATATTCTTTTATATATATATATATATATATATATATCTAAGGCGGGTAAACTTCCCGAGATCCATGGACGAGTTCTCTCCAGCGGTCTCTGTCCCTCATTATCGCTGCCATGTCCTGCGTCTCCAACAGACCAGTGTCTGTCCTTAGGCCATCAACATACATTAACCTTGGTCTTCCTCTTCTATATAATTTCAGCGAGATCGTATTTCGGCCGTGGCCAAAACAAAGCAAACGCAATTTTCGAGATATACGGCAAGCGCTCAATGGACTAAAATAAGACCAGAGCAATTAACATACGTTATAGAGGCCAGACAAAATGAAAACGGTGGTCGTGAAGCCATCAGCCACCGGAGCCAAAAAAACGAAGCAAGCTAAACAGGTTAACAAAAGAATTTATCTGGACCTCCTGGAAATTGATCGTAGATATATACATATATATATATATATATAGGAAAATGTATGACCCCGACGACAGATCTCAAGCCGTTTCAACGGCTATTTCTGGACTAAATTAGAATTTTTAGCCTGGTAAATAAATAGCTGAACTTTTCAAGGGGTACTTCTTTATATGGGAAGATTGTAGTTGTCAAAAGGATTGGTCAACATTTCTTATAAACACAATTAAGTCTATCATGGCAGTGGGTGGGAGGTGGGGTGGCTTAACTTGCCTGTAGAACAATGAGGGAGTGGGTGGAGCCGGTCAAGCGTTGAAAATGAAATCTATACAGCAAATTCTAAGGATTGTGTATGAATGTAGGCGAAAAAAGGGTTCTGGAGAAAATAGAGGACGGACGTAATTGATATTTGGAGACAATAAAAAAAATAAGAGAAAAATATATAAAAATATAAAATTGGATTGTAAGGAGTGATAAAAACAAAAAAACTGTAGAGTCTAAAACAGCTGCTATATTTAGTTGGTGTTGCGTTTTCGGCTATAGAATAGGTTAATAAGTTGAGAATAGAAGATACTAAATAAGAATTTTTGAAATCATAGAATTGGGTAGTAAAAAGTAATACAAAAGCTCTGGGGTCTAACATAGCTACTATAATTAGTTAGTATTGCGTTTTCGGCCAATGCTATCTTTAATTTACTGGGTAGGGGTACTGAGGCTACAGAGGCCCGATGGGCTGCCTCGGGGTAGGCGAAAGGGGAAAAAGGAAGAGAAAGAAGATCGGGAGTGGAAGGAAGTGATAGGAGGAGACAAAGGGAAGAAGAAAACAGATAGGAAAAGAAAAGAGTTACATCTACCTATGTAAGCTGGGGTTTCCCCTATATTATTCGGCAAGTGGGATGTTTCAGCCATTGTCTACCCACCCGGGTCGTTAGGGGGTTTGAGAGCGAGGTAAGTCCTACGCAATCTGTGTTTGCATGCAGTTACCAGTTCGTCTTTTTTGTTTAGGAGTTGGTCCTACGTAAACAGCATTTGTAATGTTTCCTCCGAGCATAAGTTACACGGACGGCGTCTTCCGGTGTAGGAGTTAGCTCTGGACAGTAAGCTCCAAGTAAGATTGTAAGTTATATATCTTGGCGGTCCCAGATGTGGCCTGAAAGTGTAGTGGCATGTCGCCGGACCGGGCTTCGGAACGTATGTCGGTGTTGGTAGAGCCGGGTCTTCAAGTCACAAGCGGTTAATCCTATATAAGCTTTGTTGGATGTGTCCGTCCTCACGTTTCACTGGTAGATCACGTTACGTTCTCGGAATCTGTTGTTGAGGGGACACGTAGATCTATCAGGGCAGTTACACCTCCTGGTCGGCTCTCCACTAATGTCTAGGTTGTTTCTTCCATAGGGGTTGAGTATTTTGTTGTTTGAGGAGACGATGTTTTGTGCGAAGTTGGGTGTGGTGCTGTAGGAGAGTTTGATAGTGTTTTTGTTGATTATGTTGTGGTAGCGGTGTTGTCGAGGAGCTTAAAGAAGATTTTCCCGATAGGTGTTGCCACTCCGGCATTGTGGGGAGGGTTGAACCACGTTACGTAGCGTGAGCTGCGCCGTCGCCTGCTGGGTCCGCTAAGGGAAGCTGGATAAAAGTATATTTCCTCCCGGAAGCCGCTTCGCTTGAGGGCATGGTTGTAACGAGGCGCATATTCGTGGAATATCTGCTCATTAGCGGACACACGAGATATGCGGAGGGAGATGTTTTTAACCAGGTTATTGGTGATGTTTCTAGGATGGTTAGAGCGGCGGTGGATGTAGTGCAGGTTGTCGTTTGGTTTCCTGTATGGGTAGTACAGAAAAATAATTATGTTGCAAGAGAGTTTAAACTTGGTTTGAATTTTCTAATAAACATTTTCTCTTTTTCTCTTTATTATTTCTACTGTGTTCTGTTACGGCCCTTGCCATTCTGAGTTCAAATCCCGCCGAGGTTAACTTTGCCTTTCATCCTTACGGGGTCGATAAAATGAAGTACAAGTAATGCACTGGGTAATTGTGGCTTTGTGCCAAAAGTAGAAACAATTATTTCTACTGTGTTCTGTGATTTCATAATCACATTGGTATAATGGGAAATTATTAAGATTTAGTAGCATTCTTCCTCCGCATTCCTCTATATGGAGTTCTTATTTGTTGTCTATGAACGGCCATTCCTTTTCTAAGTGTTAACCTTCTCTGTCCTATATAATATTCGTTACAACCTCGGCAGGTTATGACGTAAATTAAGTTTTCCGAGTTAAGTTATTCTTAATTTTAATGATGAATCCGTCTTTGAAGTGAAATTCATGGCCTTCCAATAAGTAGTTGCACATTCTGCAATGAGTTCGGTTATATCTTTTCACATGAGGTTCTCTAATTGTGGTTTGCAGCTCTGCCCTTATCAGTGTATTTTAAAATGATTTCGTCTGTCGTTTACTCTTAATAATAGGATATTTTTGTAAGACGTTTTCCATTTCTTTTTTTTTTTTTTTTTTTTTCTCTTTTTGTAGTATAGGCAGGTTTAGTTGTATGTGTGTATAGATTTCTGTGTTTTGGGGGGTTGATGGTTTAGATGTATGGTATGACTTTTCTTTCCTTTTTGGGTTTTGTTTCTAGGAGGATTTGAATATTATTTTTTTTTGCTTTTTCAATGCTATCGTTGATTATATTTAGAGGGTATTTTCTCTTGATGAGTATATCTTTCATCTCCTCTAGTCTGTGGTCCTTTGTTGGTGCGTTTGAAACTATTGTGCAGATTCGCTTAGCTAGGTTAAGTAGAATGTTGGTGCGTGTATGAGCTGGACGAGCATTCTATGAACAATGTGCTTACATTGTTATTGGGTTGTTATGATATAGAATGTCACTGATATAACGTTTATACAATTCCTACTTTCACGTGCACGAATTTGTCGCACGATCTCTATATGAAAGTACTCGGTTTTGATAAAATTCCCTTTACTTCATAATTTCTTTTTAACTCATGTCTCTCAGTTGTTATTGTTGTCCGAAGTCTGATTTATTGGTTACTTTGTTCTGTTATGTTGTTGATATTGGCATTGTCCTGTCTCAAGTGATATTTCTGCTGCTGTGTACTATTAGTTGTTTATATATTGGACCAGGTTTTGAACAATGAATTTATTCTAATGTCTCGAATCTAATGTCACGTCATACCTTCTGTTGAGCATATAAACATATACACACACACACACACACACACACACACACACACACACACACACACACACACACACACACACACACACACACACACACTTATACACATACGCATATGAAAAAAGAAAGAGAGGGAGAGGGAGAAAGAAATAATATTTGTTATTCGAAGTGAGAGTACCTATAAAATCAAGTAGATCGATTCTATAAACCACGGGAATCTTTATGTCAGTGTATGTTTAGTGTGCATATTACACAAACCCATAAAACAAGCATACATGTGTGATATATATATATATATATATATATATATATATATATATATATATATATAGGGAGAGAGAGAGGGGGGGGGGTAAAGAAAGAGAAAAATAATGTTTTACGCATGGTGAGAGTCACTATAGCTATTAAATACTATGTCGACTCTATAGACACCATGAATCCTTAACTCATTGCATATACCCACAAACTCGCACAAGCGCACATAGGTAAATGTATTTATAAGCGTCCATATAGACATCTGGAAACAAATTATTTCGAAAATGTGTCTAGCATATTCTTTCCATCCTATCATACAATTTCTGACATGTTTCCGCTATTCTGATGTTCAGTGTGATTACTTTGAAGGAATCTCCTAATCTGGATAGACGTGTGGAAATTCACACCTGCTTTGAGGTGGTACCTCTATATTACGTATGTTGCCATGCGGAGGCTTAAATGGTGGACTTGTACCGTTCAAATTGGTCTTAACGCCTGAAGATTTATTGGATCCCTACAAGAGCCAGATCCGAGCAAAAAGGGAGTACTACTCACTCATTTAGGCGGTGTCCTCCCAATATATGCTGACAGAGTGCAGAATCAAATGAATATGTTAGTTGGTGATGAGATGTTTACATCAGTCCAACCGCTGTATCATTGATAGAATGTTGGATGTCTGCTCCCTTTTTACCGTTACTTCTACGGACGATGTTAAGATGAGCTTCAGTTTCTGATTTCGCTAGTCCGGCATTTTCCAGCTCGGTTTGCCAATTTTAGTAAATCACATCCTTGCTTTCTGAATATTTTCATGATCCATTGCACACACTAAGCGTAGTTGAGAAACACTTCTCCTGCTATTGGTTTTTCCCAAAGATGACTCTTATTATTCTTATTATACTTGTTTAACAAGTATATTGCCTTGTGTTGGCGGTTTTCTATATTTAAATATTTATCGGCTTCTTCACATTTACCCTATTTTATTGCCATCGGTTTTCGTTATTACTTTCTCATCGTATTTTATTTAAATTTCTTATCAATTTTTCATATATTTGCTTGTATAGAGATTTTGCAGTCTCAATTCCCTTCCCTTCCTCCTAGCCTCGTTTCAGCGATAAGAGTTGAGCCGTGATCTCAAGTTACTCCACACAGAGAGGATTGAAGAAATGGCGTGGCAGATTAATATGGTTAACTACGGGTTTGGATGTTTGAGTGTTATTCTGAACATCATGAAAATTATCCGTATCTTACATCTTATCTCTGGTCTTCTCATTATTGTTATGTTTCCTCATCCTTACCTCTTCTCTTTCAAAATCTTACGTGCCTCTTAGTTAACAGCATCGTTTCTCCTGCCATACAAATGTCCACAAGTTCAAATTCTCCTATTCATTATACTACATTTGTCACATTCATTATGCTACGCTGGCCCTTATTCCCAGCATCACTCTCATAACTGATGCCGAAGTTCAATTTATGTGTATGCTTACCTCCAATGAAACCTTATCATATATCGTAGCAGAATATGAACAATGCTACGGCATCTGCGAGAGTCAACCCGTTTATTCGCCCAGAGGAACAGATTATAAATGTTCAAGCTGAACTGTTAGCCAGCAGAAAAAGATATTTCGTCACCTGCTTGAATGTGTGAAAGTTGAAGACTGTAGAAACGCAAATATTTACCATGTATACGCTACACCATTACAACATTGAGGTTGCGTGTCTCTCAGGTGTAAAACAATCAGGTTCCGGGTATCAATCTTTTAGGAAATCTTCAATCCTCAATCGACTACAGCTTGTATTATAGTGGTGCTGGCAATAATGAGAAGGCTAGAGATAAGAAGTAAGATTCGGATAATTTTCATGATGTTCAGAATAGCACTCAAATCCGTCTACACGGGACCTTATGTAACGTTTCTATCATAGCAGTCTATGCGCCAAACCTTGATGACGATGATCGTGCAAAGGGTTAGTTTTACAGAGATCTTCAGGCCGTTGTCCACAAAACACCTTCCAGCGATCTTGCAGGCGACTGGAATGCCCACACAGGAAAAGGTCACGCAAGCAATAGATGGATCTTCGGTAAGTTCACATTCAATAATCACTGCACCAATTAAGAATGCTTAATAAACTCTGCTAGAGCGAACCAATTGGTAATAATGAATACCCGCTTTAATCAACCCCCAAAGCCGCTGGCTTGTGGCCAACGACATCAATTATCTTATTCGATTTCGCAAGGCTCGCTGTGTACTTGACTACGGATTTTATCATGGTGCTGAAATGAGCAGTAAGAATGGTTCAGATAATATTTTGGCACGGGTGAAACTTCGCATGTGTTTAAAGGCTAACAGACTACCCAGGCTTATTATTCCTTAAAATACACATAATCACATAATTTTGGACAAATTGCTTTACTAAAATGACAACTTTCAGTTGAACCAGGAAACTTGATTAACTCAGACTTGTTGTATCCAAACAATTCAAAAGATGGTTCAAGTTGAGCTTCATAAATAAATGTGTAATGATATAAACGAAAATTTATAACCTATAATAACATTTTTCTCTTACATATTTTCAAAATACTGTACTAATGTATGTAATTCTTCTACATAAATGATTTATTCTATCGTTAAATGGTTCCAATATCTATTGTAGTACTTGGTGGTAACAACTGGAAAGTCTCCACATGCGTTGTTTTAGATGGTGATTAATTGCAATAATTCGATCTCTATTATCTTCGTCTCACGGAAAATGGTATTGCGAAGTTGGGAGATGCGTTCTGTTTCAGTGGACTGTCGGATACCCAGTCTATTGGGATCAAATAAAGTATTTCTTTTCGCTAGTGTTAAGAGAACCATCATCAAGAACTTAGATATGATACGATTAACAGCAAAGATCGATCCTCTAGATCTATCCAGGACTGCACAGCAGGTTTTTATATGCGACGATCTTGGTACTGATTCAAAAGATGAAACTTTGGCTACAATATGACTTTTGCCCTGGAATGGAAAGATCAATGAATAGGAAAAGGGTACGTGTGACGCATGGCCTGCAAAATGTATTATATCTCTAGAGCCCTTGAGCATAAACGCATATTAAAACAAAGTATCACAATGTTTATCTAGCACTGAAACAAAGTCACAAATTTAGGTTTGGTGTTATGATACATTAAATTTAATGAACTTTTGATTTGTATGTATTCTATGGATAAAGAACGAAGTAGAGCTCAAGGAGATTTGAAATAAAAGTGGACTAATTAACTAGATACTGCCAGGCATTTTGTTTTATCTGTCTTTCTTCCATAAAAAATGATTATTTTAACAATATAACTACGATCACACGCAATATGAGCAATATATCTTTGCGTCGCGGTAATTCTCTAGAGGTTCTCACGTCTTGCACGCACAACGAAGCTTTGAATTAGATTATTTTGTTTTGCCTTTTAGTTCATTTCTACTATCATCTATCGTCGACCGTTCGTCCGATTCTTCGTGGTAGACATGATGCTTTTGATCCTGGAGCAACATTATCATCACACCGACAGGGCTATCGTTAAGGACGTCACAATAAAAGCATTTTACGAAGAGTAAAGGTTTGAAAGAAAGATAGGAAATTATAATACAAGAAAAACATAAAGAAAATCGTAAAAAAGAAACAAAGGGAATAGGAAAAAGAAAGACTAATTTAAGAGAATGAAAACACAAAAAGAGAAGGGAATAGATAATAAAAGGAAACGCAAAGGATAAGAGAGAGAAACTAAACGAAGAAACAAATGAAATGTAGATAGAAAGATAGATAGATAGATATCTTTCTTTATTTGCCATAGGGACGTACAAACATGGGACATTACAAGATGTGACGGCGAAGGTTTTACATAAAAATCATATAACTTTAACATTAATAAATAACAATAAACTATAGATAGATAGATAGATAGATAGATAGATAGATAGATAGATAGATAGATAGATAGATAGATAGATAGATAAAGAATGAGATAACGAAAACAAAGAATGAAATATATATAAAGAGAGAAAGGAACGATGAAAGGAAGTAAACAGCCAAAAAAATCTGAAGAAAAGAATTCACCGAAAGGAATGGACAATAGAAACGACAAAAAGGATAAATGAACAATGCAAGGATTAAAGAAGAAAAAATGATGCATAGAAAGAGAAATGACGAGTAAAGAAATATAGAAGAAAAAATATAGAAAAGTAAAGAATTTCTAAGAAAATAGAATAGTCAATATGGCAGATGAGAAATTTCCAAACAAAGTTTTAAAACAACAATTGAATGAATAAAGAAAACCCAAAGAAATGCTAGTTGGATTTAATGATCAACAGCAACAAGAAGATAACGAAAATTAACGATAATAATAACAATATCTGCCGCACGGTCGTTAAAAAAGAAACGAAATATTACAGGTATGTATACAGGTTGATACAGGACCGGATTAAGTCCTTTTGAGGCTCCAAACATTAAAACATTATAGGGGTCCCATCACCCAGTCACATATTTATATATGAAATCTACAAAAAACAATTGAATGGAGGAATGTCAAATGCATTTAATTTTAATAAATCTGTGCCTTTCTTCCCTTAACACCCTGCTGACGTATTTGTCTTGCTTTACGGTTAATCCAGCACTGGATAGATACCTGCACAAGGGCCCACTCCCACATACAAACAAATATATGAGTGTATGCGCGCGCGCGCGCGTGTGTGTGTGTGTTTGTGTATGTGTATGCGTGTGGGGGTGGGCATCCGGTGATTTCTTCACTGAAAGAAACAGAACTAGTCCTATAAGAGTCCTTTCTAGTATAGACAAATTTTGAGTGAGAACGGGCATCGGTAATTTCCTCTTACTTCTGCTGGAACTCAATAGATGGCGTCCCACTATCAGGTGCCAAAATTTATAGCTAAAGGCTTTCAAATGTTTGTTCGTAAACAAACCGTATTTCATTAGATATACAAAATATGTACACATAGATATTGTTATACTTTGGGAAGGCCATGCTACCAATAAAAAACACACGCACCTGTTTCATTTCACTTCAATTTATTATTATAATTTCCCAGTTAGTTAGTTTAATAACCGGGTGGTTGTTTAGTTGTTGTCATCAAAGCTCTTTCATCACACATTCAGTGACTACTTTTGTTGTTATTTTCTCTCTCCTTTGTTCTGTCTTACACTATTTGGCTGGAGTTCCTTTATGTTTCTCGCTTCTGTAATTTGTCGGAGTATTGCGTCTGTTCTGTGTCCCCATGTTCCATTCTGGCATGTTGGTGGGGTACTGATGAGTTTTCACACCAGTGTTCTTTTATACTTTCTCCTATGCTACGGGCTGTCTCACCTGTGAATATCGTGCTCCTATTACTACACTGTTCCTCCGTATATCGTATGTTATACACTACGTTCCTAATTTAACAGTTAATTTGTCGGTTCAATCTGCAGACTATACATTTTTTTTTTTTTTTTTCCTATTTCAGTGCATTTATCCATTTGTTTGGGTGAAACTCTTCATATGATGCCCATATTCATTCCATAGCTTCTCTTGCTGAAAATAATGTTTCACCAAAATTCTTGTGCAAGGTATTTTCTCAAAAGATTTCTAGCCTTCAAGGCTCAATATTGACCATAGCTCCAGAATACAAGAAGTATCAAAATTAAGACCTTTCTTCAGATATATACATGTTTATATGTTACCGTTAAAAGTAATGCATGCGAAAAACACTAGTTTAGAAAAAAACGTATTATGACAAAAGGAAACAACTCCAAGGTGTAAATCCAAGTGTTAGTGCTCGTATGTTATATGAAAAGTATTTTATTATGTGATGGAATGTAATACAGAGATGGTAATATCTGTTAAAGTATGGAGTAGAGTAGTATATAAAATGTATTGCATTATGTAAGTGTGGAAAGAGAAAGAGAAAGAAAAGATATAACGCAAGTATATAAATCAAATTAAGGTGGTTGAAAATCAGTCGAATTGTTGAGTATTTCCACTTAGCAAGCAGTTGGCTTTTGAGATGGAGGCATCCACTAAAAATTTCGCTCTTTGAGTTCAAATAATTATTGTTCGGAGTTGACAAACCTTATAATATTCTAAATCTCTTGGTACTATTAGTGTCAGGACTGGATATCATACCCGTACAACCCCAGCAAAAGAATTCTGGCATTTAAAGGAGAAAGAAGTCCTACATAAGATTACTTGCAAGATTCAATCCTTACATCAAACACGGATAGGTTTCAGTTTTTATCCCTCTTATATGCTGGAACTATGGTCAATATTCGCCGTGGAACTCTTGTTTTGTGTATGAACATAAATAAATAATTGTTTCTACTTTTGGCACAAGGCCAGCAAATACCCAGTGTATTACTGGTACTTTATTTTATCGACCCCGTAAGGATGAAAGGCAAAGTTAACCTCGGCGGGATTTGAACTCAGACCGTAAAGGGACATAACTATGCTGGAAAGCATGGTGTCCGAACATAAATAAATAATTGTTTCTACTTTAGGCACAAGGCCAGCAATTACCACAGTACATTACTGGTACTTTATTTTATCGACCCCGTAAGGATGAAAGGCAAAGTTAACCTCGGCGGGATTTGAAATAAATAATATCATATAATATTATATTTTATATATATATATTAGAAAGTGAGGTTTGTTTTACAAAATGAAAAATAACCGGTGTCCTACACGAGTGAAAGTATAAAGAAAAAAAGATGAAATCGAAAATGCAACTGGAGTCTTATTTAAAAAAAAAAATTATATATTTATTTGGTTCCTTTACCGGTTTCGCAGTTCTTCTGCTTTTCAAAAGTAGAGTTGAGATGGAGGGTCTGTGGTTTTTCTCACATCTGATGTGAGAAAAATCACAGACCCTCCATCTCAATTCTACTTTTGAAAAGCAGAAGAACTGCGAAACCGGTAAAGGAACCAAATAAATATATATATATTTTTTTTAAAATAAGACTCCAGTTGCATTTTCGATTTCATCTTTTTTTTTCTCCCTCTCTCTCTCTATATATATATATATATATATATATATATATATATATATATATATATATATATATATATATATATATATAGTGTATGTGATTAAGTGAATCACTGGTCGTGGTACCAAAGCGAGCGCTCTATGCACAGACAGAGTGTATATATTAAGAAAAACGATGAAGTTCGTTTATATGTATTTAGTTTTTTTTATTGTGTATCGATCTGTTACGCGCGTTTTGCAGAGGATTGGCTCAGGACCAGCCATAGAAATTATGAGCCCGTCTCCATTATCGATTTGTTCTTCAGACTGGCGATCCAACAAAAAAATGTAAATCTGTGTCATAAACAGGAAGTGAAATAAAAGAATGACCGTTTAGCAGTGGGTGGACTGTGGAGTGGACGCTACGATGACCCAGTATAAAGTAATCACATTAGTAGTGACGATTCTCACTAGACAGGCTATGGTCACCAAGTAAATATTCTTCTTCTTCTTCGGCCACTTATTCCTGAGAGGGTCGTGTAGGCAGAGTCCTCAAACACCCCCTCCAGCGGGTCCTGTCAGAAGCAACGGACTCCAACTTTTCCGGCTGGATCCTCAAGTGGGACCAACTAAGCTCCTGGATGTTATCCAACCATCTTACTCGGGGTCTACCCGAGTCTCCTGCCGGTTGGTTTCGCCCGTAAAATCTGTCCAGCGATTCTTTCATGAGACATTCTAACCACATGCCCATAGTATCGGAGCTGTGATCTCTCAATTCGGAAAAGTAGCGGCTCTACATGGAGTGACTCTCTGATCTCCGAGCTGCGCACTCTATCGAGTAACGTTATTCCAAAGACACTTCAGAGGAAGCCCATTTCGGCCACTTGTATTCGTGATCGTATTCATGACCATAGGTAAGGGTTAGCAGGAAAACCGAATTGAAGATAGCGAGTTTGGCTTTGCACCTACCTCTTTTCTTTTGATTACTAAATGCTGAAGCTGTCGCATTACTGCACCCGTTTTTGCAATTCTTGCACTTAATTCAGCCTCTTTCCTTCCATCAATCGTGAACACGGCTCCGAGGTACTTAAACTTCTCTGCCTGCTTCAGTGGAACTCCATTTACATGTAGCGGTATTCTCGGCAGAGCTGTTCTGCTAGAGAACGGGTCACATGTGGCGATAGCGAGACGGCCGCCAAGTAAATATTGTATAAATAAATAAATATATAAATAAATAAATAAGTGGATGAGTGAATTTGTTTATACTGAGTGTAATAATAATTGTTACTACTTTTGGCACAAGGCCAGCAATTACCCCAGTGCATTACTGGTGCTTTATATTATCGACACCGTAAGGATGAAAGGCAAAGTTAACCTCGGTGGGATTTGAACTCAGAACGTAAAGGGCCATAACTCTATGCTGCAAAGTATGGTGTCTGACGCTCTACCGATTCTGCCAATTATTACTGAGCGTAATAATGATTTCTTATATAGGCACAAGGCCAGCAATTTTGTGGGAGAGGAAAGGTCGATCAAATCTACCCCAGTATGTTACTGGTGCTATATTTTATCGACCCCGTAAGGATGAAAGGCAAAGTTAACCTCGGCGGGATGTGAACTCAGATCATAAAGGGCCGTAACTCTATGCCGCAAAGCATGGTGTCTGGCGCTCTACAGATACTGCCAATCCACTGCCTTATTACTGAGCGTAATAATAATAATAATAATTGTTTCTACTTTAGGCACAAGGCCAGCAATTACCCCAGTGCATTACTGGTACTTTATTTTATCGACCCCGGAAGGATGAAAGGCAAAGTTAATAATAATAATAATATATAATATATATAAAACAATCAGAATAACATTAGCAACAATAGTAATGATGGTAATAACGTCAACAAAAACAGTCATGGCTGTGTGTATACATATGTACACACATATACATACATACATGACTTCACACACATACACATGTATACAGCCACGTGTACAAACGAATACACACACTTATATACATGCATACACAGATATAGATATATATATATATATATATATATATATTTATATATATATATATATATATATATATATATATATATACGTACATATATATTTTTTATGTATAAACGCATACATATAAACACATACGCGTACATATGCACGCACGAACATACATCTACATATATATATATATATATATATATGTGTGTGTGTGTGTGTGTGCGAGTGTGTGTGTGTGTGTCTGTGCGTGTGTGTGTGTATCACGCTTTTACTTTTTCATACGTAAATACACATGTATACACACACACATACAGTCGCGAATATACATAAAGGAACTGTGTACATATAATCACACACATAAATATATGTATATACACACGGCTATACAGATCTACACATACACAGATACATATGTATTATGTTAAATATAGACGTATGTAAGCCTATATATGCACTTGAACACAAACGTCCGTATTCGGAGACTACTATACAGAACTACACAAAAACTAGACTTTGACTGTCCAACACACGCGCACACAAACACATACGCACATGAAAATACGTATATAGATATATACGCACAAAAGTAACCCTACCAAATACACTCAAACACTCACATACGCCCACATACACACATAAATGGGGGCGAAGCTAATATATATATATATATATATATATATATATATTTATTAAAATAACAGATTAAAGTTTAAGCAAAGAATCGCTGCTTTCACCCTTAACGGGATCTTCTGATGGGTATATATATATATATATATATATATATATATATGAGATGATGGGTATGTATATGTATATATATATATATATATATACCCATCATCTCACAAATCAGAACAAACACTATATATTTTTTTTGTGGATCGCCAGTCTGAAGAGCAGATCAATAATGGAGTCGGGTCCATAACTTTTATGGGTGACCCTGAGCCAAGTCTCTGCGAAACCCGCGCAACGGGCCGATGTACAATAAAAAACTAAATACATGTTTAACGAAACTTCATCGTGTTTGTTAATATATATAAATATACATATATATATATATATATATGTATGTGTGTGTGTGTGTGTGTGTCGAGTCCAATCGGGGTAACCACAGTAAATAAGGTACTCAATACATAGCAGAGTATAAATATTTAATATAGAAATGGCTTCTATGGGACTAGAACTGTTTCATTCGAAGGAAATCATCATATGCATGCATGTGTGTGTGTGTGTGTGTGTGTGTGTGTGTGTGTGTGTGTGTGTGTGTGTGTGTGTGTGTGTGTGTGTGTGTGTGTGTGTGTGTGTGTGTGTGTGTGTGTGTGTGTGTGTGTGTGTGTGTGTGTGTGTGTGTAAACACTATATTTCTTTGAGCCGTTTGACTCCGTCTGCTATGCCTAATTGAATTACCAGTTTTTTTTACTCGTCGTTGATTGTAGTATATGTGCTGATGACCCTTTGAGTTCATATCGCAGATACAAGTGGTACTCTGTTCTCTGCAAGGATAACTCCGCCGTTTGTATATGACTCCAAGCAGTCTGTATTCTGACTTGCGCTGTGTTGTGAAAAATAAAGTAAAGTAGGAAAAGTCTGAACAAAAACAATTCCTACACATCAGATTTTATAGTGACAAAGGCTTTTGCGACACGCGAGCTATTCTCTAAATGTATGGAACCTTTAAGCTAGCAACAAGCGAAAACAACGTAATATGGCCAAAGACTTTATACACTGCAAATTTTATATATTTATATAATTTTATAATTTTATATATTCATATATATATTTACATAAACATATATATACACAAGCATATATATACACGCTATTGGATGGCGGTTGACCCTCATGAGTTCATGTGCCCTTTGATGAGTTTTGTTTTCATAGGGCAGGCCTAGTGGAGTTGCCCGTTTAGTTGTTGACGGCCCGCCTATGCTACAAGTTGTATTGGATTATATATGACCAGTAGCACATTTGAATGACCTGAGATAAAATATGTCACAATTACACACACAGATATAGATATGCATATATAATTGTATGTGGGCATATATGTATATATATATTTACGCACCGGCGAAAAAACGAAGTACTGATGCATTATATAAATACTTTGTTGTATGTAACCTCCCTGATTTATAAAGCAATGTATTTTAACTCACCGTGCTAAATACTGTGCCCTAGTTTTTGGATCTATTGTAAACCCGTGACGCTTACTAATTACAAAAATATATGACGAAAAAAAACCCTGAAAATATGACAAAAATCCGGAACAATGTGTATTTCGATATGTCTCGAGTCTCCGATTTCGCAATCACTCACTCGCTTTAGTGATACTTTAAACAAAGTAGCGCTACTATTTTATTGACTGTTTACCCAAGTTTATGAAGGACAATGAGCGCTTGATATCAATGACAGTAAAAAAGTGAAATTATTCTCGATTGTAGGAGAGAATTGCTTACTGTGATAGAATGAAATTACAAAGAAGACAATTTGGGGTATGCTGAGAAAAGGAAGAAGTATGTTTCGTGATAGATGTGAGCATAGTAAAGAAATGGGCAATAAATTGTTTACTAAAAGTATAAGGATATGTACCACAATAAAAAGCGCAAGGCGTAAAAAAATGTAAGTAAAAGTCATGGACACGTGGTAGGTGAAGTAGAGAGTCCGATTTGAAATAAGATGGTAGTTTGTTGTTGTTTTTATTAGATTTGACCAATGTGAAAAATAATTGTTTCTACTTTTGGCACAAGGCCAGTAATTACTCAGTGCATTACTGGTACTTTATTCTATCGACCCCGGAAGGATGAAAGGCAAAGTTAACCTCGGCGGGATTTGGACCAATGTGAAAAATAATACAGGATAAATAGTCGTAAAAGAAAATGAAAGTGAGGTAGAAGGAGAAATAGAAAGAATGTATGAAAGAATAATTAGGTGAGTGAATGAATTAATGATATAATTAATTTGTAATAAATTAGAAGAATTAAAAGATAGAAGAGATAACAAAATAAAATCAGTTGTATTAAAGAAATAGATAAATTAAAATAAACCTGAAAAGTTCTTGAGTGACAGAGTGGGATACAGAGAAAGAGAGGGAGGGGGCCTGGAGCAGGTGAGAAATTGACTATATTAGTTGTAACGACTACTCTCTCCGTATAGTGACAGTATTTGTTAAATAGATGAAATAGTTCACCTTCAATATCCCCCTTCTCCTTCAGGTGTGTTGCAGAAGAAAAATATTACAACAGTATTCAACATACGCGTTGCATTCTGCCACACCTCTCTCTCTGCTGGCGAAAGATTTCTATCAGTTGCCAACTGACTACTCCTACAACAAGTGGCCCTGTGTCTGCTGCATCGAGAAACGCTGTTACAGATTATTATAGCACAGTGCATTCACCTGACTGTACATATTAGACTATTAACATACTATCCAAATACATACGATCCGAGTCGAATATAGAAATTTTCATGAATCGGCAAACAGAATATTGTCAACATATGCGACGCGTAGGTGTTATTTACTGAAACAGCCATCATCAATCGATCTGTAAATTTTATTCCATGTGTTAAACGGCCAAGCGTTATTATTTTCTTCATTGAGTCCAAGGTATGTAGAATTAAGCTTTCAGTAAGTTATTTTCATTTCTAATTATTTAACAGTTTATTTCAGCGTACAATTTTTTCAAAACTTTTCCTCCTTCTTCTTTTTCTTTTTCTTTTTCTTTCTTCTTCTTCTTCTTCTTATTATTATTATTATTATTATTATTATTAAAAGTATATTTGTGAAGCTTTGCGCCTATGCTGGAGATTATCTAAAAAAGCTTGGGTGGTGGATTGGCAGTATTGGAAGAGCGTCGGGCTAAATGCTTTGCGTTATTTAGTTACGGCTTTCTGAGTTCGAATCCCGTCGAAGTCCATTTTGCTTGTCATGCTACCAGGATCGTTTAAATAAAGTACCGGTTAACTACTGGGGTTGATATAATCAACTTTCCCCTCCAACCAAATTTCTGGCCTTGTACCAGTGTTAAAAAAAAATTATTTATAATATCTTTGTGTCAATGTTAGAAAGTATTATAATTATTCATTTCGTTAATTTTTTTTTTTTTTTGGTGTGTGTGTGGGGGGGGGGGGGTGCCTTTTATTCTGAAGAGTGGATAAAATAAATACCAGGTATATGCTGAGTAGGTATATGTAACTGACTGTCCCACTGAAAAAGTGTTTCACCTTGTTCATAAGTTATAAATCACTATTGATGACGATAGCGCAGCAGAAATAACAATACTGGATAAAATGCTTCCTGTATCTAGTAACGTCTCTCTACTTACTGAGTTCGAATCCTACAAGGGTTGAATTTATTCTTCATGGTTCCGAGGGTCGAGAAAATAAGTAGAAATCGAGCAAGGATATTGATTTAATAGATTATTCCTCACGCTCCTACCAAATGTGTGGACATATGTTAAAAATCAAGATTAATTGAAAGATTAAATTGTCGAGGACTTGCAGTATATGCTCAGATTCTTTATGTTCTGAGTTCAAACTCTGCTGAAAATAACTTTGCCTTTCATTCTTCCAGGGTCGATATAATATAGTACCAGCTTACTACTGAGTTCGATAGAATGGACTGTTTTTTTGTTTTCTTTTTGTTTGGGGGGGTTTTTTTCTTCTTGTTTTGGGTTGGTTTTTCTTCCAGATCTTGTGCCTATGTTAGATATTTCTAAATATTTCTAAGAGTGGTGGATGACAAAATTGTAGAGTGCTGGACCAAAAATATACCCTGCAAATTTTCTCATATGAATTTGCGGTCTCAGCTTACTTCCCAACAGCTCGACTTCGCAGTATATCAGTCAAGTGACGATGGAATAAGCACCAGTAAATTACTTTTGTGGGTTTAACCGAATATAACAGACGCCTAAAATGAATGGCTTATAGCTTCTATGTAAACAAAAAAGACAGTATTATTGTTATTGTTATTTATCCCCTGAGGCGGTGGATTGGAAGTATCGGTAGAGGGTCGAACGCCATGCTTTGCAGCATAGAGTTACGGCCCTTTACGGTCTGAGTTCAAATACCACCGAGGTTAACTTTGCCGTTCGTCCTTATGGAGTCGATAAAATAAAGTACCAGTAATTCACTGGGATAATTGCTGGCCTTGTGCCAAAAGTAGAAACAGTTATTTATCCCCTAACTATCTATGACCGAGCAGACTGATTTCTGTATAACTAAGACTATATTGTCCAATATGTCTTTTCTAATATAAAGGAACGTGGCTGCTATTTCTAGCAGACCGAATGACCACTTAGAGGCCGAGGTGATGGATGACAGATTCGGTAGAATACTGGATAAAAAAAAAAAACGCCATCTGATATTTATAGTATTTCCTCTTGTCACTTTATGTTATTCGTTGACTTTTTTTTTTTTTACTTTTTCATTGTTGCTGGGTCGATGATATAAGTACTAGTTATAGCCTGGTTGTCATTTTAAACGACAATCCCCCACCCACACGCACACACAAAGAATGTGTCGCTTCGTGTATATTTTTCTTCCTTTAACCTATAACATAACTTATGGTGGAGTTGTAGAGACACCGTGATGATATACAGCGTTTTGGGGCCATTTTCTCCACCTGGCACAGTCCATCTCCCCTCCAGATCTGAACACAACTGATTTCTACCGAACAAGGAGAGTGAGGGAGAAGAGGTGACAAAGAGATATACAGGAAGAATCGAAACCAGTATTGGACTGTTACTCTATTTACCGACCTCGAAAGGGTGAAAGTCAAAGCTGTCCTCGTCGTGATTTGAACTCAGAGTGCAGCGTGCCGGAACGATTACCGCTGAGTGTTCTAACCAATGTTCTAATGACTCTGCCAATTCGCTGCCTCCTGCAAATGTTAAGAGCTATTATTAATTGTTTCATAAGGACGGTGGATTGGCAGTATCGGTAGAGGGTCAAACACCATGCTTTGCAGCATAGAGTTACGGCCCTTTATGATCTGAGATCAAATCCCGCCGAGGTTAACTTTGCCTTTCATCCTTACGGGTTGATAAAATAAAGTACCAGTATGCACTGGGGTCGATTTAATCGACTTTCCCCTCCCCAAAATTGCTGGCCGTGTGCCTTTATAAGAAACCATTTTTCATCCTTACGGGGTCGCTAAAATAAAGTACCAGTCATGCACTGGGGTTGATTTAGTAAACTTTTCCCTTCCCCAAAATTGCTGGCCTTGTCTGTCCCTAAATCAGAAACCATTATTAATTGTTTCATAGGGTGAATTGGCAGTATCGGTAGAGGGTTGGACGCCATGCTTTCTAGCATAGTTACGTCCCTTTACAGTCTGAGTTCAAATCCCGCTGAGGTTAACTTTGCTTTTCATCCTTACGGGATCGATAAAATAAAGTACCAGTAATGTACTGGGTAATTGCTGGCCTTGTGCCTAAAATAGAAACAATTATTAATTGTTTCATAGGTAGTGATAGGCAGAAACTCGACAACACTGAATATAAGAACTCATGTATTTATTTAGTTAGTTAATAAAGAATTTAATATGTAATCAAACATAATGAAAAAGAAAATAGCATTGCAAAAGACTATAGAGGAAAGGAAAGGGCACGGATTATTAAGAAACAAAAGTTAATTAGTTAGCTAGTTCTTTTATATTATGAGTTCAATTCCTACGGGAATCGATAGTACGTTTCATCTACTTTGGATGAATCAATAAAGTTAGGTATCGGTTATCCAAAGAATTTACAACTGTTAATTTACATATTAATACATCTTTGAAAAAAAAATTACAGATTATTAATCCCATTGTCCCCAGAGTTGCATTTGTCTTGCAGGCTTTCATCTAAAATCGTATACTGAATTCGTATATCGAAAACAATTATATAAAGCAATAAAATGTGAAGGTATATGGCTTAGGGGTTAGTATGTTTGGTTCATGATTGTAAAATCGTGAGTTCGATTCCCGGCGGCGCGTTTTGTCCGTGAGCAAGACCTTTTATTTCACATTCCTCCTGCCGGAAAAATATTTTGTACCTGTGATTCAAAGAGCCAGTCGTGTCATACACTGTGTCACCTGAATCTCCCTGAGAATTACGGTAAGGGTACATGTGTCTGTGGAATGCTCAGCCATTTGCTCGTTAATTTCATGAGTAGGCTGTTCCGTTGATCAAACAACTGGAACACTCACCGTCAGGGTGAACGGAGATCTAACCTTTACCTTTTTAATCCGTAACTCTTGGTGGAAGTCTTGTGGGTACTGAAGAGAAATGAAGTGTTTCTTGAACAATTTTTACACCTGGCGAAAGCCAATTTCCTCTCCTGGTATGAATACGGCCGATTTCTTCCAGAGAAGGAGAGGGAGTGATGGAGACGAAATGAGAAAGAGATACAGAAGAAGAATTGACCCTATTACTTTTTGTATCGACCTCAAAAGAATGACCTTGGCAGAATTTGAACTCACAATCAGTACAAATACCGTAAAGCATTCTATCCAATGCTTTTACGACTCTGCCAATTCGTCGCCTGACAGAGGTCTAACACAAAAAAGTTAAAACCACATAAACACAGTTATATAATATATTTTATATAATCTTGAAACTTAAGTATATCATCAAAGATTTCAGGGTACGCAACGTCAAATATATAGCCTGTATTTCACTGAACAATATAATCATTTGTCCCTGGAAGATTGAAGAAGAAAGTATGCCTCGGTGAGATTCGAAATAAGAACATAACGAGAAGTATTTTTAAAAAAACGTAATCTAGTGTATTTGATCTAACGACTTTGCCGACACATCACTGCCACAATCATGCATATATATTACTAAATATTTTTATGAAAAATACTATTATGTTTGTTCAAAATATTATTAATTGTTTCTACTTTTGGCACAAGGCCAACAATTATCGCAGTGCATTACTGGTACTTTAAATATTATTAATGTACACATATATGTCTGCTTTTATGTGTGTACATATATATATATAATGTGTGTGTATGTATGTGTGTGCGTCTATCAATATAGTATATATATATATATATGCTTATAAATGCATATATATATGTGTATATATGTCTAAGTGTATATATATATATGTGTGTGTGTGTGTTTATGTGTGTGTGTGCATGTGCAATGTCTGTCGGAAAGGTATCCGACCTTAGACTAGGCAAAAATTACGTACTTGGTGCAGTTCCACTACTAAGCTCCCTTCGAAGTAAGCCCTTGTGCCTCCACACTCTTAGCCCTTCCGCAGTTCGAAGCACGTCCAGAATGCTTCTTCTGGAAAAGCTCTTAGATTCCTCATTTCAGTCCGCTTTGCCTCTCAAAGCGTAAGCATTTCAGTGATATCTTCATTTTGGTGAACCAGAAGTCAGAAAAAGCCATGTCAGGAAAGTAGAGAATCTGGCAAACGAGCCAAATATTTTTGGCTGCAAACAAATTTGGATCAGCTGTTATGACACAGATGCCAGTTTTGCGGGGCCACAAATCTAGTCTCTTTCGCCAAATTGCATCTCGATACGTCGGAGGACTTCCTGATAGTATTTCTTAATTTTGTTTTGTAACTGGCGTGCTCTTTTGGGCATTGGTGACGCCGAATGCATCCACTGTGATGAGCGAGCTTTGATTTCTGGCTCCTACCGGTACATACAGGTTTCATACACGTCTCATTTCTAGTATTCAGGAACTCAAAATCCTTGTTGAAAATATCGAGTGAAATAAAAAAAAATGTGACGAGTAAGTAGTAAAGTACCTCACACGTTGGCAACTTGACAGCGGCCGAACCATCCTGCGAACCCGCCAAAAGCTACACATGCGCTTAAATATATGTGGTTACACTCTCTCTAATTCACTCACTCTCTCTCTCTCTCTCTCCCTGCCCCCTCTCTCTCTCTCTCTCTAACGTAATCAATTCCCACGTTTTCAACAAACCTCGTATGTATATATATGTATATATATATATATATATATGCGTGTGTGTGTACATGTGTAGGTACATGTACACACACGCATACACACAAACATATATATATATATATATGTGTGTGTGTGTGTGTGTATGTGTGTATATATATAGAGAGAGGGGGAAGAAAGAGAGAGAGAGAGAGGTGGTTACAAACGAAAGAAAATATCAATGAACGCGTGATGTGGAAGTTTAGAATATTTGAATTAACAGTCTGACATGTTTCTGAATTACCCATGCTTTCATGGACAACAACATGTCTTCCTTCAAAGAAGTTTTAAAAAGGAATCTATGAATACAACTAACTATGGGTTTCTTTGCAACTTACACATTCTTAAGATCAGCTACATTAGTTTGTATAGCATCGTATCCAATCTCGCTTAAGCGGAAAGAAAACATGCACACACACACACACACACACACACACACACACACACACACACACACACACACACACACACACACACACACACACACACACACACACACACACACACACACACCAGCCTGTAACAGCCTAAATCTACCAATTGTCATCTGAGTAGGACCTGTCGTTCAAAGGTTGTGGTCTAGAGAACCACCCTCACATCACCAAATGGCATCCAGGGGAATTATACCGGCCTAACAGCCAATGAGGTCAAAGGTTGATATGCCAGCAATGCAACCGCCTTTAAGTGCAGGAACAATAAAAATTCTACTCCATTGATCCATTTCAACTGAAGTCTGCCTGATGAGGGGAACAACATTCCCAGTCTTAAATAAACCATAGTTGACAGAGCACCATGTGTGTGTGTGTGTGTGTGTGTGTGTGTGTGTGTGTGTGTGTGTGTGTCCACATATATATATACATATATATGTTAACATTAAATCTGTATAAATACAGAGTGTGTAACCGAGACTGCATCAACGTTTATACATATATACACATATCTAATACAAATTGCATGAAAGTGGGCCCTCATCAAAAGACGTGTATATCATCCAATCAACCACAAGGAAACATATATTTGTACAGTTGTAACTTCATCATACACTTCGGCTGCTTGTGAACTTCTTACAAAATATCATAATTAATTATATGCTAATTAGTACGACCATTTGTGTGTGTGCGTGTTTGTGTTTTTGTGGGTTTATGTATATATATATATATATATAGGAACAAGTATGACCTCGACGGCAGAGCTCAAGCCGTTTCGACGGCTATTTCTGGAAACGGCTTGAGCTCTGCCGTCGGGGGTCATACGTTTTCCTATTTCCCACTCTACTACTCTGGTGCGTTATGGTCCATCTGGTTCCTTACCACAATTCCTTTGTTATATATATATATATATACAGGCTGTGGAAATTTGATTTCTAAAATTGTTGTAAGTATATCATTAATCTTCTTTTATTTACGAGTTAAAACATTAGTCTATGTAAACATAATGGAGTTTGAATTTCTTAAATAATTTGAAAATGTCAACAAATAGAGAAATGGAGGTCAGATTCGGATATTGTATGGTTACTTTCGGTTGCAAGATCTACTGTTTGGAAAGCTTTGAAACGTTTTAAAGAGCAAGGAGATTTGTTGGATAGACCCAGAAGTGGAAGACCGCGAACTAAACGGACTCCTACACTCATTAAAGCCGTTCGAGAAAGGATAAGAAGAAATCCCCAAAGAAAGGATAAGAAGAAATCCCTTTCTAAAAAGACAAAACAAACAAGGCTAGAGAGAAGCAAGAATTTGCTTAAAGAAATGAAACGTGACATGGCGGGGGAAATTGTCTGGTCAGATGAAAAGATTTTGAGTCATTGGAAAAAGATCATCTGCAATCAGTGTTGACTAAACATCTGTATTCCATACAATAAACGGTATTCTGGAGCCTATACTTGCTTCTGCAACTAATCAATTTGGCAATGATTATCTGTGGACCTCCCAACAGGATGGAGCCACCTCCCATACAACAAATGTCACACAAGCCTGATTTGAACCCTATGGAGTTTTCAGTATGGTATATCCTTGAAGAAAAAGCTTGTTCAAAAGTCCATAAAACAGTCAATGATTTAAAGGCATCGTTACTGAGTGCTTGGAAAGAAATTCCCGAAAAAATGTTATGTGCTTCGGTGAAAGATGGTTATAGGCTTTTATGGTTATAGGCTTTTACTGCTGCACAAGGGGGTCATTTTGAATAAAGATATTTATGCATAATTAAATATATGTTGCTGGTCAATGAAGTTAGTAGTTTTGTTATTAAAAGCATTTTTATTTGCTTCCAAACTCCCACCCTGTATATATATATATATATATATATATAGAGAGAGAGAGAGAGAGAGAGAGAGAGAGGTATATGCATATTTGTAAATATTTATATGCATATATGTAAATATTTACAAATGCATAAAGTATACATATGTTTGTGTTTGTGTATATATATATATATTTATATATATATGTGTGTGTGTGTGTGTGTGTGTGTGTGTGTGTACAGTGCTCAATCAAATATGAGAACAAATACACGGAACAAAACCGCTACCTAAGGTTTAAGGTCCTATTTTGACCATCTCCCCAAATTGTAAGAGTGATAAAAACTTATTACTTAGTCATCAGGCGCTTGGACGAGTTTGAAAATACCGTTAAAAATTTAACTTTATACAAAGTATAACAAGGGAAATAATTCAAAGATGAAAAATTAAAAATGGCTGGGTTACTATTCGGATGTTAGTGTGTGCGAAATATAACAGATGTGTAGTATTATGTGGTGGTATATAATATAGAAATGTTTATATTTACTAAGCTATGCAGTTGAGTAGTATAAAAAGTATACCTTATTGCGTAAGTCTGGAAAAAGAAAAGTTATAAAGAAAGTACAGAAATCAATATTGAGGTGGTTGGAAATCAGTTGAATTCATTGAGTATTTCCACTTAGCTAGGAGTCGGCCTTTGAGATGTTGTCCTTGCCTCAGTGAAAAAATTAGGATAATACAAGGTTTGTCGTCTGCGAACAATAATTATTTGAACACTAAGAACGAAATTTTTCGAGGATGTCTACGCCTCAAGGGCCAACATTGTTAAAATCAATGGCAACAAGGGCTCTGGATCAAGCGCTGAGGCGACGCATGAAAGTACATGGCAACCAGCCATCGATTCTTGTTGCCAAACGCCATGTCTGTAGCATTTATGCCAGAGAATGTAGGACTCATGCTGGCCTAAAAAGTTACATCTGTGCTACACGCATGTATAAGCTTGTTTGAAAATTTCAAGCAATGACTTATATACAGGTGCGAGACAGCTGCCGTCATATACGAGTATATATATATATGTGTGTGTGTGTGCATGTGTGTTTCTGTGCACGTGTGTGTAGTTATTTATTTAATGTATATTTATATTTATATATTAATTTACATATATATAAGTATATCTAGATATATAGACATGTATATCTATGCATATATGTGTGTGTGTGTGTTGTGTGTGTGTGTGTGTGTGTGTGTGTGTGTGTGTGTGTGTGTGTGTGTGTGTGTGTGTGTGTGTGTGTGTGTGTGTGTGTGTGTGTGTGTGTGTGTGTGTGTGAGCATAACATTCGTGGTTCTTTGTTTAGTTATACCATTAATAGTTATACCATTTAGTTATACCATTAATATCACTACTTCGCTCTATTTCAATTCATAACTTCGATATCATTATAATTGCGACTATTCGTTAACTATGATTATATTAATAACCTCATATATTAACCTTTTTCGTTGTTTTATGTGATATTCCTTTGTTAGAAATATTGCCTCACCTTTTCTCATCTTAATGTATCTCTTTCCTATAACTCCTTACTTCGCTTCACTAATATTGTTTTATATACATTTTATCTCTTCCACCCCTCGTTTAGTCTTCATTTTCAGGCGTACCTATTAATCTGACCTCCCTTCCATTATCACCACCCCGCTTTTAATCTATGAATACGTATTCAATCTCTATCTATTTACGCCTGTTTGTCTGGCCGTTCGTCCGTTTTACTGTCAATCTGCCTATGTATCTATCTCTCTCTCTCTCTCTCTCTATATATATATATATATATATATATACATATATATGTATATGTATGTATATATATATATATATATATTCAATTTAAGAAAGTTGGTTGATTAAATATCGGCCGACTTATTCTTAAACAGACCTGAGAGCATAAAAACACTCCAGCGTGTTTATTCATCCGGAGTTTTATTACAATAAATAAGAGAGACGGTTTTATTCGTTATACGTATTTCGAAGATGTAAGGTAGTTGTATAATAACTGCCTTACGCATTCTCGTCAGACAAACATACAAACGAGATGTAAAATTTCATTGATATGTTTCCAGTCGGACGTGTTATTCAACTCGCCGACCAATAGATATTTGACCTAATTCTCTAGGAACACTTCTATTATGTGCGGGATATAGTTGTTGTTGCTGGCATTGGTGATTGTAAACTAGCTAGGGTATCAAGTTACCAGATTTGCCGCTTGATTCATAGCGGAACTGTTCATGGAGGAACTGTTAATATATATATATTTTTTTTTTTATATCCGGACTATATTTTATTTACTTAGATATCAATTTCAATTTTAGATATTTGTACTTTTTTTTCTGGTCTGTAATCTTTAATCTGTTATTTTTTTTTTTTTTTCTTGGATTAGGACAATGGGATTGATGAGTTAATATCTGTATACAACAACTACAACGGTACGCGATGGGGCTCACCCACAGCTCCGGCGGACAGAATGGAGAAGGCGTTTCTCCGGGGGACGGCAAGAGAGACGCGCTGGAAAAGCCACTCGAACTCGCGGGGCTCACACCTGCGGCTGGCCAGCTCAGCGCATATGTGTTGAGTAAGGAGTAACCCTGGGGCCGAGGACACCAGAAGTCTCCACTGCCAGGGGAACGACCGCAAACCTGTCGGAGATCGATCGGTATTTGAGGAGTTTGGCCTCCTCAGCCCGACGTGCAGCAGAACCTGGGTCAGTCGCAGACTGCACCAGGTTGCGGCTGCAGAAAGTGTCAATGCAAGTGGCATCCCAGACGAGGGGTTTGCCACCGCAGAACGGGAAGATGGTCATGCCATCTGGCCTTTTGCCGTCCCCTCGATCCAGCCCCACCGGCTCGAGCTGGGATGGGAAGCCTGCAGCGTCCGAGCTATGCTTAATGACATCGTTGAGGGCAGCATGGCGTGGAATGCGGCCGGCACTGTGGCGACAGGAAAGCGGGTGGAGGCCGAAAGAGTCCACGGTGGAACCGCATCGACATTGGTGTGGCTCGCAGATCCGGAGGCCGAGCCTCAGGGAAACGCCGATGCGCAGACTATGGTTGTCTAGCTGCGTGCCAGTGGAGGAGGGCAGGGCATGCAGTCAGGCACTACTATGGTTTTTGGAGGTTGCACGAAAACAAGCAAGGCGGTGCTGGTCGAGCTGGCGCGTGAGCCTGTCTGAGGCCAGGCTGCACTGGATGGCATCCCAAGTGCGTTGGGGGGACTTGACGTCAACAGGGAGAGAAGGAGGAGGGACGTCTACTGGGCTAGGTCCCAGCCGGTCCCACTTCTCACAGGCGGCCTCACGTTCTCTGAACACAGAGGGTTCTGTTGTGTTTTGAAGAACCCTGCTGTCGAGGACGCGGCACGAGGTTACCGACGAAAGATATGCCGGCAAAGCTAGTGAGACCGAAGACCGGAGGCCAAGGCCACCATACTTGACAGGTAAAGTGGCCTGTTGCCACCCTATGTCGTCAAACTTGATGGTGCATAGCTCCTCGGCTGCTGCTCGGATACAAGTATCGAGGTCAGCGAGGAGAGATGTTTGGGCGTAGCACGGAGCGCGCAGAGTGTATAGAGGAGCTTCTTTGATGGTGATCTTATAACGTATCTATATATTTATGAATGGTTTATTAATTAGTTGATGGTCTATTTTATATTAGTTACGGAAGTTTTAACTATATATTCTGCGCAATGTCTTATATATTTTGTGTAAACAAGTATTAAATGTGTCAGAGCGTTTATTGATAATTTTATACCTACTCTTTATGATGTGTAAGGTTTCTGTAGTAATGAGGTCAGATCCAGAAGATATAGATCCATTTATATAGGGAAAAGCATGTGAAAGTTTTGACCAAGAAAGAGAGTATTCTACTTGGTTATTTTTTAGCGACCAAATCAGTTCCGACAGGACAATGGTAGACTTTTTATTAGCTCTTTTAAATGAGTGGTGATTGTTATACCATCTTTCCTTAAATCTAGTTGAAGTTATGCCAATATATCTATAAGTATTACTACTCGTTGTTACTCTACATTCGCAAACGAAATATATATATATGTATATATATATATATATATATATATATATATATATATATATATATATATATATATATATATATATATATATATATATGAAAACAGGGAGAAGAATACGATTATTAGGAAGAAAAATATATTTTTTTCCTTCTTATTTTTGATAAGCAGATCAAAATGTGTTAATATAGCAAGAGTGCTGAGTTGATCCATGATGGAGGCAAATGGTGTATATATATATAAGAAATGTAAGCTATCGCCATATTTTGACTAAAGAAATTAAAGAAATTATTTAGCCTGATAGTGGGTTTAAGAACCCTCGGAGAAATGGAAAAAGATGAGTATTGACGTCAATACTCATCTTTTTCCATTTCTCCGAGGGTTCTTAACCCCACTATCAGGCTAAATAATTTCTTTAATTTCTTTAGTCAAAATACGGCGATAGCTTACATTTCTAATAATTTCAAACCCACTCGCTGTTTCGAAAATATTCTTACATATATATATATATATATATATATATATATATATATATATATATATATATATATATATATATATATATATATATATATAACTAAAACAACTATGTTAATGTAGTAAGAAAGAAACAAAAGAAGGAGGATATCTACGGACTATTGATAATGATTTTGCAGAACCTCTACCTAAAAGGCACGTTCGGTTTCATACCTATTATTATTAAAGCTGCAGGATATATATCAACCCACCTGAATCAACATATGGCTGAACTTAGATTTTCAAGAAATGAAACATCTCCTTAATTCACAAGCCAAAAAAGGCCACGATATCTGGAACTTTCAAAGTCTCTAAAACTTCCTTAAGATTCAGCGGATGAACGATTGCACAATGGACGGTGGAAATCTCCTTTACTTTACAGCCTTTCCACTGAGAAGGTAGATTGTGAAATATTAACTCAAAACTGAGAGAAACATACATACATTCATACATACATACATACATACATACATACATACATACATACATACATACATACATACATACATACATACATACATACATGATAGCTGCCCCATCGTTATCGAGTATGGCCATTGCACGATATAACATTATTAATAATTATTAATTAATTCTATCATGCAATGCCTGTGCGTGAAGATATGTTTTAAAGTGAGGAAAACTGTGCACTGAGCCAATCCCACTCTCTGAGCGACAGTAGCTATAACCCGAAAAGAAGAAAAGATCAACATCATCGGTAATTACTGAGCAACAGGTTTTATATCGGAGTTATCCCAGTTTCCTGAGTTGCCTTCTCCTAGAAAAATGCCCTGACAAAGGCTAGGGGTCCTTCACTCCCAGTGGTTTAAGGGCGGAAAAACTCATAAGAGTCAACGGCCATCCAAAAGTGTGTAATTATGTATATACCCATGTACATATGTATGTATATGTGTATATAAACGGGTGCATGTGTATGTATATGCGCGGGGACATAGACATACATACATACATACATACATACATACATACATACATACATACATACATACATACATACATACATACATACATGGTGGCTGCCAACTCGTTTTCGAGTACGGCCACTACTTTATATCCATGTAGGAGAACCCCTACCGATGCGCTGAACGAGTGTGACTTTTTAGTCCAGCCAGCGACTTGAAAACTCTGGTACAAACACTACACTTGTGAAAATTCTTGACACATAGTGCTGGGCCCATGGTACCATGTGACGACAAGTGCAGAGAGATCTCCAGATATAAAGCAATGCCTGTGCCGTGAAGCTTTTATAGTGAGCAAAGGCACTGCACAAAGCCAGTCCCACTCTCTTAACCAAGATGATATTTAACAAAAAGAAGAACAAGTCGACATCATTGGATACCATCAGAGTTTCAGGTGTTATATCAGAGTTTTCCTTCTCCTAGAATTCTGCCTTGACAAAGGCTAAGGGGTCATCTCTCCCGGTGATTTTGGATGGCCATACATACATACATATATACATACATAAATCTGAAGGTATAGTCATTGTGGAGTATCTGCAGAATTCTCATTAGTTCTGCATAAATATTCTCCTTTTCACTAATCTTAAATATTATATTGGCATCTGCTGGGCAGCTAACTTCCACTACTGTGCATGCTTTCTTCTCCCTGTCCCATATCATTATATCTGGTCTATTATGCTTGCATTTTATTGTGGTTTTGACTGGAATATTCCACCAGGAATCTTTAATATTATGTATGTATATGTCTTCCACATTGCTGTAGCTTTCAATGTGTTTATTATATGTATGTATGTTCTGGTTTTATAATTTCACAGAATTTTTTCCAATAGCGAGAAAGTCGGTTACTAAAATAGACACAAGACTCTCTCATTGGAATTTACACAACATCAACTAGGTAGATATGTATGTATGCATGCATGTGTAGATGTGGATGTTTTGAGTTATATGTGTGCATGTGTATATGATTTGTATCTGTACATGTGCATATGCAGTTATTAGATGCAACATTTTTGGAATGTTTTACATATTTTTACTGTTCCATTAATGGATTGTACTTGTAATTTCATAACTAGTTGTGTTCTTTTTGTTCCTGTGAAGCCTAGCTTCTCAAGATGTGTATTGAGGCAGTTACTAACATATCCCAGTGCCCCAATAATCACAGGCATAAATCTGAAGGTGGAGTATCTGCAGATTTCTCATCAGTTCTGCATAAATATACTCCTTTTCGCTAATCTTTGATATTATATTGGCATCTGCTGGGCAGCTAATTTCCACTACTGTGCATGCTTTCTTCTCCCTGACCCATATCATAATATCTGGTCTTTTATGCCTGCATTTTATTGAGGTTTTTACTGGAACATTCCACCAGTACTCTTTCATATTATATACATGGATGTCTTCCACATTGCTGTATGTAATTTTCAATGTGTTTATTATCGGGGCTATCTTTTTTACGGATTTCATTGTACAGTGTTTTGACCACTACATCATGCCTCATCGGTAGATAGTACCGTGATGACATCTTTGGACAGCTGCTGATGACATGTGTGATATCTTCGATGTTAGTTATGCAGAGTCTGCACTTGTTATCACATCTAGGTGTTTTGCCTGCATCCTTATATCTTTTGTGAATCAGGTATTTCGTGTTAATTTCCTGTTCTTGGATTGCAAAAGCGTATCCTTCAAAGTGGGAGCCAATATAGCGGCTGTTGGTCCCAAGATAGACTACTTTCCTTATCTATATTACTCTCACTCTGGAGCTTCCTGGCAACATATCCATGCATGATTTTTTGCTGATAAGCATGCAGTTTTTCATTCATAGATTCACTGCGATACTGCTGACCGACTTCCCTGTGTGTGAGTTTTTGATTATCACACAGGGAATATCTCTCGAGGAGTTCCTTTCCAACTCTCATGATCTCATCTGTTTCATGCAGATAGACTTGCTCCAGAGACGGGCTCCTACGTTTCGAGGTTCGTAGATGTTGTCGAAGAGATATGATGCGACATTCAAATGCTGTCTGGACTTATGTTAGGCTTCTGCCTCCCTCCTTACGTTTGAAGTAAAGGCAGTCTATGTCACTGTTGATGTGGAAGTTTCCGGTGTATGTATGTATGAATATATGTTTTCTCTTTCTCTTAATTTTGAGTATATTTTTTGACCGGCCACCTTCCTGGTGGCAAGGTTGTAAAAGAAAAGAAATTGTCATCCCTTGAATCGCAAGAATGTTTTGCAAATTTTGAAGGTGCCAGCTATCGCAGCCATTTGTAGACTATGAATTAGGGAGCTGCGCTTTTTGTCCGCAAATCCAAGTTCAGTCATACTTTGGTCCAAGCGGGTTGGTATATAACCCGTAGCACCAATAATGATGGGTATGAAGCTAAAGGTGTATCTTGGATACTGGATTTGTAAACTCCTCATCAATGGTCCGTAGATGTCCTCCTTCTCCTGTATTTTTCTGACAACGTTTACATCAAGTGGGCAGCTGATCTCCACAACAGTACACGTTTTCAATGTGTGGTCCCAAACTACAATATCAGGCCGGTTGTGCTTTAATTTGGTGGCAGTTTTTATTTTCAGGTTCCACCAGTATTCCTTAGTGCCATCTGTCTCAATATATTCTTCCTCGTTTGTTGTTGATTTTGTTTTCCGAAGTGCGTTCCAGATGGTTCTAGCTATCCCATCGTGTCTCATGGGGAGGTAGTAGCGAGATGACATTCTTTCGCAGCTGGCAACAATGTGGCTTACATCCTCGATCTTTGTTTTACATAGCCTACATTTATTGTCAGCTGCTGACCCTCCTCTTTTGTACAGCAGATGTATGTATGTATCTATGTATGTATGTATTTATGTGTCAGGTCACCACTTGGTGCTACTGGTAACATGTATCCCAGTACAACCTGTCTCATGGTCGGGTCGTTGGCGACTAAACTGGCAACCCCACCAAGGTTTCTTGGTGAGGAGGGTGACTTTGGACATCCTGCAGGACTAAAAACAAAACCTGTCAAAGGGCAAAGGAGCTCTTAAGAGTCAATGGCCATCCAAAATCACCGGGAGAGATGACCCCTTAGCCTTTGTCAAGGCAGAATTCTAGGAGAAGGAAAACTCTGATATAACACCTGCAACCCTGATGGTATCCAATGATGTTGACTTGTTCTTCTTTTTGGTAAATATCATCTTGGTTAAGAGAGTGGGACTGGCTTTGTGCAGTGCCTTTGCTCACTGTAAAAGCTTCACGGCACAGGCATTGCTTTATATCTGGAGATCTCTCTGCACTTGTCGTCACATGGTACCATGGGCCCAGCACTATGTGTCAACAATTGTCACAAGTGTAGTGTTTGTACCAGAGTCTTCAAGTCGCTGGCTGGACTAAAAAGTCACACTTGTTCAGCACATCGGTAGGGGTTCTCCTACATGGATATAAAGTAGTGGCCGTACTCGAAAACGAGTTGGCAGCCACCACATGTATTTATGTATGTATGTATGTATTATGTATGTATATAACACGTGCAACCCTGATGGTATCCAATGATGTTGACTTGTTCTTCTTTTTGGTAAATATCATCTTGGTTAAGAGAGTGGGACTGGCTTTGTGCAGTGCCTTTGCTCACTATAAAAGCTTCACGGCACAGGCATTGCTTTATATCTGGAGATCTCTCTGCACTTGTCGTCACATGGTACCATGGGCCCAGCACTATGTGTCAAGAATTGTCACAAGTGTAGTGTTTGTACCAGAGTTTTCAAGTCGCTGGCTGGACTAAAGAGTCACACTCGTTCAGCGAATCGGTAGGGGTTCTCCTACATGGATATAAAGTAGTGGCCGTACTCGAAAATGAGTTGGCAGCCACTATGTATGTATGCATGTATGTATGTATGTCTCTCTTTCTCTTAATTTCAAGTATATTTTTTACCGGCGACCTTCCTGGTGGCAAAGTTGTAAAAGAAAAGAAATTGTCATCCCTTGAATTGCAAAATTGTTTTGTAAACTTTGAAGGTGCCAGCTATCGCAGCCATTTGTAGACTATGATTTAGGGAGCTACGCTCTTTGTCCACAAATCCAAGTTCAGTTATACATTGGTCCAAGCGGGTTGGTATATAACCCGTAGCTCCAATAACGATGGGTATGAAGCTAAAGGTGCATATTGGATACTGGATGTGTAAACTCTTCACCAATGGTCCGTAGATGTTCTTCTCCTGTATTTTTCTGACAACATTTACATCAAGTGGGCACTGATCTCTACAACAGAACACGTTTTCAATGTGTGGTCCCAAACAACAATATCAGGCCGGTTGTGCTTTAATTTGGTGGCAGTTTTTATTTTGAGGTATCACCAGTATTCTTTAGTGCCATCTGTCTCAATATATTCTTCCTCGTTTGTTTTTAATTTTGTTTTCAGAATTGCATTCCAGATGGTTCTCCATAAATATTCTCCTTTTCTCTAATCTTTAATATTATATTGACATCTGCTGGGCAGCTAACTTCCACTACTGTGCATGCCTTCTTTTCTCTGTCTTATATCATTATATCTGGTCTATTATGCTTGCATTCTATTGGGGTTTGACTGGAATATTCAACCAGTACTCTTTCATAGTATGTATGTATATGTCTTCCACATTGCTGTAGCTTTTAATGTGTTTATTATATGTATGTATGTATGTATGTATGTATGTATGTATGTATGTATGTATGTATGTATGTATGTATGTATGTATGTATGCATCTATGTATTTATGTATGTGTATATATACAAAGATGCATACATACATACATACATACATACATACATACATACATACATACATACATACATACATACATACATACATACATGCATGCATGCATGCATACATACATACATACATACATACATACATACATACATACATACATACATACATACATACATACATACATACATACATACATACATACATAGACAGTCAATGCGATCAATTCATTATTTTGGCGACTAATGAATATTATTAAGATGAATACTATCTCCGATAGTAATGCCACAACTACAGTCAGGTTGAATAACTGGTTATTCTTCTAACTATATCTTCTGAAGACACCTTTTATTCAAATTCGTAGAGATATCCGACTAAATACATAATTCATTTTACAAGGATTTGCTACAAACAGCATGGCTGAACACAACATCAACAACAAAATTAAGGAAGTATCGAAGACAAATAACAAGTAAGGTAAACAAACTTTATTCAGTTGTAGCTACAGAACAGTCAGGTCGAACAGCGCCTTGAAACAACTATGCCTGTAAGAAACTTGACACAGCCTGTACCATGTAAGTCTACCTCGACTGCTGGGGAAAACACTATCGATAATAATAATAATCGAAGAAATAATAATAATAATCGAAGAAATTTGACACCACGTTTACCATCCGAGTCTACCTCGACTTTTGTGGAAAATACTATCGATAATGATAATAAGCAAAAGTATAAACAATTGAAATTTTCCCTGAACGAAATCTTCCAGAGAGAAATTAATTCATGTATAAATATCTCTCTTGCTGAACGTATTAAATCGACAATGTTTAATAAAAAACCAAATAATGAAATATTACGTGTTATTTTCGAAATAGAGGATGAATATTTACGACGGATAAAAACCCCAACATTTTGGCAAATCAACGCCTGTTTATATGCCTTAGCAACGACAGTGAAGCATTATCTTGGTGATAGCAGAGATATTATCGAGAACAGAACACCACCAAAAATACCATCATATATAACTAAAATAAAAAAAAGATTGCTGACCTACGAAAAAACATAGGATATGTGAAAATGCTCCTTACATGCAAAGAAACACAAAAAACCTCACTCCTCACGAACAAAGAGTGAAAAATAAAGTAGCGACGATGTTTGTTAACAGTAGAACCAGAACTCTCCAATATGAGCTGATCACCCTCAAACAAGAATTGAGAGCTGTTAGCGAAAAACGCCGATACCTGATGAAGGTAGATGAGAGAAAATTGCTTAATAAAAGATCCGGACAAAACCAAACATCCGTCTATAGAGATATGAAGGGCAAATACTATCTGCAGATACTCCACCCCGATTACACCTTCAGATTTATGTCTGTGATTATTGGGGCACTGGGGTATGTTATAACTGCCTCAATACAAATCCTGAGAAGCTAGGCTTCACAGGAACAGAAAGATCACAACTACTTAGGAAATTACAAGTACAATCCATTAATGGAACAGTAAAAATATGTAAAACATTCCAAACATTTTGCATTTAATAACTGCATATACACATGTACAGATACAAAGCATATACACATGCACACATACAACTCAAAACATACACATCCACACATACAATAACATCCAGATCTACGCATGCATGCATACATACATATCTACCTAGTTGATGTGTAAATTCCAATGAGAGAGTCTTGTGTCTATGTTAGAAACCAACTCTCTCTCTCTATTGGTATAACTTTATGAAATTATAAAACCAGAAGAACATACATACATACATACATACATACACACATACATACATACATACATATCTACCTAGTTGATGTTGTGTAAATTCCAATGAGAGAGTCTTGTGTCTATGTTAGTAACCAACTCTCTCTATTGGTATAACTTTGTGAAATTATAAAACCAGAAGAACATACATACATATACACATACACACATACATACATACATATCTACCTAGTTGATGTTGTGAAAATTCCAATGAGAGATTCTTGTGTCTATGTTAGAAACCGACTCTCTCTGTTGGTAAAACTTTGTGAAATTATAAAACCAGAATAACATACATACATATACACATACACACATACATACATACATATCTACCTAGTTGATGTTGTGAAAATTCCAATGAGAGATTCTTGTGTCTATGTTAGAAACCGACTCTCTCTGTTGGTAAAACTTTGTGAAATTATAAAACCAGAAGAACATACATACATACACACATACATACATACATACATACATACATACATACATACATACATACATACATACATACATACATACATACATACATACATACATACATACAATCTGATTTGCACAACAGACGGCGAAAAAATGGACACGAATGGTGTTGAAGCCTAAAAATAAACACTGCCACCAAATAAAAATACAACCGGTCTAATATTATTATAGGAGCTATAGGATAAATATCAAGCCGCCTGGACCATCAATGGGCATATATCTAAAACATTCAAAATCTGTAAAACTTCCGTAAGAGGATGAGCGATTGTAAAACGATCTGTAAAACTTCTATCAAAGGATGAATGATTGCATAAAGGACGGCGGAAATTTTCCACCGGGAAGGTAGCCATTCAAAAATAAACTTGAAATTAAGAGGAAAAGACTTTACATCGTGATACATTTTTACAATAAATATTTGACAGCAATGTCATATCCCCATTCTTCCTAGTTGTAGTAGCTGTTTTCGTTTTACGTGACAATGATATGTTTTCTAGTGGTGATGGTGAGGGGGGGGGGGGGGGCGGTGATTGGAAATTGCTTTTCAAATGATATATTCAATGGGTTTGTTTACTTATTTCTACTAAATCTGTCAACATCTACAACAGAATTTAAAGAAATTTGGAGCTGAATATTTTCTAGACAGATGCCCAATCAAAAGTGATTGATGATTATCTATTGGCCAATCAAAATTACTTTCCCAAAAATTCAATTTTCTTGTAAATCCCTGACTGCAGATTTCCAATTTAGTTTATCGATCGGAGTGTGTTGGATATACACTTTAACGGCAATCATTGCATGTAATGTCAAATGGTAATATATATTACGAATATAATTTGATGGGAGAATCCATAGAAGCAATTTTCAGTTCTTCTTGTTATTTTTCTCCGGGTCGGCTCACGCTTAAGAGACATGTGATCAAAACTGCTTTAATTGTGGTGATCCCTAATTTTTGTATATTCAGGACTACATTTTCCAATTATATTCTTCCTATTTTAGAAGCTTTATGTGGTTTGAATGAATTTAACGTTTGTCTTAACAGGGAGTGGTCGCACACAGGATTTCTCGTTGGTTGACAAATGTTTTATGGTTGATATACACATCTACTAGCAGCATAACCCTTTACATTTTGAATTCAAATCTCGCCGATGTTAACTTTGCCTTTCATCCTTACGGGGTCGATAAAAAAAATAAAGCACCAGTAACGTGCTGGGGTCGATTTAATCGACTTTCCCCTCCCCCAAATTACTGGCCTATACTAGAAATCATTATTACTCTAGGTTAACTGTGCCTTTCATCCTTACAGAGTCGATAAAATAAAGTACCAGTAATACACTGAGATAATTGTTGGCCTTGTGCCAAAAGTAGAAACAATTATTACTCTAGGGCGGTGGATTGGCAGTATCGGTCGAGGGTCGGACGCCATACTTTGCAGAGTTACGGCCCTGAGTTCAAATCCCGCCAAGGTTAACTTTCCCTTTCATCCTTACGGGGTCGATAAAATAAAGTACCAGTAATGCACTGGTTTATTGCTGGCCTTGTGCCAAAAGTAGAAACAATTATTACTCTAGAAAGGTGGATTGGCAGTATCAGTAGAGCGGTCGAACACCCTGGTTCGAGTCAGAGAGTTATGGCCCCGTACGTTCTGAGTTCAAATCCCGCCGGGGTTAGCTTTGCCTTTCATCCTTACGGAGTCGATAAAATAAAGCACCAGTAATGTACTAGGCTCAATTTAATCGGCTTTCCCCTCCCCTTGAAATTGCTGGCCTCGTGCCAAATGTTGAAACAATTATTACTCTAGTTAGAGAAACTAACAATAATCCAATAAAAAAAACTGTTAAATATATTAATGAGTTCGTTTAAACCAACTTTTATACTAAAAGTATATATATCTTTTCATATTACAAAAATGTAAACTTATGATTTTATACCTTTTATCTTAACTGAAGTTGAATAAAGTGTTGAGTGGAAGAGAAGGATAATGCTATTGTTAGGAATGTCATTGCTAATGGAACCAAACAACCCAGTCTTCAATGACGCCTCAATGCTGATAAATGCACAAAGCCATATATTTGAAGTTAACAGGTTCAGAGTATATAATGAAATGCAAAAATGATTCCTGCGATATTTGAACTCATAGTATCGAAGGACGAAATAAAATATAATATATTTTATGGCGTTTTACTGTTTCGTATATTTACTCACCATAATATTAATTAAAGTGAAATTTCTCCAAGTTATTTATGATATAAACGCAAGATTATATATGGAGGAGGTATGCAGCCCATTAAATCAACATTAGAACACGACAAGTAGAATAAAAGACGAGATTTTAACTCAAGAGTGTAACGATATTATTACAATGTGTTTTGTCTAGCTATCTACTATTCCAAGTACTATTCTCTTAGTCTAATATTTATTTCTAACATAGATATAAAGTCTAGAATTTGGAGTGGGGATATTGTTGGTAGATAAACCTCAGTATTTATCAATCACTGAAAGCTAAAATGCAAACCAATTTAGTCTCATTTCACTAAGGATTCATATAAGATATTTCTTCTTTATGTCGAAGTAATTGATAGCTGGTATTTCTTCATGTGATGTCAATGCTGTGAAGTCAAAAATCACATATGGCATATTTATTTGCAAGTAACGTATAAATGGCGTGAAAACTCTTTTGTATTGCTCATTCTGTATTTCACTTATCCTTTGATTGTCTATCGTCAGTGAGGTAATTAATTACCTTGTACCGTACTGAAACAGACACTTTTTCACTTGTAACCTTTGTACCAGAATGAATAGCCCTGAAAACTTAGATACCACAATGGAATCGAGCGATTCGACCCAGATTACTGACTTAGTTGGCCTTTTCTGACTAAGCAATCTACATAATGTCTTTACTTTCTTAAACAGAAGGTTGTGTCGTGATGTCGCTATTTTCACAATTAACTGCAACACAGAAAGAACGAAACAACATTTACGTAGTTTGTTTTAAGATGATAACTTAAATATTACGATAGGTATAAATAATAAAGTACTTAATTCTTAGATGTTATCTTTGAACTAAATATCCGGGTTTATAAACCTTATCATAAACCAGGTGAGCACCTTTTCTATGTACATAACCTCTCAAACCATACTTAAGTCTATAGTAAACCATACTTAAGTCTATAGTAAAAATGTATCCAACAGAATTTCTAGATTGTCCTCCAATAGAGTTATATTTATCCCAAATGCATAATCTTACAATGGGGTGTTAATTAGATCAGGTTATAACGAAGAAATCCAATACAACATAAATAAAATAACTATAGAAGTAGAAACTCAAATATAATTATTCATATTACAGAGATCTAAGAATGACCTTGATATAGAATCTAACCTAAATGGCACAAACGCTAAAGCTATTGACCATGTTAATACTTCTTCTAAGACTTTAAATATCGCATCTAACACAAATAGGGTTGGTGTGAGTATGAAAAACCTTACATACACTAGCAACAATGGATATTCAAACCATAACAGAAGTATAACTATGAGTAACAAAAACTACTATAAGTAAAGGTGTTTAAATAATTATTTCTACTTTTGGCACAAGGCCAGCAATTAACCCAGTACATTACTGCTACTTTATTTTATCGACCCCGTAAGAATGAAAAGCAAAGTTAACCTCGGCGGGAATTGAACTCAGAACGTAAAGGACCATAACTCTATGCTGTAAAGCATGGTGTCTTACGCTCAAACAATACTGCCAATTCGCCAAATAATTGTTTCGACTTTTGTCACAAGGCCAGCAATTAACCAGTGTATTACTGGTACTTTATTTTATCAACCCCATAAGGATGAAAGGCAAAGTTAACCTCGACGGGATTTGAACTCAGAATGGCAAGAGCAATGTTAGAAGGAAAGTTATGATACAGCATAAACTTCACCTTCATGAACTTTCAAATTCGACACAAATTCATGATATAAACTCTAGCAAGCTCCTTAATATCCCTAACTAGTAATAAAAAATTCTCATTGCAACAATAATGAACTGAAATCCCATTTTCCATCACATAACCTACAACTACGAGATAATTGCACATCAACATTATGTAATATGACTAAGCGTAGAAGGCCCACCACATGGATTATAGTAAGCATATAGCTTCAAACATACCTAAATGGTTCCTTAGTATAATTGATAAAATATTTTCCCAATCACGTAAGTGCCACAAATTCTCCTTCTCAACATCTAATTTAGCAGGTTATTTAGCCTCTAGCAACAGTGCAAAATTGAATAAGTATAATTTAGTATCAGAAAATGTAGCTAGTTCTACAAAACCAAATGTACAGTTAACTAGGAGTAAATCTTAACCTTGTATAAGTCTAAACCAGTTACATAACCTTAATACTGTATATAATACTCATGGTAACCTACTTGCTAAACTTAAGTGTAATTACAGACAACCACGAATTTGTCTCTTACTGGTAATTGCCTCATATCTAACATAGTATATCAGTGCACTGTTTCTATACCTAATGGTACTAAAGCCATCGATACATCGTCGAATAGTTTTAAATCACGGCACTACTCCCACTCCCACTCTTTCATGAATCTAAAAGTGAAGCACTCTACCTCTCTTGCTAATTACCTATGAGATTTAAAGAGTTCGAACATTTCTTACTTCCTCTCTTGGTCTCGTTTGAAAACCGTAAAATCTTACAACCTATGTAGTCACAGATTTTGAAATCGTTTCAAAACAAATCGTCTCTTTCGGATATCTTCTACGTGTAGTTTTGGACTGTTTTCATCATTTGACCAGCATTCCAGCTGTAGCGTTCTCATCTTTCAGTCATATTATGTTAAAATGAATTTACTCAATATATTCAGCTATTTTAAAGATAGTAGAGAAGAATTAATTTAAAGTATATTGCTGCTATTTCTAGCAGTCGAGCTACTATGTTGTGGCTCTTTCGTTAGCTCTTTCGTTAGCTAGTATAATGAACAAGTGTCTCATAGATTTGCAGTGCTGAGTTCAAATGCTCCTATGGGTTGACATAAACCATTCTCTGACAAGATTTCTAAGTTTTGTCCTTAAAAACACATTATGATTATGAATTCACGTTGTATAAGATGGCTAGCATGCAGCAATTTATCTTGCCAAAAAATATTTACGCACAGAAATTCTCCAAAAACTAAAAGGGGTTCTATAATATAATACAAATAAGTGATATTTATTTCTTGTGCGTTCTACCGCAATATTCAGACTCATAAGTGCAAGTTAAAGAAACATTCGCTAATTATACGGTTTATCGACGTGGAAAGAAATATGTTGCACTACCCTAAATTACATATCTGCAGCTAGATGAAGTGGGTCATTGTAAATTAGTTTATTGTCTCGGAAGTACTGTTCATAGAACGCCAACTGTCAATATTACAACTATTGGAGTGACACCTCTTCATCAGATAATGCTGCACACATAATTACAACGAAAACGTAGCGAAATGGAAATTATCGAAAAAATAGTGTTATTCCTAAGAGCTCTTAATAACAGAAATGATGTTATTGTGCTGATTTGACAAATTTGAAACTCTTGTGTCGATATTTAAAAGCTGTTAATGGAAGACTAATTAAACGATATTTAATTATACCTATTTCTGAAAAGCAAAGATGGCCGAAGCAATGGAATCTTCTTCTGTCGACTTCTGTGTTGGACACAATGTCTTTCAAAGCCAATAAAGTCTGGGATCGCTGCAATGTACATTAACAATGTGACTTTTTCTTACTCTTAACTGCCCTTAAAGCGCAAACAGCATGAAGAAAATTCGTTCAGGATTCTCAGAAATATTCTGGTAGACACTAGAATCAATAACGTAAATAAACCCCAGTACTTAGCTGGCAATTTATTTTATCAGCCTCAATAGGATGCAAGACAAAACTGAGCTCAGCTAGATTTTAACTCAGAACCTAAACGGTGAAGAAAATAAAGCAAGGTATTTTGTTTTGACACTAATAATCCAGCTAAACTACGGTCT
>OZ024740.1:241208684-241218684 GCA_964016885.1 Eledone cirrhosa | reverse complement strand
CGAAACGTCTCTTCATTCTATAGACTAACTCTAACGGGGTCAGTTAGTTAAACGTTGAAGACAACATCTTCGTTGTGCTTCTTCTCATAATATATTCCTAATTGTTTTTTATGAAATCCGCAATTAAGATGTTCATTTTGGCTGTCTCCGCCATAGCTGAGTTTACAGATACTGTGAAGTAAATTAAAAGTAACCGGGTTGTAAAGCTAATATGAAAACTTTGATCTCTAATAATATACAATGTTATTTCAAAATAATAATAAAACAAACGTTAATATAACAGTCTATGTGTATTCTAAATGCAATTCGTTTGTTTAGAAATATTTTCAAACCAAATAACATTGTAATTAACTGGATTAACTGTGGTTAACATTTCTGAATAACTTTCATATAGAGAAGATCGCATCGGAAAACTTGTTCTTTGATATTCATAAAGTTCCTCTAGTCAACATTCGTATCTTGTCAAGGATCTTATATTGATGTCTTTTTTAGATATGCCCTAAACAGAAATAAATATCATTTAAATTCATTTGAAATATCGATTTCCAGCATAAGAACATGACCACACATGTTAGAGGATGAGTATAGTCGATTAGATCTATCCCAGTAATTAACTATCAATTTATTTCATCGACCCCAAAAGGATAAAAGGTAAATTTGACCACGAGACGGGATTTGAATTCAGAACGTCAAGAGGCGTAACTGAATAGTACAAGACATGTTCTCCGTTGCTTTAATGATTCTGTCGATTCACCTTTAAAATAAACGTAAATATTCGGAAGAGTTATTGCTATACATGTTTTATAATTACTCTAGGATATTTTGCAAGATAACAAAGAACTTATCCTGCATTTGTTATTGATGGAGCTTTGTCGGTTCTGGGGATGGATGTAAGTTGATCGAGCAGCGAAACAGCCGGTTCGTGAAATTAACATTCAAGTAGCTGAGCATTCCACTGATACGTGTTCTCTTAATGTAGCTTCTAGTAGATTCAATGGGGCGCAGCTGGCCTTTTAAATTACAAGTATTTATTGAATTGCAGATAAATAATATTTTCTAGTTGAGTAGATTGAAAAGACATTAAATTAGGGATTTGGCTCAAGGATGCAGCGTGCCGCTGGTTCTCGAACTCATGACCTTACGATCGTGAGCTGAATTCCGTAACCACTAAGCCACAGACATTCACGTTTACACTATCTTTATAGCATACATATGTGCCACAAAGTTTACATTACAACATGATTTAGATGCCATTACAAATGGGCTGAGAAAAACAATGTGCAATTTAATGCCGGAAAATTTCAAGCCCTCCGCTATCAACCCGAAAACACAAGGCTACACCGGAACAGGAGGAATCGAAATCCCCGTGTCGAAATCAGTATGGGATCTGAACGTTGACATGAGCAATGATGCATCGTTTTATGCACACATCACCAATATGCAGGCAATGTGCAGACGACTGGCAGGCTAGACTCTGAGTACTTTCAGGACAAGAGACCGGGAAATCATGTTAGTCCTCAGAAGGGCTTTTATCCTCAGCCGACTGAACTATTGCTCTTGGCTGTGGTCGCCCCACAGAATCAAACTAACCATAGAACTTGAAACAATCGAATGGAGCTACACTAAGAGGGTTGCCTTAATAAATGAGATGGGTAACTTGGCGAGGCTTTATGTACTAAAGCTCTACTTCCTGGAGCGAAGACGAGATGGCTATGCAATGCTATACGTAAGGAAGATCCTGGAACAACTAGTATCAAACTTCGTCATTGAAAGCTGGACCAACCCATGAACAGGACCCCTCTGTGTAATGCCAAACATCCCATCCCTCACATCAGAAATAAATACCAAATACTGCATTAGTCTGATGTTAAAAAGCCCTCTAGTTCTTTAATAAGCTACCAACAAATCTAAAAGATCTACATGGTGTGCATGTAGATATTTTCAAGAAACACCTCGACATTCTCCTAACCAAGATCCCGGATGAACCCACAGTATGAAACGGAGTACAAAAAAGGGCAGTAGCGACAAGCTCCCTCTTACAACAATGGCCAGCCAAGAAAGGTTGGCTATAGAAAGTGTACTAAAAATAAACTCCTTTCCCGCCCTTACATTGAAATCTCCAAGAAACAAGATCTTGCCTGAATATGGAATTGATGTTATATACTCTCATAAATTTTGGTCAAAAGCTAGGATTGATTCCTGGCTACTATCCAGGGTAGGACCATACACTGAAATGACAATCACGAAACTCCCCTAGAAAGAGGAACTCTCAGATGCATAATTCGATCACTAATGCCTTGTGGTTGATCCAGCTGTTTTGTGATCTCTGTCCAGACAACGAAACCTGCTCCTCTATTCCTTTTCTCCACCCATTTGGTTTCCCTTTCCAGTAGAACGCATAACCAGCACCCTTCTTTGATAGATGGCCTTCGCCACCAAGACGAGTTTCAGGAGTGTAGCTATATCAATATTATACTTGCTCAATTCTCTGCCTACAGTGGCAGGTCTGCATTCTTGATATGTGGATCCAATGTAATTCTATTCTTTTGAAATTTCTTCTGAAAATTACTATTGTTCTTCTAGTTTTTCTTGTAGGTATGAAAAGCTGTCAACCAGCTTGATGGTGAAACAGACAATATCTGTGTCACTTTACCTAGATCTTTCCCAATATTGGGGTGAGCAGTGTTCTCCTTTGAACGAGCTACTCAGTCACAAAAGACTTCGCCTATTCCAAAGACTGGTAACGACGTTAGATAAGCCTTAAGCTGCCTGCGTGTAGATTAGCAACTGTTTACCTCTAACTTGTTAGGTATGTGTAAGTTGTTACTTCCCCATCGCCACAGGGGGCTTTAAAGAGATGTCTACGCAAGGAGATCAAAGCAGCATCTGTTTGTGCTACACAAATTCTGCTCTCTAATTATCAATAGCCAAAATCCAATAACAAGCAGATGCAAGAGAATTAGTATCTGTATCAACCGCAGATTTTTTCCAGATAAATAAATAAAGAAAGAAATAAGATAAACAAATAAATAGCTAGATAAGATAAAATGAAATGAAAAAAAAATATTTAAAAGTTTAAAAGTTACATTTTTTAAATTTATATATATGCATACCACACATGCATCCACAAACAATCCCACAAACCCACAAACCCACAAACAATCCTACTTACACATCGACACAATATATACATATGCATACACTATTGAGTGGCCGTTGATTGTCATGAGTTCTTCCGCCCTTTATCAGGTTTGTCTTTCATCCTGCAGAATGTCCCAAATCCCCAACCTCACCAAGCAAGGTTGGAGAGGTTTAGTCGCCAACGACGCAACAATGGAACAGGCTTTACTGGGTTATGTGTTACCTGTAACACTCACTAGCGACCTAACATATATACACACACACACACACAGATATATATATATATATATATATAAATCAGGAAAGAAGGTTTACATGGTTTGCTATACAAAAAAGTTTTTAATCACATAGCTTACATTTGTTTCACTGAACTGGTATGTCTAGAGATCGCTATCCGCCTAATTTTGCGTCACTCGATCGCCAATACAGAATTATAACCAGTCAGATCTTCGGAGCATGCGAGAATGAAGAAAATACACAGGCAAGAAAATAAAAGAAAATATGGAGTAGTTATGGCATTCAATTAGAACAATAAACAACAACAATTATTACAACAATGCTATCAATAAACTATTTAAGGAGACCCTGACATTACTTAGGTGGGGGGTATATAATGTATCTAATGTTACGGCGTGAAAACCAGCTGTCATAAGGCAAAAAGTATCGTAGTGTGTATCAATTTTAAATTATAAAGATAAGCTAGTTTTTACAGTCTTTCTCTTCATCTTCAACCGTATACATGAGTGGGACCACTGTCAAAGCTCAATAGTTGTAGAGTTAATACAGAGGTTAACGAATTAATATACGCATATATCTACACACACACACACACACACACACACACACACACACACACACACACACATATATATATATATATATATATATATATATAAATATAAATACATATACACATATATGTGTACATAGACACATACATACACACTAATATACACTCGTACAAAAATATACATACATGCAAAGAGAAAAGCGTGCTAATTGTAATATGGCAAAAAGAAGGTAAAGTAACATTGTAGTAGTGAAATGAGAAAAACTAGGATCTAGGATCAAATGATTGCAGCAGCTGAGAAGGAGTAAGATTGTTGGTAGATGAGGTATTTACAGACTATTGTGTGGTATAGACTTACTTAATGAATATATATTTTTTGTGGGTAGTAGGTATCCTAATTTAAAGCTATGTTATGTTGGTTCGATTCACGGAGGTTTGAATCTTATGAATTTAGTGGCTATTCTATGCCTGCAGAAGATAGATCTTTCTAACTTATTATTAAGTAGTCTTTTAACATTTCTAAGGATATACAATAGCTCAAGATCACACAGCCCGCAATAGGACATACCTGTACTATAGGTTTTAGCAGCCGACAACTTCGACCAGTTGATAGTGTAGCTAGCGTTGCTGTCCTTCAATTCCCATATTTTTCTGGCGAGGGTGGTGGAACCCATAAGAGCTCGGTTTTTCATCGAGTGCCTGTGCACATACCATCTTTTCTTAAAAGAACCCGCGGTGGATCCTATGTAATTCCAAGTGGAGTTACCCGAGATGACAGTGCACATGTACACCAGGCTCGAATCGAGACATCTATTCGCCAATGGGCACCTATCTGGGAGGTGACAGTTGCAGTTTGAGGCGCTATTATGTGCAGCTTTTACATTCCTATTTAGTACCCTGTTATAAGTGGGTTGTGATATATGCCCAATGGGGTTTTGCTGCTGCGCGTTTGTATGCGCTTGTGGTTGTGATGTTGTGATGAGTTTGTGCTTATGTATAGGTGCAATTGATTTACTTGAGATATTTCTGCGGTTGATCTTGCGTATGTGTGATTCTATGTTAGCTGCTGTTGAAAAAGAGAGTTTTATAGTAGATCTATTGAGTAGTTTGTGATATCTATGCGAGATAGGGAAGTGTTTATCTATTAGTTTAAAGAATATAGAGGGCAGTCTAGTTTTTATAGAGGAGTTGAATATTGGGTTGAACCATAGGTATTTCCTTTGTCTGTTTCTTCTATTGTTTCTAGGGTTTACGTTATTAGTGATTTGGCCGTTTACTCTAGGTGTTACATGTCTAACCCTATGTCTAGTCAAGCTATTCCTATTATTATGTGAGCGGTTGGAGTAGAAATTACTAGGATTGTTTATGTTGTCCTTATTCACTATATACTGTAGTTTATCTTTATGACCGGCCCTACTTAATGCTGCATTATAATAGTCAGCATGCTCGTTAAAGATTTCTAGGTTTGAGGATAGGCGGGATATTCGGAGGGATATACTACGTGCTATGGATTTAATTATGGATTTGGGGTGATTTGAGTTGTAACTAATGTAGGCAAGATTTTCATTATTTTTGTGGAAAGGTTCTATTAATCCAGTATTTAGATTTAGAGTTACATCTAGAAAATTTACCTTCTTATGGTTTAGTTCGTAGGTAATACTTAGGCCTAGTTTTTTGAAGAATATTCTAATATTTTTCCTTAGTCTTTCCATGCTCTGGTTATTTAGGTTCCTAGCTATAAGTAACGTGTCGTCCCTATAAATTCCTCCTTGGAGGTTACTGAATTCCTTATGTAGGTTGTGTGCTATGAATAGCCCCACGATATCTGTAATTTGCGCAGAATCATTTGAACCCATTGTAATATCGAAGCTATTTATTCTATCCTTTCTTACCCAGTAGTTATTTTCAAATTTTACGATAGTCCTTCTAGCCGCTATTATTATTTCAATTTCATCATGGGTAAGATCAGAGTTATTTTGGGCAAATATAAGCGCCTTATCTAGGGTAGCTGGGGATATGGATGCATAATAGTCGTCTATATCAAATTGTATGAAGTTACACGTATCCCTATTTTGTATTTTATTGAACCATTTAATTGCCTCGTTAGTGTTGCCCCATAGATTGATTTCTAGTTTACCCTTTATTTGTGCGATTACCCTATCTAGAATGTTTTTGCTAATTTTACCTATGTCTGACTTGGATGGGCATATTAATCTAATGGTAGGATTAGTTTCAAAGTTATTTTTGTGATCTTTCAAGTTAAATGTAGGGTTGCACGGGGTAAGCGGTTCGGTCCTATCTGAAATTCCGAGTTTATTAACTATCTTGAGGCCCTCCATGTTTATGCTGGTGAGTGTAGATTCATTTGTTTTTTTATATTTTTTATGTAGTTCACGCTGAATAAAGTTATTGTATGTGTTAATGTCCATAGAGTATACGTTTGATGTTTTGTCTGCTTTTACTATGATACCGTTAGTGTCTTTTAGTTTTTTAAGTAATGTGTTTAAGTCATTTTGCAATTTGTTGTGATTTGTTCTTTTTTTAAATTTAGTTTCACTTATCATGTTCATAAGGTCCAGCTCGAAGGCATCGAGTGCGGGGTTGTTTGGCGGGTTTTTGCAGGATTTAAACCCGTAATTCTCCTTGGAAAATTCCCTTCTGTTGGTATTCGGTCCCTTATCGAAATGGTAAGCTTTCCATCGGACCCTGCGGATGAAATCATTAGTCCGTCGTATCATGCCCAGTGTATAGTCCTTTTTTGTAGGTACAGGTATGTTTTTTAGTGACATACCTATACAGTGCTTCTCCATGTTGTTGCCGTGCGTTAATGGTGTTGCTCGACCAGGTGGGAGCTAAATATACGGATTAACAAATAATAGTTAAATGCAGTCCACTTAGGTGAAGTCCAGTTATGGTATTCCAGGTAGTGGATGATATTAACGCTTGGCTTGGTTTGACTCAACAAGGCGTTTTCGTAGTGATGCTGCGGGTATGCTGTAATTCCTATGTTGTAAACACTTGGAGTAATAATAAATCAGGAAAGAAGGTTTACATGGTTTGCTATACAAAAAAGTTTTTAATCACATAGCTTACATTTGTTTCACTGAACTGGTATGTCTAGAGATCGCTATCCGCCTAATTTTGCGTCACTCGATCGCCAATACAGAATTATAACCAGTCAGATCTTCGGAGCATGCGAGAATGAAGAAAATACACAGGCAAGAAAATAAAAGAAAATATGGAGTAGTTATGGCATTCAATTAGAACAATAAACAACAACAATTATTACAACAATGCTATCAATAAACTATTTAAGGAGACCCTGACATTACTTAGGTGGGGGGTATATAATGTATCTAATGTTACGGCGTGAAAACCAGCTGTCATAAGGCAAAAAGTATCGTAGTGTGTATCAATTTTAAATTATAAAGATAAGCTAGTTTTTACAGTCTTTCTCTTCATCTTCAACCGTATACATGAGTGGGACCACTGTCAAAGCTCAATAGTTGTAGAGTTAATACAGAGGTTAACGAATTAATATACGCATATATCTACGCACACACACACACACACACACACACACACACACACACACACATATATATATATATATATAAATATAAATACATATACACATATATGTGTACATAGACACATACATACACACTAATATACACTCGTACAAAAATATACATACATGCAAAGAGAAAAGCGTGCTAATTGTAATATGGCAAAAAGAAGGTAAAGTAACATTGTAGTAGTGAAATGAGAAAAACTAGGATCTAGGATCAAATGATTGCAGCAGCTGAGAAGGAGTAAGATTGTTGGTAGATGAGGTATTTACAGACTATTGTGTGGTATAGACTTACTTAATGAATATATATTTTTTGTGGGTAGTAGGTATCCTAATTTAAAGCTATGTTATGTTGGTTCGATTCACGGAGGTTTGAATCTTATGAATTTAGTGGCTATTCTATGCCTGCAGAAGATAGATCTTTCTAACTTATTATTAAGTAGTCTTTTAACATTTCTAAGGATATACAATAGCTCAAGATCACACAGCCCGCAATAGGACATACCTGTACTATAGGTTTTAGCAGCCGACAACTTCGACCAGTTGATAGTGTAGCTAGCGTTGCTGTCCTTCAATTCCCATATTTTTCTGGCGAGGGTGGTGGAACCCATAAGAGCTCGGTTTTTCATCGAGTGCCTGTGCACATACCATCTTTTCTTAAAAGAACCCGCGGTGGATCCTATGTAATTCCAAGTGGAGTTACCCGAGATGACAGTGCACATGTACACCAGGCTCGAATCGAGACATCTATTCGCCAATGGGCACCTATCTGGGAGGTGACAGTTGCAGTTTGAGGCGCTATTATGTGCAGCTTTTACATTCCTATTTAGTACCCTGTTATAAGTGGGTTGTGATATATGCCCAATGGGGTTTTGCTGCTGCGCGTTTGTATGCGCTTGTGGTTGTGATGTTGTGATGAGTTTGTGCTTATGTATAGGTGCAATTGATTTACTTGAGATATTTCTGCGGTTGATCTTGCGTATGTGTGATTCTATGTTAGCTGCTGTTGAAAAAGAGAGTTTTATAGTAGATCTATTGAGTAGTTTGTGATATCTATGCGAGATAGGGAAGTGTTTATCTATTAGTTTAAAGAATATAGAGGGCAGTCTAGTTTTTATAGAGGAGTTGAATATTGGGTTGAACCATAGGTATTTCCTTTGTCTGTTTCAATTCGTATGCGTATATTAATTCGTTAACCTCTGTATTAACTCTACAACTATTGAGCTTTGACAGTGGTCCCACTCATGTATACGGTTGAAGATGAAGAGAAAGACTGTAAAAACTAGCTTATCTTTATAATTTAAAATTGATACACACTACGATACTTTTTGCCTTATGACAGCTGGTTTTCACGCCGTAACATTAGATACATTATATACCCCCCACCTAAGTAATGTCAGGGTCTCCTTAAATAGTTTATTGATAGCATTGTTGTAATAATTGTTGTTGTTTATTGTTCTAATTGAATGCCATAACTACTCCATATTTTCTTTTATTTTCTTGCCTGTGTATTTTCTTCATTCTCGCATGCTCCGAAGATCTGACTGGTTATAATTCTGTATTGGCGATCGAGTGACGCAAAATTAGGCGGATAGCGATCTCTAGACATACCAGTTCAGTGAAACAAATGTAAGCTATGTGATTAAAAACTTTTTTGTATAGCAAACCATGTAAACCTTCTTTCCTGATTTATTATTACTCCAAGTGTTTACAACATAGGAATTACAGCATACCCGCAGCATCACTATGAAAACGCCTTGTTGAGTCAAACCAAGCCAAGCGTTAATATCATCCACTACCTGGAATACCATAACTGGACTTCACCTAAGTGGACTGCATTTAACTATTATTTGTTAATCCGTATATATATATATATATATATAGAGAGAGAGAGAGAGAGAGAGAGAGAGAGAGAGAGAGAGAGAAGGTGGGGAGATGGATAGATATAGATATAGATATGATGGCAGCCACTCCATGATCGAGTATGGTTAACAAATAACATGAGATGATTGAGATCTGGTTGTTGCGTACGAATACAGTTATTTAGAGATGCAAGTGGCTTATAGTGTTTTGCAACGGATTTAGTAAGATCAACAAAGACTTGATACAAATCAATACCCTGTCCTAAGCACTTCTCGTGCAATTGTTTAGCAAAAACGATCATATTAACCATACTACGTTCTCCACAAAAATCACATTAGGATTACGGAAGAGCATCACTGGCAATGTGTGTAAACAACCTATCCAACAAAACTCCTGCATAAAGCGTTCCTTACAACATAGAACAACAATATGCCTCGATAGTTGTCACAATCCTCTTTACTACCCTTACCCATTACTATTATACAATAAAACAACCAGAGCGTCTCGCCAACACAGGCACACACACACATATATATATATATATATATATATATATATATATATATGTGTCCAGGCGGAGTCCGTAGGCGATGGGGTGACAGTGATGGGGACAGGTAGAGGATACTACTGGA
>OZ024740.1:241158684-241203684 GCA_964016885.1 Eledone cirrhosa | reverse complement strand
TATATATATATATATATATATATATATACATATACACACCTATACACACATATATATATGTATGTACACACACATACATGTACACACACACACATAAACACTCATACACATATACACGCATATACACATATACACACACATATACATATATATATATTCACATATCATACATACATAGATACATATTTACTCATGCAATTACGGGTGGTTGTGTACCTTGATGCCCTTAGTCATTAACGCATAAATCTAAGGAAGCTAAAAAATTAAAAGGTAAGAAATAAGCATGAATGCGTATATTTAGGGGAAAGGGATACTAACAAATGTTACGCTACATAGAATTATAGTGAGTTGCTATTTAGAATATTTAATTAGGTTCATAGTATTTAAATGTTTTTCGTATACGGTGATTACAAACTATAATCAGTTCCTCTCTTTTATTCAATAAATCGACCTTAGATTTAGTAATTTCCAAGATCTCCCCTGAACATAACCTGCATTCTCTCCTGTTCCCAAGATATGGAGTTCTTTGTAGAATGGTGTTCCACTATAGCTTGAAATCTATTTTTTTCTTTTTATAATTATTTACTGCTTCAGCTAAAGATGTGGTGTTAGCTAGTTTAGTATTGTTAAAACTACTTACATTCCTTTTAAACTTCACTATACCATATACATTCAACTATCAATATGACAATCCCCTTTTACCTAATAGATTCTTTATAGCAATTCTATTGTTAACACCATTCAACCATTCCTTTCAAAGGGTCATGACCTCAACTAAAGTAAATTATTTTTCGTCTTAACATCATATGGAAAAAAACAATCCGATTGGCTTGTTCTTCAGCTACCTCCAAACATTGAACACACACTAACATGGGATATCTTGGTTAGGGCCCAACCGTTCAATGGACGAAGAAACTCTTGTGACCTCTGTCTTACCGAAGCACATTTCATAACTCTATCACGACCTCTACCGATTAACGATAGAATGGAGGTAACTATTAGCTGTCAACATCGAAGGGCTAATTCCTTCGCCAACAGAATATTTGACCCAACATAGTCATCTAGCCCCATTTTTACTTGTAGCTAATAAGTTAAATAGTTATAGCTAACTTAGATAATTATAAGTTACCTCCCTTACATTGTCTCTCAATTAAAAAATTTAAAAAATTAGCACTTCTAAACTATAAACTACCCACAATTTCTAATTTCACGAGGTGTTACTTCCCCTGAAACTACCCTCTAATTAGTAAGGTAAATATGTCTATTGGCGGCCATCTTGTTACCCACAGGCAGATCTCACACAATGCAGCCTCGACAGAAGAATACTGCTCGACTATGGCAGACAATAGATATACCTAGGACACCATAGTGAAATACCAATATATGGAACATTACATTCATGTAACATTTTTTCCTTATTTTAATTTATATTCCTTTTGAAGTTCCGATGAGCCGCTCTAATCTTACCTAAGTTAATTATTTTCAACTGAACCAGATCAATAATGATCTATAATCATTTGATCCAGAAACATTATATGGAGTAGCGAAACAATTGTAAACGGACATTATTATTATTAATATTATTATTATTATTCTCTACATTCCTTACATCAAACTAAAATATGTTGACAATCTTTTAATAATGTCTTCCTTGTGAAATTTGTGGTCTTGTTTTGTTTAACTAATGAATATATATATATATACACATACATATATATATATACACACACACACACACACACACACACACACACACACACACACACACACACACACACACACACACACACACACACACACACACACACACACATATATATATATATATATATATACGATATTAACAAATGGAAACTATATTTATAAAACCATATTTATTTTATTATACATATTTCAAGGACACCAAGTTAAATTATGGTGTGCTTTCATCAGATAAAATATATTATAGAGCAGTTTTATAAATAAATATTGACATACCCTTAAAGAATGCGACCATTACTGTTGGTAGCTATATATATATACATGTGTATTTGTGTGTGTGTGTGTGTGTGTGTGTGTGTGTGTGTGTGTGTGTGTGTGTGTGTGTGTGTGTGTGTGTGTGTGTGTGTGTGTGTGTGTGTATAAATACTTTCTTTATATATATATATACCTGCTGGTATTTATGGTTTTGTGGTTATGAACTATACCCACATGCACCCGGTCACTTTCTTAACTTTGTCTTTATTCTGGACGAAAATGTATTAACTTTTTGCACCATGGAGTTGCCTGAATGTGTGGTTGTAATGAGTAAAGAAAGAGCCCTCAATATGTAGTTATACTCTATTGTACAGCTAGTTCACCTCATGTTCGGGGATGGAACCCCTGGAGGTGAACTAGCTAACCAATTTAGAAAGGTCCTAAGAAAGGCCTATTTAAAGATTAAAGTGGTAGAAAAGCCAGGAAATACCATAAAATCCCTGATCAGCAAAACTTTCCCCTTTAAGAAAATCCACTGTACTAATAAGAAATGTGTAATATGTAGAATAAATCCACAAATGACTTATAAAACTATAAATGTAGTCTATAGCATAAGATGTACTGAGGGTACCTGCGGAAACAGGTCAACGACATACATAGGAGAGACAGCTCGTGGCATAGGGGAGAGAATAGACCAACACTGGGGTGAACTAAAAGGACAAAAATACAGATGGGTACTGTATGAACATGCCAAACTAAGACATGATGGTAATATAGACAACATAGAAATTGAAATAATATCTAAGCATAGGAATGACTCAACAAGTAGACTAATTAGGCAAGCAACTGAAATAGAATTAAGAAAACTGAAACTAGGCAGAGAAACATGAATGGAATAACAACAACAACAACCATACACAAACACATAATAGTGATCTAAGATAAATATAGATAAATATACACAGAAACAATAATAACAACCCCACATAAACACACACTAGTGACCAAAGATAGAATACAAACAGACACAGACTCAGACCTGAACACGCACCAAACAGAAAACACGCACACAAACACATGCGCAAACAGAGACAACAGTAAATAAATAAATAAAATAGAATAAGAAAACATTACAACAATACAACGTGAAGAAACGTAATAATATCAATGATGACGTCACAGGTGTGTGACGAAAGAATTCTGAAAGACTATATTTATATTTATATTTTTAACTGTTAATCAATAATAAAGATAGATTGCAAGCTAAATTAATTATAGAAATATAAAATATACAGTCCAAACAGTGAATGTATTTTACTATATATTCTGGCACAATTATAATAAGATGACCCTCTCCAAATATAACAATATTTGTTTCAACACACGATTTCATATCAAAAACCTTGTAAAACAAATTCACCGCCTATATATGCGTTTATGTGAATATAATATGTATCGACCGGGAGTTTCGTCAGTGAAAAGAACGGTGCCTTTTGGACTATGTCCACCGAATTGCCTTGAACCAGTGATGTGATTAGTCGATCGTTAACTCATAAGAAGCTATGCTACCGTTAAAAAATTGTGATAAATAAATAAATAGACTGCTTGGAGAAAAAGCAAAACAATAATTATCGACTGGAACCCATTTATTCATATGTCTGCTTCATAATCAGGACGTGAAAGGGGGGCTCCCATTAACACAGTGACAACTGCAGCCATTCAGGTAAGGCCATTGGAGTAATAGGAAGTGAGAAAGCCACCGATCGAGTTTATTACAGAAAGAGCCTCTTGTTGGTTATGGAACAAGAGAAAGGAGATAAGATGGGCAGAAATTTCGACGCCATTGATTGTTGGACACCGTCTGATGACATTAACTCCTCAAAGCTAAGGCTATATCTACGGAAGATAAATGAATGTGATGTATTCTCCTTATGTTAAAGAACAATTCCCATAAAGGAAATTGAAGCAAGAAAATTGAGTTTGATTAACGAAATAATAGAAATATTTTTAGTACACATTTTTTTAATTAAATATAAAATTGAAGCGACTGATCCACTCGATATCACTATTGTCCAGAAAACTGAAAGAGAAAAAAAACAAATATAAAATGGTTCAATAAAGTTATGAAGTTGAACGATTTCATATTGATTTTAGTCAAGCCTCTGCAAAAAAACTCCGAAGCATTTCTATTTATAGAGTGAATGAATACGTAACATCGGCGAAGTTGTTGTAGTTTTACAAATAATAATATTTTCTTATATAGACACAAGGCCAGCAATTGGGGGGGGGGGGGGCAGTTGATTAAATCGACCCCAGTGCCTGACTAGTACTTTATTTTATCCACCCCATAAGGATGAAAGGCAAAATTAACCTCGGCGGGATTTGAACTCAGATCATAAAGAGCCGTAACTCTATGATGTAAAGCATGGAGTTCGACCCTCTACCGATACTGCCAATCCACCGGCATTAGCAATTAATAATTGTTTCTACTTTTGGCACAAGGCTAGCAATTACGCCAGTGAATTACTAGTGCTTTATTTTATCGACCCCGTAAATATGAAGGCAAAGCTAACCCCCGCGGGATTTGAACTCAGAACGTAAAGGATCGAAGCTCTATGCTGCAAAGCCTGTTGTCTGACGCCCTACCGATACTGCCAATCCACCGCCTAATAATAATTGTTTCTACTTTTGGCACAAAGCCAGCAATTATCCCAGTGCGTGACTGGTACTTTATTTTATCGACCCGGTAAGGATGAAAGGCAAAGTTAACCTCGGCGGGATTTGAACTCAGATCATATAGGGCCGTAACTCTATGCTGCAAAGCATGGCGTCCGACCCTCTACCGATAATGCCAATCCACCGTCTAATAATAATGGTGATGGTTTGGCTGATGACTTTTTGCAACAATAGAATAAAGAAACATCGACATCGATCGACTTTCGTCAAATCGGACCGAGGAAATAAAGTTTCCGTTGGTCTTTCCAATTGCTAATACTTTCTATCGGTCGCAACTCCCGGTAGAAGGAGCAACATGAAATAAAGTGTCTTGCTGAAAGACATAACGCATCGGCCGGTCCAGGAATCGAACTCACAACCTCACGATTGCGAATCCAATTCTCTTACGACTCAGCCACGCGCCTTCACGAATAGAGAAACATACAGGTCAACAAATATATTCCGATCTAATGTAACTCAACGATCCTCTCGGATGCACCGTGAGCGTATACTGTAATAATTGTTTCTACTTTAGGCACAAGGCCAGCAATTACCCAGTGCATTACTGGTACTTTACTTTATCGACGACCCCGTAAGGATGAAAGGCAAAGTTAACCTCGACGGGATTTGAACTCAGACCGTAAAGGGACGTAACTATGCTGAAAAGCATGACATCCGACCCACTACCGATACTGCCAACTGTAATAATTGTTTCTACTTTAGGCACAAGGCCAGCAATTACCCAGTGCATTACTGGTACTTTACTTTATCGACGACCCCGTAAGGATGAAAGGCAAAGTTAACCTCGGCGGGATTTGAACTCAGACCGTAAAGGGACGTAACTATGCTGAAAAGCATGACATCCGACCCACTACCGATACTGCCAACTGTAATAATTGTTTCTACTTTAGGCACAAGGCCAGCAATTACCCAGTGCATTACTGGTACTTTACTTTATCGGCATACCCCGTAAGGATGAAAGGCAAAGTTAACCTCGACGGGATTTGAACTCAGACCGTAAAGGGACGTAACTATGCTGAAAAGCATGACATCCGACCCTCTACTGATACTGCCAACTGTAATAATGAGACTGGTGTAGTAATACTGATGGTAATGGTAATTATAATGATGATTGTGATAGTGACGGGAGTGGGAAGCTTACAGTTATGGTAATAGTAATGGTTATAGTGGAGATAATGGTGGTGTTTACGATGAGGTGGAAGGGGATGGTAATGATGTCTTTAATTCACTACAGTAAAGAAGTGTAAATGTATTGATCTGTTTTGTTTTTTCCTTTACATGGTAAATGAAGAGTATTGAATTAATTATCTAATATGCTTGTTTACATTAATTCCAATACAAAAACATATATAATATATATATATATAAATATGTATATATATATGTGTGTGTGTATGTGTGTGTGTGTGTGTGTGTGTGTGTGTGTGTGTGTGTGTGTGTGTGTGTGTGTGTGTGTGTGTGTGTGTGTGTGTGTGTGTGTGTGTGTGTGTGTGTGTATACAAGGACAGAGAGAGCAAATAAACGGGGAAAAACTATTATTTTAAACATTATATTAAACATTCTTAGTAGTACTTCAGGTTTGAAACAGATAATATTGGTGCCACCATTAAATTTGAAAATGTAATTACTCCAAACAGTATTAAATTAAATATTTCATAGTATCACATTAATATTTCATCTGGCAAGCTGAAGGTTTTGTCAAAATATTCGTGATAAAAACCAACAAATATTCAAAAGTAATGTCGGTTATTGAGTGTTTTCTTTTCACAGCGATAATAACATTGTTCAGAGGTTTATTCATATGAAAAACAGTCTGAAAAGGTATATTGAACCAATCAATTTTGCAATAGAGCTTATTTGAATATATCTATGTATGTAACCAAAACACTGCCAGCCCTTCCTTTCAACATATGTCACGCCTTCTTAAAATAATTCCTACTTCACATTACCACTTACACCAACCACCTCTCTGCACTGAAATGCAATGATCATATACTTCGTTTCACCCATTACACCAACATTCACTTTCAATGAGTGAAATAGAAAGCGAGAGAGACAGGCATACAGACAAAGAGAGGGCTGCTTGCTGGTAGACAAAAATACCATCTCGTCTCATCTGCCTGTTTAATGAGAAAAGACAGCAATGTGATCAGCTGTGGCGGAACCACATCTAGCCAAGCTTTGTAGCCGACACTCTTGAGGACACGATAAGAAGAAGAAGAATCGGCATGTTTCGGTGTTTAGCAAGTGAACTTTTACATGATCGCTTGAAATATAAAGTAGCAGCCAAATCTCCCTCAAAAATCACATCAAACATTCCTACATTAGAAATGGTCAGGTTAGTCAATGAAGTCTTATGTATACTAAAGACGAGGTAATATATATTATAAACCTCGAAATGACCACCCGGAGGGCTGCATTTTAGTCAGCAATGTTAATTCTTTTATTTCCTTTGATATCGCTTTGATATGTGATAATTTACCACATGCTCATCTATAAATACACAAGCGTCTGCCACACATATACAATTATATTCTCTATATATCTATGTCTCACAAAGTATGTTCGGCTGTGTGCCTTTCATCCTTCCGGGGTCGATAAAATAAAGTACCAGTAATGCACTGGATAATTGCTGGCCTTGTGCCAAAAGTAGAAACAATTATTTGTGTGTGATGTACAACTACGTACCGAAAGGTCTTGAGCTGATAAGTGTGGTTTAATACAATATGAGAGAAGCTTCTATAAAACACAAACGTGGAATATCTTATTTTCATAATCAAAAGGTTTCTTCTTCTTCTTCTTCTTCTTCTTCTTCTTCTTCTTCTTCTTCTTCTTCTTCTTCTTCTTCTTCTTCTTCTTCTTCTTCTTCTTCTTCTTCTTCTTTTTCGTCCACTTATTCCTGAGATGGTCGTTGGGGTAAAGTTCTCAAACACTCCTTCCAAGGGGTCCTGTCAGAAGCAACCATCTCCAACCGATCCGGCTGGATCCCCAAGTGAGTCTAGCCAAGCTCAGGGATTTTATCCAACCAACTTGCTCGGGGTCTACCCCTGGGTCTCCTGCCGGTTGGTTTTGCCCGTAAAATCTGTCCAGCGATTCTTTCCTGGGACATTCTAACCACATGCTCATAGTATCGGAGCTGTGATCTCTCAATTCGGAGAAGTAGCAGCTCTACATCGAGTGACTCTCTGATCTCCGAGCTGCGCACTCTATCTAGTAACGTTACTCCAGAAAGCCTCCGGAAGAACTCCATTTCGGCCACTTGTATTCGCGATCGTATTCTTTCGGTCATTACCAAGATTCATGACCATAGGTAAGGGATGGCACGAATACTGAATTGAAGATAGCGAGTTTGGCTTTTACACCTTCTTCCCTTCTGATTACCGAAAGCTGAAGCTGGCGCATTACTGCACCAGCTACTGCAATTATTTCGCTTAATCCACCCCTCTGCCTTCAATCACACGTAAACATGGCTCCGAGGTACTCGAACCTCTTCATTTATTTCTGTCGAACTCCATTCCCATGTAGAGTGCACTGCGCAGGCTTCCTTGAGGGGACGAGCGTCTCAGTTTTCGCAGCACTGATTTTCATTCCAGCCATGCAGCATGCGGCACCAAACCTATCGAGTGCAAGACGGATATCACTTTCCGTCGAGTTAAGTAACACCATGTCGCCTGAAAATTCCAATTGACTGATTTTACACCCGCCCGTCATATCACTTCCAACCCTGTTGCGCATGTCAATCTTGTTCATGAAAATAATGAACAGGAAAGGTGACAGTATGCAATCTTGGCAGAGTCCAACACCCACATTGAATGGCTTCGATTTAGCACCATTTATCGGAACACAAATACTCGAGTATTCGTATAGAGACATCCGGGAAGCAAAAAGCTAACCATCGAAACGATACTCCTGTGGAACCTTCGCCCAGCACTTTCCGAAGAAAGCGGTCATATATCTTTTCGAGGTCTACAAAACAAGAATACACCTCTTGACAATGCTACCACGATTTCTCGAAGACCTGCCGCAGAAGATCTTAGTTCTTGATTATCCCATTAAAATGTTTTTGTTTCGGTTTTGCTTTTTCATTTTACTGAATGTGATGATAAAAATAAGCAATTCTTAACTGGAATATAAATCTTCGAAAACGTTCTATATTTGCTAAAAGAAACAAAAATAGATATTGGAATTATGAACGCAATACATAAAAACCATATGTAAATATTCATTTAATTATATAAGAACCTACATTTTTTTTATTAGTATTCCATTATTACTTTCCAATTCTAAAATTAAATGTAAAGATATTTACTTACGAAAGGAACAAGTTTGTATAGAATTCTAGTCAAATTTATATTTTCTGCCTTTACAAACATTTCTATTTCGAATTGCCTCTGCTCAGATTCTAAGATAAGCCACCTGTATGACACACTATCACAATTGCCTTCACTGAAGTATACCCAAAGTAAAGGCTATTATAAATGACCACTTTGAGAATAACTTAAACTCTTTTGTGTGTGTGTGTGTGCGTGTGTTTTTTTTTTGTTTCCTTAATGACCACGAAAGAAAGTTTCTATAGTCAACAGTCTTGTGTAATCCTCCGTTCTACACTCTCACATAGAAATTTCATGAGTTATTTGTTTTGTTCTTTAAGCGAACTTATCTATTAAGAATAACTTCTAATATCAAAAATCAGGTTTAAACAACGTAATACCATTTTAAAAACCCTAAATTCAAACAATTTATGCCAGTGTTGTACCACAACTAGTCCGCTGAGAAACAACTTGCAACTAAACCATCTCATTGTAGGTATATCTATGTATCTGCTTTGAAACCATATGTTATCAGCAACGATTGAAAACTTTTGTTTTAGAACCAAACATTTTGAGCAGCTCGTACCAAAAATTTAATTTGTAGCTTTCTAACGCTTTCGGTACGTCAGCATTGTTATGGCAGTCTTATTAAATAAACTCAGCCTGTTTATTGTCTTTAAATATCCTTTTTACATGATTTACAAATATAATATACATCATTAGATATTGTTGTTGATGCCGTTGTTATTCTCGTTTTAGAGGATTTGATTTTGGCAATGTCTACAACTTGAATTATCTTCTTCAATTGTTTCAACTAAAAATGTGTTTTATTTTCTTCTTAATTTTCCTGTCACTTCTGTTTTCATATAGGTAGAGGAATTGTATTTTAAGTATCTTGCTAGAGATACATCTCATTTACATTAATATAATTGTTTCTACTTTTGGCACCAGGCCAGCAATTATCCCAGTGCATTACTGGTACTTTATTTTATCGACCCCGTAAGGATGAAAGGCGAAGTTAACCTCGGCGGGATTTGAACTCAGATCATAAAGGGAGGTAACTCTATGCTTCAAAGCATGGCGCCCGACCCTCTACCGATACTGCCAATCCACCTATAATAAAACATCAGTTGACAACGGTAATTTGAGAGTTGGATAACTATTTATAGCTGTTTATGTGTTACGGATGCTTTCATCCATATATCTTAGATCTTTTCGCTTCTGAATTCAAATATCACTTATTTGTAAAATATCAATATCCATTTATCGGTAAAATACTGTAAGCCATTAAAACAACAATAATTCTTCATCGGATAATTCTTTAATTCAATCTATATAATTCCACATATCTCTAGTATTGAAGATATAATTCCCGTTATTTTTCTGTGTATCCTTTCGTTACCTGGCTGAATCGGATTAGTTTTTATACTTTTAATTCAATATAATTTATCGCCAATAATTTTAATCCCCTTTCGAATGATTTGAGTATAAACTCTTTGTATTTAGTCTCGTGTTTATTTCTATCCTAATCTCTCACATTAATCTTATCATCATAAGATTAACAAAAAATATTAATTTCCATGGAAAACATCAAACATTTTCTATTGATATTTTACGATGTTTCTCAAATGTACCACCATACATAAACAATCAATTAATTTCTTTAATAAATAACTAGTCTTTATGATTAATACAAGCGATGTGTCCAGCGGTAAATTCTTTCTGAACCGAGCCTGTTGCTCTGTTTGATTGCTACATGAAATCGTTAATACTTTCGATAAGGGCTTGAATGTTAACTTTTAATTTCTACTCTTTCCTTAAAAGTCCGTTCTTTACGCCTATATGAAAAAGCTTATTAAATATATACTAGTAGATCTATGTAAATCCATTCTTTATGTGTAACACGTTTCAGTTTACTGATGGTTATCTAATAGCAGCTATTAATTTTTATTGAGATTTTTATTGAGATTTTTATTGAGATTTTTTTTCAGTTGAGATATGTTTGGTTCTTATATTTATTTAGTTTTATTGCATTTCATTTACTGATGACTAAATATCTTCATAAAAACACAAATAGGAAAACGATAACAGAAAGACATTGTAATTACTTTATGAGTACAAGTCTTTTATATTTAATCTTTCCGGAATTCGCCATGAGTCTAGAATATAAAATGTAATAAACATCTACTAATCCATATATTCGAATAATATTTAAAAATTAAGACATAAAATGCAACGAGGTGATTTATTTTATTTCTATGGAAAGACCATAAAGACAGCTCGATTCCATAAAAAATATTGTTCCGTTTAGCAATGCAAGAGGATTACCGGATAACAGACAGGAAAAAATCAAAACTTTACTTCAAATAAAATCATAAAAAAGAATTGCATTACACGATATGAAATTCTATTTCAAACTGTTAGTATGAAAACTGAATAACATCCGCTTCATTATTTTATTTCCAATCAAAGCAATTTTTTATTGGATAACATGACATATTTCTGAGATGTTTAATTTCTACATGGGAAAAATTGTTTAAACCCTCTTAAAATATAACAATTATGTTAATATCAAGACATTTAGCTAACTAAACACAATATTTCAACTCAACATTTACAATAATCACACTTTTAAACCTTGTCTTTTATCTCCTCTATTTGTTTCTCTGCAATTGACTTTGAAGAATGACTTAAAAGAATTACTCGTGATTTCTGACATTGGTGCACGGCTACAATTTTTGACGGAAAGAACAATCCATTAGCTCAAAATGACATTTGATATATCGACTCCCGTCCGATGAACAAAATTACCTACTCATTGAATTGCTATGTATATAAATGAGTACTCCACAGACACTTTTAACGTAATTCTCAGTAGAATCATCATGACACAATGTGTAACAAAAGCTACAATCCATCACCGAGGTTTAATACAGTTTATATCTATCCAGTTTTACTCACAAGGCTAAACACGATTACACTCACATGGCTTCAGAGTGAACTTCATATATATATATATATATTAAAGGTTAAAGCAGCGATTCTTTGCTTAAACTTTAATCTGTTCTTATAATAAATATATATGTGTGTGTGTGTGTGTGTGTGTGTGTGTGTGTGTGTGTGTGTGTGTGTGTGTGTGTGTGTGTGTGTGTGTGTGTGTGTGTGTGTGTGTGTGTGTGTGTGTGTGTGTGTGTCTGTAGATAAATCTACCAAAATAAACGGTAGTGTCCAATCCGTATGAAGAACTCAATGTAATCCAAATATAGAAGATATCATGAAAAGAGAAAATGCATTCAAAATTTAACGATAAAAATCATACGAAAGCAGAGTCAAGATAAATTAATAAAAACAAAGAACAGGTTCCTTATATTGAAAAAATCATCATTTTACGATCGTTTCTGGGGTATATATGTGTGTTGGTATGTATATCATGTTAAAGATCTATGTAAAAAATATTACAAATTATCAGAGGAGATATACATACCTTCACCTATATATGCCATCTTCATCATTTCTGAAGATATATGCCATCTTCAGAAATGATGAAGATGGCATATATAGGTGAAGGTATGTATATCTCCTCTGATAATTTGTAATATTTTTTTACATAGATCTTTAACATGATATACATACCAACACACATATATACCCCAGAAACGATCGTAAAATGATGATTTTTTTTCATTTCATTGATTGTTTTTATTTCATTGTTTTTATTAATTTATATATATATATATATATATATATATATATATATATTTCACCCTTCAAGGATCCGGAGGTGGTCTCCTCTGTACAACGAATCTCTGGGGTGACTTTTTCATGTTAATTTATGAGCCTATTCTTCCATGCTGGCTCAAGGCATGTTGCAAGAAAGCGTTTGTAAGGTAACGCAAATACCAGTGTTTTTATCGTGACACCATCACTAGGTGGTCTGTCAACCAAGACTCAGAGAGACTGCACCCCACCCCACCCCACCCCTCATCAAGAGAGGCTATTCCGTGCTAGATCTCAACTTGGTGCTTTAACCTTCACGGATGTACATAGATTAAAAAGTAGATTTAGAAAGAAAAAATGTGTAAAATTATAAAGTAAAATGTAAAAAGGTAAAAAGTACAGTCCCATAAACACGTATTCTTACAATATTTACATATGTACGCAATATTGGATGGCCGTTAACTCTCATAAGTTCATCCACCCTTTGGCAGGTTTTGTTTTTCATCCTGCTGGATGTCCAAAATCATCCTTTTCACCAAGCAGGCTTGGTGGGGTTGCCGGTTTAGTCGCCGACGACCCGACCATTGCAGCGCGAGAGAAGTCAGACCTTTACACCTCATTTCCTGAAACACAAGCTGCGTATCAACCTGGAAGACGCACCATTGAGCAGATCCTAGCTATTGAACAAATCATTGAGAAATCAATAGAATTCAACAGCCCTGTGCACATCACCTTTATTGACTTCACAAAAGCTTTTGACAACGTGAAACTACCCAGCTTGTGACAACTCTTAAACAAGACCTCAATTAACAAAAAATACATCAACCTATTGAAAGAAACTTACACCAACACAACAGCATATATCAAAACAGATTTGGGAACTACATGCATCTTGAAGGGAGTTAAGTTGGGAGATGTACTGTCAGCACTTCTTTTCTGTATAGTTATAGCTGCACTTATCTACCAAACTGAAGAAGAATGCTCCTCTGGCTATCAAATAGGAGGTAAAATCCTATCAAATATTAGCTATGCAGACGATTTGGCCATCATGAGTTACTCTAGAACTGATCTGCAAAACTTTCTGAATGTACTGGCCAAACATTCGCTAGGGGCTGGCTTACACATCAACATCTCCAAATGTTGTATGGCAACTGATAAAAACAATGCCAATCGCCAACTCACAATCTACAACCAGAAAATTGCTCAAGTTACGGAGTTTGTATATCTCGGTCACAAACTATCATCAAACTACAATGAAATGGTTGCTGCGCAGTATCGCATCGCTCTAGGTTGGGCAGTTTTCAACAAGAAGAAGGAAGTGCTAACATACATCAAAACGAGTTTCCTATCATTTGAAGGTTAATATCTTCTACTTACATCCTACCAGTTGTGTTATATAATCTTGATTTTGTTAATTGGACGACAAGGTCACTTCAGAAGATCTTTACATTCCAGAACCACATCATGAGACTTATGACTGGCAAGCGGCTCAGCGACTATATCTGTATCAGTGAGCTGCTCAGCATCACAAGGCTTAGACCAATGACATCGGTTGTCAGGTCAAGAGTGCTTAAACTGTATGGTCATATAAAAAGATCACTCGTGGTGGAGTAAGTTATGCCTAGAAGGAAGGTTGGCTGGTAAGAGAAGACGAGGTCGGTAGTCAAAACGCGGGCTTGATAATGTCAACTTATGGACAGGACTTGACCTTTGCTCTTTAAACTCTGCTGTTGGCGATCGAACTTTATGGATGCGCAGTCAGCAACTGGTGGATTTTAGCGTCTAGAGAGATAATTTTGTTTAACTAAGTAATTCTATTTTGTATGGTGTGTTTTGGCTAATTTAGGCTTGTGTTTATTGTTTTTGTTGATAGTGGATTGGCGGAGTCATTAGAGCCTCGGATAAGTGCTAAGCACCATTTTTTCCGGCTCTTTACGTTCATAGTTCAAATGCCGCTGAGGTCAACTTTGCCTTTCATCCTTCTGGGGGTCGATGCAATACAGCATCAATCAAGTACTAGTTCAATGTAATCGGCTCATCCTCGTTCAAATTCCTGGCCATGTACCTTAATTAGCCTAAAATAGAAACCATATATGTTCTATAATTTTTCCAACTCTGTAGCTTGGTACAATATATATAACTTTTTTTACACAATCTTACTCAAGAACCAAATACAACAAACCTAAACTAGCCATAAATGCACCATACGATACAATTACCTAATTAAATATAATTGAAATTAAAATGGTATCTGACACGAAAGGTTTTGGGGGCGTTTTTATTTTTATTCAACCGGGTAATAGTATTTTGTGTGGTGTTTCTTTTTTTCCAGTTTAGGATTATTTTTGTTGTTGGGTAGTGTTGTATAAGGAGTATATGAAGATATATATGTATCTATGTTTATATATATATATATACAATTAAAATTATTGACATCTTCTACTACGAGACTGAGACAGAGTTGTTTTTTATGAAGTTATTTATAGTTATTTATTAAAATAAGTTGGATTACTTTGAATAAATCATTGTTTCTACTTTTTGGCACAATGTCAGCAATTACTCAGTACATTACTGGTACTTCATTTTATCGACCCCGTAAGGATGAAAGGCAAAGTTAACCTGGGCGGGATTTGAACTCAGATCATAAAGGGCCGTAACTTTATGCTGCAAAGCATAGTGTCCGACCCTCTACCGATACTGCCAATCCACCACCATTACTTTGAATAAATCATGAATGAATATTATGTAATCTTGATTAAACATAAATAATCATATATATATAAATGTATTACTTTCAATAATTATTTATACTCTCTCATACATATTCCATTATTGCTTCAGAAGTGTGTTTTACCATTAAATTGTGAAGTTCAATAGTCAATTTTGCATCGTCAGTGAGAGAGAAAATCGAACTATATGAACTTACACCTCTAATACAAATCAGAGACTGTCGAAAACAAACATGAAGTTAGGAAAAAGACACGGCATCTTAGCATTGTCTTGGTGACGTGAATAGGTATATTGATAGCTATAAATAGCAGCCAAAACCTTTCAACTGTATAAAACTCTACTAAAATAATATTTAGGAGCATACTTATATTACTAACAAGATGTCAGGTCTGAAAAAATTTCAGACATGCGCCATATCACACGCAGATCCTCCAAGTGGCACATGAGTATATATATATATATATATATATATATGTGTGTAGATAAATCTACCAAAATATACGGTAGTATCCAATCCGTATGAAGAACTCAATGTAATCCAAATATCATGAAAAGAGAAGATGTATTCAAAAGTTTTTTTAGATGAAAATCATAGGAAAACAGAGTCAAGATAAATTAATAAAAACAATGAATAAAAACAAAGAAACAGTTCCTTATATTAAAAAATTCATCATTTTACGATCGTTTCTAGGATATATATGTGTGTGTTGGTATGTATATCATATAGATCTATGTAAAAAATTTACAAACTATCAGAGGAAATATACATACCTACACATATATATGCTGTCTTCAGAAATAATCATACATATATATATATATATATATATTCATGTGATATTGACAGACGTGAGAAAAAATAGTGAATACCGTAGTGTTAAATATTTTTTATAATGGTTAAGTGAGGAGTTTTGTTACTCTAAGTTTCGTCTCACAGGATCATAGGTGCACTTTAGTCGTTCTTCATTGAGGAGAAAAATTAGGAAAAAGAGTTAGCAAGAAATGACAGAACACACATACCTTACAAAATATAGTTGCATATATCTACTTTCGAAGTTGAAATCCCACCAGACCAATTTTATATTTCATCCCTCTCGGTGATAAAATAAGTAGCACTAACGTATTGAAGTTAATTCAATCCACTGTGCTTCCCCAGCTTCAACATTTTTAATGTGCCAAGTCAAAGGAATCAATATTTCACTTATTTTAAAGTGTCAAAGTATGCTACATAAATATCCTAAAGCCTCCAGCCAGCTGAGTTCCTAAACAGCCAGCTATAAATGTAACAATTTTATTCCGTTGTTATAAAATTAGTGGCCTTGAGCTACAACAATTTATGTTAGTAAATAATTATAAAAGCGGAATTTTGCATTTCGAATTTAATATAACACTTAGTAATTAGGTTGAAGATATTGGTTTTAAAATTAGCTAGAAAAATAAAGCACACAGTAGTAGTCAATATCTTTTAATGAAAATCCTGGTGATTCTGCATAACTTTATTATTTCATATTAATTGTAAGAGATACACATGATTAATTTTACTTCTTAAAATGTTAATTACGTTTCAATAATCCACTTTAAAATGTAAGGCATTGCAGCCGCAACAATGCAGTCAGTATAATATATATTATTGATAAAAAGTAAATATATTGTAGAATAGCCTCTCCCTCTCCACCCCATCACGAACGCACACACGCCGTAACATTTTTTTTTTTTTTTTTTTTCAAAACATTTCTTTAGACTGCTCCACAGAAATCACAAATTCATTTCTTTCGATTCCCCATTCTCAGTTTAAACCTAAACCTAACACTAAATCCTAACTTAAAACCCAAAACCTTAAACCTAGATCCAAACCCTAAAGTTTAACCCTAATCTTGCTGCCCTGGTGTCTCTATACGAATGCCAAAGAATTTTTTGTTCGGATAAATGGTGCTAAATCGAAACCATTCATTGGGAGTTGGACTCTCCTGTTTATTATTTACATGAACAGGATTGACATGCGCAGCCGGGTTGGAAGTGGTATCATGACTGGTGGGAGTAAAATCAGTCGGCTGGAATTTTCAGACGACATGGTGTTATTTAACTCGACAGAAGGTGATCTCCGACTTGCACACGATAGGTAAAAAGTTATTAATTGCAAAAAGTTATTATATTTTTAAATGTCATGTGACCTTTGGGTCACATTTTTTTCAAAATGACACGTGTCGTTCAGTTTGCTTGTTTGATCTCAGTTGATTACTTTAAACAGTGTTAAAATAATTTCAACGTGAAAATATAATCGACCATGTAAGGTTAAATCAATTTTAACACAACAAAAAAATGACTGACATCAGTTAAAAGGTTTAAAAGCATGTCGGAATCTGCGGTATCTTCGTCACATTACGATTTTGTTTCAAGTAGGTATTTGCTATAAGTAATTAATTTTGTTGGTGTTACCGTGTCTGTGAAACGAAAGTGGACACCATTGACAACTTATCAGAAAAGCGAGATTTTTTAGTATCTGGGTCGTGGTGAATAAGTATCAAAGAACCATTAGAGAGCAGTTTAACGGCTGGAATGATTTGAATGACATAAACATCTGTATATATACTTTTCACGCAGTCGTTCGGATAATCGATGTTTAACTGCACCGTAATCTGGTTGAATGCATTTACACGATAATTCAGCTGCCCTTACCTTATATTGGATGATGTCAGAAAGAATACAATCGCGAATACAAGCGACCAAAATATGGTTTCTCCGAATGATCTTTGAAGTAACGTTACTCGATATTGTGTGTGGCTCGGAGATCAGGGAGTCGCTACTTCTCTGCATCGAGGACATGTGGTTTGAATGTCTAAGGAAAGAATCGTTGGACAGATTTTACAGATGAAACAACCAGGTAAGAGACCTACAGGTAGACTACGAGCAAGATGGTTGGATAACAACATCCGTAAGCTCTGTTGGTCTTGCTTAATGATCCCCCCGCCGGATCATTAGCAAAGGGTTGTTTCTGATAGGATACTCTGGAAGTGGTGTCTGAGGATTCTGTTCCTACGGTTTTCTGAAGAAGAAGAAGAAGAAGAAGAAGAAGAAGAAGAAGAAGAAGAAGAAGAAGTTACGTAACGTTTTGCCTTTTCTCATGACCATCACCGAAGTAATTAAATTGAAATGTATAGCTAGTATCGGGAATTGGATCTGAGTCAGGCATTCTGCCTAGCAGAAACTTACGTCTATGCTATAAATATTGTGTGCAACGTGTAAAGGGATGTGACAATTTTCTCTTTAATGTTTCTTGTAGTTTGTAAATATCCTTCAAATCTTTGAAAACGTGCGAACGAATTACTGAACATCATTTCTTAACTTTGCCTTTCATCCTTACGGGGTCGATAAAATAAAGTACCAGTAATGTACTGGGTAATTGTTGGCCTTGTGTCAAATGTAGAAACAATTATTACTTTACTATTTGCCTCCTTTTCTACATTTACATATCATACTTCAACTAGGATTATTTTTAGTCAATATGAGATCGTTTATCGTTTCAACATATCATGAATACTTCAGGAAAATATTCGAATGTTTAACGTTGATACAGTCATTCCGTATATTTTTATGTGTTAATAATTCGAAATCAATAATTATAAACTTCATGTCAAATGATAAAGGAACAATGATTCTGGTGCCGATATAATCAAGGAATATTAAGTCATTGGCTTTGTGTAATAATTTAAGCACATTCATCATACAAAATCTTGCTTTCATGAAACTCACGGAAGAAGTTTTGATAGGCTCTGCAAACTGACGTTACACTCGTAAATTCCCTAGCTTCACTTCTGAATTAACCAAAACGATAGAATATGTATTAAATACCTTGGAGTATTAGTTACGTCCTTTTACGGGGGATCAATATTATCTTTTAACCATCCAAGGCTCAATAAAATTTGTATTACGCATGTTCTGGTGTCAGATCAGTAAAGTATGACCCACCTCTTGAATTAGTTACTGTGTTCTAATTTAAATAATAAAAATGTGGCTTTGCAAAATGTAGAGGGAAGTGAGAACTTGGTATATTTACATTTATAAATTAAACGATTCTTTTTTGTTCTTAAAAATGGTCTCAGAAAATCTAGAATTGGATTTTTATTTTTCTCCTTCCAGTGATATATAAAATGCGCAACCATTGTTTTTTGTTGTCTTCATTGTTATTGTTGTTGTTTATCTCTAGCCAGGACTAACTGAGCAGAATTATAATACATCCAGTATTACATTATTTAAAGTATACTTCCGTTTTTAAGATGCCAAGAATGGTTCTAGGGATATTGTGTTACTATTTCTAGCAAGGTGAGTGACATCATACATACTCGTCGTATAAGTTCCAGAGATGGACTGACCCGTACGATTGATTATACTCGCTTGCTACAATTTTTTTTTTTACTCATACCACGGTAATAAATCAATATTAATATTAATATGGCTCAAATCAACAGTATCAGCAGACACGTCTCAACATTATCCTTAGATAATTACTGAAATGTGGCTAAAAAAAGTAGCTATAAAGAACTAAACTCTACTAGAACGAGTGAACACATGAGCAGAAATATAGCGTCACCTATTCCATCCTATAGCATGAATGTAACTCCTAATATAGCTATACACATCCTAACACTAATAGGACCCTTTCTCCGTAACCTATATATACCCTAAGATCTTCAATAGCCATACGATAAGAGTTAGTTATAGCTTCGAGGTAACATGGGATCACAATTTTTCAATCACAATAAGAACACCAGAAATGATGAGCCCACCTAACGCTCAACCGACTGCTCATTGAACAGTAGATTTCTTGCAGAGGAGCTGATGTATAAAGCCAATATTTCTGTCATTGACGGGACACTCAAAATGTATATCAGTCTTATCGGAACACATCGCCTCCATTTAGAACAGGAGAAAAGGTAATTCCATCTCTCTCATATGGGGCCTTAAAGAGCAAGGCCTATCGATGCCACTCGTCAAATGGAGTGTTGCAGTAAAAGCAAATATATATACATATATGCATATATATATATATATATATATATATATATATATATATATATATATATATATATATATTTAAGTCGTTTGGAAGCCTCGACAATGCAGGTGGGTAAATCTCCGGGTAACAGGATCCGGTGGTGGAGAGAGAGATGTAAGTGGGTGTACGTTGAGATGCGTGGCGTGTATAAGACGTGTAGAGGAATGAAGGATAGAGCGTAAAGGATAAAAATAAAAATAACAACACGAGAAAGAGTTACCTTGGGAGAGATTTAATTGTCCCTATATATTTCGGATTCACATCCATCAACTAGGGGTATTTTCCGGGGTGGGGGAAAGGTTGTCAGTCGGAAAGGTGCGAAACGTGTTCTCCGCTGTTCGTTGTTTTGAATATCTGAGGTATTCAGCAGAGCGCGCGTGCGCGTGAAATGGGGTCGGTCAGGCAGAGGTCAGCGGCCGAAGTTGTTCTTTCAATTGTGGGAGTGGGGTGGCGCTAGCTGTCAGTCCATTCTCTGCCTGTTTGTTGAATGTTACTGTGTGTGTGTGTGCGTGTGTGTTGTTGCCTTGTTCCTCTGTATTGGCAGTGTAGTATGTTCGTATGGTGGAATGCTACTGTGTGTGTGTGTGTGTGTGTGTGTGTGTGTGTGTGTGTGTGTGTGTGTGTGTGCGTGTGTTGCTGTCTCGCTTGTGTGTGTGTGTGCGTGTGTTGCTGCATCGTTTGTTAACTTAAACCAACCACCTCATTTCGCTTCTCTCGGGTCGGTTGTTTAATTGTGGCCCTAGGCGTTTGATCCAAAGTGCTTCCTTGATACGTAACGTGGTGCCGACGTTTCTTTCTGTCGCTAGAATTGTGACAATGGGCCTTCCGTCTTTGTTTTCGCATTTGGATATGTGTTTCCGGAAAGACGAGGCCCTGGTTTTAGTGTGTTCCTTGATCCGGATGGGCAACGGCCGGATTGTGCTACCTATATAGTATTGGTTGCACTTGTTAAATTCTATCTTATACACGACGTATGTGCGTAGGCAACAGTTCGCATGGCGCATCGGGCAGTCTCTGAGGGAGCACGCGTCAGTTGATTTCCCGGGTTTCCTGGAGAGGCATCTTCGCAGCGAGGGACACGAGTGGGCCAGGTGGATGTCGAGGCCCTCCGTATAGCCTTGCGGATAGCGTTGGTGGTATTCTCTCCCAGGTGTGGCATTTTAAGGAAGCACTTGCCTTGGGTGCTTCTCTGTCTCTTGCGTCTGGTGTTTCCTACTCTGTCTGTGAGCGAGGTAGGGTACCCGTTCGTCTCCAGCACCTCGAGGAATCGCTTGGTATGAGTGACACCACTCGCGGGATCGCTGCATCTGTTTTTGATTCGCGCGATCTCGTTCGTGATGTATCTCTTTTGGCACTGTTAGGGAGGGCGGACTTGTAGTGGACGAACAGGTCCCTGCAGGCTGTCTTTCGGTAGAAGTTGCAGTGGATCCCTCCCTGTTCCGTGATGTTGATTCGGAAGTCGAGGAGGGCAAGTGACCCGTCTTAGTTGGGGTGTTCAACGCTGAAGTCAATGTTCTCGTCCGTGTTGTTGAACGTCTCATAGATTCTGTTCGCCATGTCTTGGGAAGATGTGAGGATGTGGATATCGTCCACGTACCTTGAGAAAAAGGCGACGGCGTTGGGGTGGCAGGCGTTGAGTGCCTTGCGCTCGAGGTTGTCCATGTAAGAGATCGCTAGCACACCCGACAGCTTGATCCCATGGGCAGTCCTGAGGTTTGTTGGTATGTTTGGTCAAGGAATCCTTTTCCTCTTGCTTGCAAACGCAATCCTTTAAACATCATGCTTTTATACATTACAATCGATCTCCATATCCAACCCAGCTGTTTTATTGCCGCCCTCCCCCTCCCAATTCCTTGCAGCTCGGCATAGCAAATACATTCCCACCAATTCAACACCAAATGCATTTCCAAAATAGTACATAAAATAGATGGAGCTGATTTGTAACCCACATCTACCATCGGTGAAAAGTGACCTTAGACTTAACACAATACAGTATAATATATAAAGGTTAATCTGGATTCACATCCCGACTCATTTAGACTCCAGATGTGTATACTGAGTGTACTTTGTGTCGAGGAAGCTGCTGATATAAGATGACATACAAATCCATCTGGGGCAAAGTGTTTGCCTTTCTTTTGGGATGGAGTCGAGAAAATAGAAATAGACTAAATATTTCCCCCAAAGTTTACGACCTTGGGGTTTATATCCGAAATTATAATTTATCATTGTAGATACATTTCACCGCGGTGAAGAATATATTTCTGGCTCCTGCGCTTAAAGCACGGAGAATAATGAATAACGTACTTGGCGGTTATTATATGGAGAAGGATAACTGCCCTATATAATATTATGAGACATTAACAGACACATGCACGGGTGCGTATGTGTCCGACATTTTCTTCATTGAAAGAAACAGAACTAGTCCTGTACTCAGTGATTTTAATGTGAATTTTCGTATTTATTTTAAGGTACATGTTATTGATTTTATGTGTTGCTGAAGTTGATTTAGCCTTTTATTATTCATAAATATCTAAAATATGTAAGAAAGCCTCTTTGTGTCACCAATGAATTTTCATTATCAACGTATAGATTCAGACGTCTCGGTAATAAGGCCCATCGTCAATTTTCCTCTACATTTTAAAAATGTAATTAATGATCTATCTATCTCTTTATATATATATATATATATATATATATATATAGGAACAAGTAAGACCCCGACGGCTGAGCTCAAGCCGTTTCGTCGAAACGGCTTGAGCTCAGCCGTCGGGGTCTTACTTGTTCCTATTACCCACTCTACTACCCTAAGTATTGAGTACTTTGGTGCGTTATGGTCCACCTGGTTCCTTACCACATTTCCTTCGTTATATATATATATATATATATGGAATGTAGAAAAGTAACACACGAGTTGATATATATAAAAACAAATAATAGAGAGGAAAAATAATGTTTCTGTAGAAAATGCTGAAGAGATTCTTTCAGTATAATATCAAACCATTCATTTATAAAATGGATATTTCCGCATTTAATAATACCGGTTTCACCATTTTATGCGCTTTTTCAACTGCGGATATGCATAATGTAGTTATTAGTTATGCCACATATTTATACGAATAATAAAAAGTGGAAGAAAAATTATTAGTTTTTACATACATATTTAGAGAGGAGAGTTCATATATCTGTCTGTGATTGTCCTTCGTTCTCTGTTAGTTGGCTGACAAACACACACACACACACACACACACACACATATATATATATATATATATATATATATATATATATATATATATATATATATATATATATATATATATATATATATAGATCATTATTTCTGAAGACAGCATATATATGTGTAGGTATGTATATTCCCTCTGATAGTTTGTAAAAATTTTACATAGATCTATAGGATATGCATACCAACACTAACATATATATCCTAGAAACGATCGTAAAATTATGAATTTTTTAATATAAGGAACTGTTTCTTTGTTTATTCATTATTTTATTAATTTATATATATATATCTTTCTACGATAAATATAGTGTAATTTATTTTTCGAATCTCATGCAAATCTGACCGTCTCTTCATGATATCTAAGAAATTGTGCTGGAAACTATAATTATTTATGACAGATTTACTTACTCGGTGATTCCTAAATGTACTGAATTTGTTATCACATCTTTTACTAACGATGGATTTGTTTGATTAAGGCTCGAGCGTTCTAATCTGAAAGACCAACGCTGCAGAATTGCATTCAAGTCAACATTACTGTCATAGATATTGTTTCGCGCGAAAGGCAGTGACAGCCAAAATAATCACAGAACTAATTGTAATTAAACGTAATATTTATGGTAATTTGCAATGTCTTCCTGAAGACATTATATTGTTTGACAGCTTCAATAAATTTTTTCAAAGATAATTGTGAAGTATAAAGAGTAAATATTCAGTAATAATATTGTTTTTAATATCACCTTAACAATCTCTAAAAGTCTTACCACTTTTATAAGTGGGTTTATGAATCCGCTATGATTACTCTCTACCAATATATTGATTTCAGGCTATTTTACCCCAGTCTCGTTCCTTTTAATCGATGCAATCTATTAATGCTACTTTTCGAAATGATTTTGTTTTGATTTTGTAGCCAGGGTTGCTAATCTGGGTGTCATTATCAAATCATCAGCTGTCTAGGGAGAATTTTTCATTTATTAATATTTGACACTGAAATTGATTACATTCGATCATAAGAATCTGTATAAGAATATGGACGAATATCCGGAATCCTAATACCTGTTTTATTCAAATAAAAGTAACGAATGATTTCTGATATATATTTATAGCTAGAAATGGCTCTGTTGCATTAAGAATTAATGAATCATATCTAAGAAACATTAATATTAAAACAGGGGATGGCAGGGATTAAAGGGCGGTGGATTGGCAGTATCGGTAGAGGGTCGGACGCCATGCTTTCCAGCATAGTTACGTCCCTTTACGATCTGAGTTCAAATCCCGCCGAGGTTGACTTTGCCTTTCATCCTTACGGGGTCGATAAAATAAAGTACCAGTAATGCACTGGGTAATTGCTGGCCTTGTGCCTAAAGTAGAAACAATTAATATTAAAACAAAGCTACGTTAATGTTGGCTATTTAAACTAAATTTAAATATTGACTTTAAAATCTTCATAGATAATTGAGTCGGAATGATGGAATTGGTTTAAAAACAACACCCAATTTAAAAACGAATCTAAACCCATTGGCAACAGCTACAGAATTAATACATTAAGGGGGCGTGCTAGAAATAGCAATCAAATCTCTTTCAAATCATAATCGATGTTCTTTAGAAAGACCAAAAACTAAATGGTGTCACCATTTTGTCCGACGGTCTAGCGATTCTGCCAATCCACATGGATCTATGTAATACTCGTGTGTTTATCAGGAGCGGTTAGCGGCCTCATTAAAGTTAATTCACGTCAACCAAGATTCTAAATCTGTCGTTTCTCTTTTCTCTTTTGTATTCTGCTGCTGTTATTGGAGTATTTTCTTAGTGATAAAGTGAATTCAATAACTGGGTTTTAAGAATACAATTGACGATTTCGTTTTGATTCAGTGTTTCTTGGACTAGTCAGCCTGATTTAGCCCAGCTCTTTCTAATGCATGCGCATGTCATGCGTTGAAATCAACATTGTAAGTTAATAAAATAAGCATTTTATTTATACAGTAAAATCGTCTTGAGTCAAGTTTGTTAGTTTTCAAGATCTTTTAAATAAACTAATGTCAAATTGTTTTTTGTTTCTAGCAATTCGGATATATATGGTTAGTATTACATATATATATATGTAATTTACTTGTTCATATATGAATTTTTGTATAATGAGAAATTTCTTTTATTTAAATTCTTATACTATCTATTCTTTATTTTTTAGGTCTTCATTGCTCATTATGTCACGGGCTTTATTTTTATCAACACTTCAAGCACTAAAAAATGTTAAAGAGAACATATACGTCCAGTATATTGGAATCAATCTTGCAAATATTTCCAAATTACCTCCGGGATATACTAAAGTACGAGAGAAGAAATCACGATTGGAAATGTTCCAGATAACAGCCGCTGTATGCGGAATAGAACTTTGCTATGCTGCCGAAACTGCTTTTGTAAGTCCGGTTCTTCTAAAATTGGGCGTCCCAGTTACGTATATGACGTGGGTGTGGTGCCTCAGTCCTCTTTTGGGTTTCTTTTTGGTGCCACTTTTTGGATCTATGAGTGACAGATGTAATTCTCGTCTTGGTAGAAGACGACCGTTTATTCTTATGATGTCAGCCGGCATAATCTTTGGTTTGGTCTTGATTCCGAATGGCGAATACTTTGGAATATTAGCTGGTGACCAACTACCTAACAGTGATTACAGAGATAACTTAAATGGAACGTTATTGTATACGGACTATGCAATTAATTCAACGGTAGTGTCTATAGGTTCATTTCCAAAACATCATATAGCTTACCGAGGAATAATCTTAACTATAATCGGTGTTATATTATTAGATTTTAATTGCGACGCATGTCAATCACCTTCTCGCTCATACTTACTTGATGTTACTATTCCCGAAGAACACAATACTGGCATTACAACTTTCACTGTTATGGCCGGACTCGGGGGCAGTGTTGGATACGTCATGGGAGGTATAGACTGGAATACGAATGCATTAGGAAGCGCGTTCGAAGGACATGTTAGGACTGTCTTCATGGTTGTTTTGGGCATTTTCATTCCATGTGTTTTACTAACGGCAACCAGTAGCAAGGAAATACGCCTAGAAGACCTTGATATTGATGTCGAAACTTATCAGAAGAAAAAGAAAAAAGTAGGGAAATCGAAATATGAGAAATTCGATAATGAAAGTGATACCAGCGATGAAAAAGAAACTGATCATATTCCATCGTATGATTCTCTTGGAACTTCTGAAACTGAAAAGAAACCATTTCAAAATGATTATCAGACACATTCCAATGAGAAAACAGAGACTGAAAAAAGTGAAGATAAGGAAATGAAGAATTATGAACCAATAAAACAACCTGTTGATGCAAATATAGATATCAAACAAAACGAAGCTGTACAAATATCAACAGATGTCACATTGAAAACTTATCTTCGTTCAATAATACATATGCCTAGGTCATTAACAATACTCTGTTTGACCAATTTGTTCTGTTGGATGTCCTTGGTTTGCTACTCCTTGTATTTCACAGATTTTGTGGGCCAAGCAGTATATCATGGTGACCCAAGTGCTCCCAAAGGTAGCATAAAACATGAACGATATGATAAAGGAGTACGCCTTGGATCATTTGCAATGTCATTATATTCTCTATCTTGTGCTGTGTATTCTTACGTCTTTGAGAAGTTGATAAAAAAATTCAGTAAGTAATATTTTTTGTGTTAATTTCGGAAATAGCTTTACTAATCATCAGTGAATTGAATATATTAGTAATTTTTGAATATTTTTAAACGAAAAAAAAATTATTTTAAAGAAGAAAATATCTGCAATTCTGTCGATCGGTTTGTAGGTAGGTCATTAGCAATATACGATTTTAACTGTATACCAAATATTCGTTGCTGTTTATCACAGAAAAATATGCACTGAGCTTTTGACACACCAAGTTTGTAAATTCTTACATTTATATTTTCTACGTATTATTAGGGCAGAAGTAAAGTCAAATAGCTTCAAGTAAAATTCAAAAGCATCTCACAAATTCAGTTTGCCGAAAATGTACACTTTGCTTTATGTTGGTCCCCACTCCGAGTAATATTTTCTTTACAGCTAAGTAGCAAGACTCTATAAGTTTTCATAAAAGAAATACATGGGTAGTTATAATATACATATTGTTCGAACGATATTTATGAGTGTAACTTGCTTCTTGCTTTACAGTGCTTGCCTCCAAGTCTATTTCAATGATAAATATGATATACAGGTAAGCGATATATACCAATCAATTCTTGGTATGTCATAGTAGTGTCTTCCTATTTCCATCTTCGGAGTTTGCTCTACTCCAGATGACGTAACCAAGCCCAATATTTCGCTTTCATTTATGATTGTAGTCATTTCCATTCACTTAATCACTAAGTCCTTAAAGATAAAACCTGAACGTCAAAAACCCTTATTTCCTCTTCTCTTGTTCTTTAAATAAAAAATCGACAGTGTAATAAGCAAGAAAATTTCTTCTCTGACTGTTGGAACTTTTTCTGAAGCCCAGCATGAAGACAAATTGTCACAATGAATCTAATTTTTAATTATTTCATAAATAAATACTATATATGATAATCATTATACTTCTGAAATTTTATATATTTTGATTATACCTGAAAAAAAGATTGTTTACATTTTAGAAAATATCGTGCAATAGTAAAAGAAATTATTTATAAATGACGATTGTTACATGGTGAGAACGAAAAAATAATGGTCGTGTTTACTTAGATTTAACAAACATTATCTAAGATAAAATTAAGTTCATTGTGATTTACTATAATAAATATTTGCTTCGAAGTATCTTATCTGTCTATATAATTGTCCATATGTCTGTCCAATCTGTTCACTACGAGAAATTACGTATCACATTGTATCAGACTCAAGAGAGAAATAGAATAGCATCACTGCGACTTCAAAATACTGTTGTGACAAAATATAACAATAGTTTAAACGTAGGTCAGAACATATATGTGTGTTCGTGTGTGTGTATGTGTGTGTGTGTATGCGTGTGTGTGCGTGTGTGTGTTTGTTTATTTGTGTGTGTGTGCGCGCGTGCGTGCGTGTGTGTGTGTGTGTGAATTTCGTATATCTAATGATATACAGTATGTTTACGAATAAACATTTGGAAAGCCTTCTAGTTCTAAATATTAAAAAGGTGACGGTTAGTGCCGCCTAGCGGATTCCAGCAGAAGCAGCGGGGGACAACAATAAATGCGTTTCTGGCTCTGGTGTCATCAGGACAGTCCTTTCCCTGCTCCCTGGTGGAATTTGAAATAGGCGAAAGTATATAGTTTTTTCACCTATATAGATGGGTTTATTAGCTTAATTTGCATATGATGTACAAGCCAGCTCTGCTTGAAAATAGGATTAATATTTTCACTCCGGCTTAGCAAATGTTTTGTATATCATTAGATACACGAAATTCACATACTTATATGTATACAACTATGTCTGAGCGAAACCTTTAATATATATATATATATCGTTTCTGAATTTGTTTAGCAAGATTCTTTATCTGAAAACGTGTGTTGAAACCGATATTGTTATACTTTGGGAGGGTCATGTTGCCAATAAGAAACACACGCACCAGTTGGTTTCACTCCAATGTATTATAAATTAAATTATAAATTAAAAAATTTATAAATTTCCGGTTGGTTGGTTGGTTGGTTCCACAACCGGACGGTTGTTCATATATTGTCAAAGTTCTTTCGTCCCACATTCTGTGACCTCTTCAGTGACTGGGGATTCTTTTCTTTGTTTTGTGCCTCTACTTTGTTCTGTCCTACGCCATATTGTTTTTGTGTGTGTTATGTGCTTAGTTTGCGCATGTGTTAGATCCGGGGGTCTGCGTGTGTTTTTATTTGTTTATTTATTTGTTTATTTACATGTTACTAGTTGGTTGTTTGTTCTACGTGTGTGTGTTTTCATGTTGTCCTTAATTGTAAGTTGTGATGTTGCTATTCCATTCATGTTTTCTATTTAATTTTGCTTGGAGTTCATTTATGTTTATTACCTCTGTGATTTGTCTAAACATTGCGTCTTTTCTGTGTGTAGATTTTATTTTTATTTCTATGTTCTCTAATTTGCCCTTATGTTCTATTTTAGCATGTTGGTGGAGTATTGATGATTCTTTTCTATCTTGAAGCTCTCGCCAGTGTTCATTTAATCGTTCTCCTATACTACGAACTGTCACACCTATGTACACTATATTGTTATATTTACATTGTCCTTCGGCACATCTTATGCTATATACTATGTTTCTAGTTTGTATGCTTGTTTCCTGAACCTCAGAAAGGTATACCACCGCATTTCACGGGACTTGGGAAAGGTTCTACAGAAGTGCGGGATCGATGGGGAGCTTCTTGCGGCCTTTAGATCCCTATACGAATGCCCCAGTATTTACATCCAGATAAACCAATAGTGCATACTGTCACTTTTGTTCATAATTTTCATGAACAAGATTGACATGCGCAACCGAGCTGGAAGAGGTATCAAAGCTGGAGGGTGCAGAATCAGTCGACGGAAATTTGCAGACGCAATGATATTAATTAACTAGTCGGAATGTGATCTCCGGCACGCAATGGATAGGTTTGCGGCAGTGTTGTACGGATGGAATGAAAATCAGTTCTGCGAAAACTGAGGCCTTCGTTCTCTGAAGCAAGTCTGTGCAATACAGCCTGCATATGATTGTAGTTCCACTGAAACCGGTGGCGAATTTCAATTATCCCAAAGCTCTTTTCAAATGATTCTGACTGTTACAACTAGTACACTTCCACATTCTTCCACACTTTATCCAACTTCGCACCTTTCTCCCCCTGGTAACGTGCACCAGGGACCTTCTTATAATGCATTACCTTATATTGGTGAGTTTAATATAGTTTGAACTCATATTATATTCTGGTAGCTTCCAAGTAATGTATACCCTTCAGTTTGCAATGATATATGTGGACAAGTATATGCGTTTACAAGTGTATACACATGTATGTAATTGTGTAAGCGTATGTAGATTACTTAATACCCTCTACACTTTATAATACATTTACTTACTCATGGAAGAATGAGCGTGTGTGTGTATACATTCAAATATAAGCATACATATCTCTTTCTAAACTACTTAACCTTATCAATACACATTGACATGCATAATCCATGGACTCTCTTAATTAATTAGTCTTTCTCATTTTCTTTATCTCTCACTATCTTTATATATTTTTTTTCTCTCCCCCTCTTTTGCTCTCTCTATATATCTTATCTCTCCCTTTATATACATATAACAAAGAGGGTGTAGTAAGATACCAGATGGACCATAACGCACCAGAGTACTCGATACTTGGGGTAGTAGAGTGTGTAATATGAAAAGATTCAGGACTCCGACGGTTGAGCTCCGGCCGTTTCGACATCTAAATCCGAGCTGTTTGGATATAGCTGTCGAAACGGCCGGGGCTCAGCCGTCGGGATCCTGAATCTTTTCATACACACACACACACACACACACACACACACACATATATATATATATATATATATATATATATATATATATATATATTTAGGTTAGTTGGTTCACCACTGGATAGAACTGGTCATTCCGTATGGTCAACCTCGATGTAATATTATGGAGAGCACTCACTCAACGTAATGCAACTCACCCGTCTTCGTTTGTTTAGTTGGTGGTGCGAGTACGGGGTTAATTATTATAAAATAACAGGAGGTTGGACTGGTGTAAATCGTTAAAAGGTTTATTATGCTATGATCATTTCAATGACTGGATTCATACTGAACCCGGTGACATCATCAGGTATTCAAAATATAAGAAAGGAATATAACAGATAAAATCCATTGGGCTGAAAATCAGAGACAAGAGGACGACCGACCATTTAGCAGCTTCTACCCCGGTCGGCCGCCCTCAAGTGTTGATTATTAAGTATACTTATGACCATCTGGTGAGGGGGCGCAAGCTTATAATGTGCTACTACCTCACCGTCAAAGAGAAATGTCAGCGTTGAGGTCATGCCTCAATCAAGCTGATCATACATGCTCGAAATTGCCGCGAAAAATGTTTTTTTAAAGAATATATATCTTCAACAAAGACATATATAGTGGGCGTCTATGTGCTATCATGTATGGACAGACATTTTGATTAACAATTAGAAACGTTAAACTTATGTTTAGAGTTATAGGATGAAATTAGAAAAATAAGGTTTAGGGCTTGGGTTGTGAGATTTAGTTAAAGAATTTACAGAAGGAGACTTTTATGGAAAAGTTTAAGTGTATTATAGATAGTCACGATAAATTTTCAGGGTAGGATATAGAGTAAAGATTAAGCCCTTGCTTAGCGGTCAATAACCAGCGACGACTGCAGAACCCCGGCCAGCCCTCCTTGACTACGTGTCAGCCGTTCCGTGTAATATCGTCTAGCGAAAGAAAAGGAAATTAATTTTTTCGAGCACTCCAGGAATGTAACTGTCTTAGGTGTCGGGTGTGTTAGAGGGGAGTCCGCCACCGCCGGCTGGGCCATCGTATATACCAAACGATTACTAGTAATTCACACAGGAGGGGGATTTAGTTAAGTGCTAGCAGAAGGAGGCATGATACAGCTAATAGTTATGATTAAGCCTAGAATTTAAAGATACTATTTGGCGGTCAGAGCCGACGACGCGGTGGGTTCGAAGTCTGACAGGGCCCTAGGGCGAAGCATCCGTTCCGAGTAATTTCGTTTACCTGAAAGAAGGGGAAATTTATTTTTCCAAGCACTCAAGGAAGCTTGATCTACCCGAGCGCCTGGTGTGCAGTCGGGAAAACCGCCACATCCGTCGAATCACGCGTGTTACCAAACCATTATTATTTATTCACACCTGTGATGTGAGGTTGAAAGCGGTAAAACCCGATGAAATGCGCAAATAGACTATATTTAGTCCCCAGTTAGTCCGGGTTATATGTAGTGTGGTTCTTGGGTGGGTAGGGGGAGTGAATAAAGATAAACAGATATAAGGATACAGAGAGGAATATTCTCGGGTCGTGTGTTAATGAGCACAATGAATAGTATATAATGAGAGTAAAGCGAGTAAATAAATACATAAATAAAAAGAATAATAAGCAAAATACATAAATAAAAATACATAAATAAAATGCAGTCATAACTAGGGTGGTGATGCATGGAGTAAAACGGAAGTATATAAGAACACATCGAAGAAATAAACACACAGGGGAAATACAATATAGATCAAGGGGCAGTTGGATAATACAAGGTTATACATATAGATATAGAGGATGGAAGAGAAGGAATGGTATCAGGTGATACTTAGTGTATATTCGAGTCTTAATATTCAATGTGAATCCCAAAGGCCCTGAAGTATATGATAGAGAATTCAGTCAATACGCTACAAGTTTTAGTAGAATACGTAGACATTTTTTTAGGAATCTATGAGGTCTGTTGGAGTCTGAATATTCCCGACAGGGAAGCAGCAGTGGACCAGGTGGCTCAAAGCAGCCAACATCCGAATGGTAAGTAGATTAGTCAGTCCCATTCTGGCGATAGCTGTACACTGGCGTTAGTGCCGCTGTTCATTATTACATCTGAGAGCGCTCGACAATTCTGGAGCATTATTTATTTAGGTTTGTTGGTTCACCACTGGATAGAATTGGTCATTGCGTATGGTCAACCTCGATGTAATATTATGGAGAGCACTCAACGTAATACAACTCATCCGTCTTCGTTTGTGTAGTTGGTGGTGCGAGTACGGAGTTAATTATTATAAAATAACAGGAGGCTGGACTGGTGTAAATCCTTGAAAGGATTATTATACTATGATCATTTCAATGACCGGGTTCAGTATGAATCCGGTGACATCATCAGGTATTCAGAATATAACAAAAGAATATAACAGATAAAATCCATGGGGCTGAAAATCAGAGGCAAGAGCACGACTGACCATTTAGCAGCTTCTACCTCGGTCGGCCGCCCTCAAGTGTTGATTATTAAGTCTACTTATGACCATCTGGTGAGGGGGCGCAAGCTTATAATGTGCTACTACCTCCCGGTCAAAGAGAAATGACAGCGTTGAGGTCTTGTCTCTGATTTTCAGCCCCATGGATGTTATCTGTTATATTCCATTGTTATATTTTTAATACCTGATGATGTCACGGGATTCATACTGAACCCGGTCATTGAAATGATCATAGTATAATAAACTTTTCAAGGATTTACACCAGTCCAGCCTCCTGTTATTTTATAATATACTAGCAGAGGTACCCGGCGTTGCTCGGGTATTAAATAGCAGTTATGTATACCATTATGTCAATACTTCACTGCTACTTCGAAAACTATACTTTTACAAAATCATTGGCTCTTTCCAAAAGGTGGTTCCTGCCCCCAAGGATCCCCTACTCAATATGTGCCAATTCTGAGAGTTCACATTCATCTGTAGAACAAACGTAGCCCATGTGTCAAGTTTTGTGAAAATCGGTTGCGAACTCCAGAAGTTATGACGTTTTGTTGCATTGCACTGCAGTGCTTCAGTCGACTCCAAGAAAGTGGTTAAAGGGGTTATCTGCCGGGAGGCCCTATAATCAATATCTGTAAAAATGAAAGTGCCCATGACCATCCGGAGTACATAAGTAACCTATGTCTTAAGTTTGGTGAAAATACTGTAGGAATGCATAAGGTTTACACACACACGCGTGTGTGTGTGTGTGTGTGTGTGTGTGTGTGTGTGTGTGTGTGTGTGTGTGTGTGTATGTGTGTGTGTGTGTGTGTGTGTGTGTGTGTGTGTGTGTGTGTGTGTGTGTGTGTGTGTGTGTATTTGTGTGTGCGTATGTATATGTATGTGTATGTCCATCGGCGCATACGTATGTACTGGCCTAAATCTTCACTATTTACTTTTACTATTTTAAGGCAAAGTTAAAATCCCGTCGAGGTTAACTTTGCCTTTCATCATTACGGGATCGATAAAATAAAGTACCAGTAATGTACTGAGTAATTGCTGGCCTTGTACCAAAAGTAGAAATAACTATTTTAATAACTTCTGTCATTTTCGTTTACAATTTTATTTACATCATTCTTAGACTCCGGGGCTGGAAATCATTCGGTTATTTTAAATAGAATATTAGTCTAACGACTCCGTTTACACCATAAACTTGGTCTCGTCTTTGCATGAAATTGTTCTTTTCGGTCCACATAACAACGTATTATCCTCGCTTTTTTTTCCGTTCATTACCAGGGAACGTCTTCACGAACCAAAATATTGTCTTCCTGTTTTCCTTCGGCTGCAACGTTTCTCGAAATATTTAATTCTGCGTTCACAGATTGAATTTATTAGAAGATCCCGTTAATGTTGAAAGCAGCGATTCTTTGCTTAAACTTTCTTTCTTTCTCAACCCCTCTCCCTTTTTTCTCATACCCTCTCTCTCTCTTTCACTCATACCCTCTCTCTCTTAGAGAGAGAGTTGCAACATGTATGTAGTTTCATAGATTTTTTAGGGTAGTGAGAATGAAAATATAAACAGTGCATATAAATAAATTTACAGTAGAATAACATAACAAATATGTTTTAGATATATACATAAATAACATTACAAATGCCTCGGTAACACTACAAAGGATGATACAATGAAAGATATATTCCTTCAATGCTACAATATTAAAGAAAATGTAAAGGAAGGGGTGAACAACGGAGCCAACACCCGAGCAAAAGACAGCAACGTCGCGAGTACTGGGCAACCTCTCTAATGATTTGTGAGGCAAGCCAGCACACTCGCAGCTTTGCCTCGGGTGATGCCGAGGCTGATGCACTGAAATATTGTTTTAAAAGACTTTTTAATGCAAATGAAACAAAATGGAAGCTTAATGTTGAAACTTCGAACTCATGAATTTTGCAGGTTAAAATTTTGCGGGCCCGAAAACTGTTCGCGTAATTTTGTACCTTTGCACGTTTATTCGTAACGTAAATAGATAAACAAATGACGCCATAAAAGGGAAATAACTCGTCTCTCATCTCTATTTATACATTTGAACTGAAAAATCAATACATTACAAATTCGAGTTTTGCACTTGGCGTGGGTCGATTTGAAAATGTTTTTGACCGATGTCTCCGCCGGACCTTCATCTATAAGTGTAGCAATTTCACCGAAATTTGAACGTACGGTTTAGGAGGAGATGTGTGCCGACTGTTTTAGTTGACAGACAGACAGACAGACAGACAGACAACCTCAGTTTTATATATATACTAGCAGTAAAGCCCGGCGTTGCTCGGGGTCGCTCAGTAGCTGTGTTAAAGTTACAATGTTAAGTTTCTTTTTGGGCTTAAAGTCTATCTGCACGACTGTCTGTCTGCACGCCTAACGAAATTTTATAGATACATATATTTTAAATAAACTTATATAATTTTTGCTTTTTTTTACGAAATATTTGCTTGTTTTACGTAGTCTTTAAATAGACTTGTTTTCAAGTAAAAATATTGTTTTAAAAGGCTTTTAAATGGAAATGAAGCAAAACGGAAGCTTAGTGTTCGAACTGATGAATTCTGCAGGTCAAAATTTTGCTGGCTCGACAACTGTTCGTGTATTGTGTTCATGTCATTTTAAACGCTGAGAAAGCCAGCGTAATCTTTTTAATTTTTGCACGCAGAAAATGTAAACAGAACGTAAGACGCTCAATGTACAAGGGAAATAACAAAGGGAAATAACTCGTCACTTACGCTCAAAAATCGATACATTAGATTTGATTTCGTCACATAGGGTGGGTCAATTTGAAATATTCTTTTTCCGATGTCTTCGCTAGGGCTCAATGTACAAGTATAGCAATTTCGGTGCAATTCCGTCAGAGATTCTAAGAGGAGATGTGTGCCAAAAATCGATAGACAGACAGACAACCACAGCTTTATATATATAGAACAAAGGGAAATAACTCGTCACTTACACTCAAAAATCGATACATTAGATTCGATTTCGTCACATAGGGTGGGTCAATTTGAAATATTTTTTTTCCGATGTCTTCGCTAGGGCTCAATGTACAAGTATAGCAATTTCGGTGCAATTCCGTCAGAGATTCTAAGAGGAGATGTGTGCCAAAAATCGATAGACAGACAGACAACCACAGCTTTATATATATAGAACAAAGGGAAATAACTCGTCACTTACGCTCAAAAGTCGATACATTAGATTCGATTTCGTCACATAGGGTGGGTCAATTTGAAATATTTTTTCCGATGTCTTCGCTAGGGCTCAATGTACAAGTATAGCAATTTCGGTGCAATTCCGTCAGAGATTCTAAGAGGAGATGTGTGCCAAAAATCGATAGACAGACAGACAACCACAGCTTTATATATATACTAGCAGTAAAGCCCGGCGTTGCTCGGGTCGCTCAGTAGCTGTGTTAAAGTTACAATGTTAAGTTTCTTTTTTGGCTTAAAAACTGTAGTGTCTACTGTGCAGACTTGCATGTGGTGTTTTTGATTAATATTCCCTCAACCAACAATATGCCTTATGAAGTTAAGAAAACATAACGATAACCCGAATGTTATAACAAAAGAGGATGCTGGGGATAAAAACTGCACTGGTTATTTATTAACAAAGATCGAAAATGTAAACACTGCAACGCAGAGAAAAACATTAGCGTAACCAAATTATCAGTTATGTCTGTCTGCACGCCTATATCACCTCTCTGCACGACTATCTGTCTGCACGCGTATATCACCTCTCTGCACGACTGTCTGTCTGCACGCGTATATCACCTCTCTGCACGACTGTCTGTCTGCACGCCTAACGAAATTTACAGATACATATATTTTAAATAAACTTATATAATTTTTGCTTTTTTTTTACGAAATATTTGCTTGTTTTACGTAGTCTTTAAATAGACTTGTTTTCAAGTAAAAATATTGTTTTAAAAGGCTTTTAAATGGAAATGAAGCAAAACGGAAGCTTAGTGTTCGAACTGATGAATTTTGCAGGTCAAAATTTTGCTGGCTCGACAACTGTTCGTGTATTGTGTTAATGTCATTTTAAACGCTGAGAAAGCCAGCGTAAAACGTAAGACGCTCAATGTAAACAGAACAAAGGGAAATAACTCGTCACTTACGCTCAAAAATCGATACATTAGATTCGATTTCGTCACATAGGGCGGGTCAATTTGAAATATTTTTTTCCGATGTCTTCGCTAGGGCTCAATGTACAAGTATAGCAATTTCAGTGCAATTCCGTCAGAGATTCTAAGAGGAGATGTGTGCCAAAAATCGATAGACAGACAGACAACCACAGCTTTATATATATATATATATATATATATATATATATATATATATATAAATTGAAACAAAATGAAAACGAAATTTCATTTCTCACTCTTAGTATGGCACTTACTTAAATGTAAGTATGCATGTATACGTACATACATATATGTATACAGACGTACAGTAGCATGCACATATATATATATATATACATATATACATACATATGCATACAGGTACACATACATATATGCACGTATCAGTTTAGCGGCGCTAACGTCGCTTTGTTCGTTTGTAAACAAACTGAACAGCCTGAATTTATGCCATACGGTGTTGAACAAAAAGGTGACGTGGTTGCCTTAACACCGTATGGCATAAATTCAGGCTGTTCAGTTTGTTTACAAACGAACAAAGCGACGTTAGCGCCGCTAAACTGATACGTGCATATATGTATGTGTACCTGTATGCATATGTATGTATATATGTATATATATATATATATGTGCATGCTACTGTACGTCTGTATACATATATGTATGTACGTATACATGCATACTTACATTTAAGTAAGTGCCATACTAAGAGTGAGAAATGAAATTTCGTTTTCATTTTGTTTCAATTTATCGTTTTCGGTATGCCTGACCGATTTAACTCACTCAATATGCAAATTAGGCTGCTCAGCCGTTAATTTTCATAAGGAAAGTATATACTTTCGAACGTTCAACTATCTGGCAGATGGGTAAACGGTGCTGATGATAGCTAACAAGCTTGAAACTAGTACATCGTTCCTGTGTCAGTGTTGAACAAAAAGGTGACGTGGTTGCCTTAACACCGTATGGCATAAATTCAGGCTGTTCAGTTTGTTTACAAACGAACAAAGCGACGTTAGCGCCGCTAAACTGATACGTGCATATATGTATGTGTACCTGTATGCATATGTATGTATATATGTATATATATATATATATGTGCATGCTACTGTACGTCTGTATACATATATGTATGTACGTATACATGCATACTTACATTTAAGTAAGTGCCATACTAAGAGTGAGAAATGAAATTTCGTTTTCATTTTGTTTCAATTTATCGTTTTCGGTATGCCTGACCGATTTAACTCACTCAATATGCAAATTAGGCTGCTCAGCCGTTAATTTTCATAAGGAAAGTATATACTTTCGAACGTTCAACTATCTGGCAGATGGGTAAACGGTGCTGATGATAGCTAACAAGCTTGAAACTAGTACATCGTTCCTGTGTCAGTGTTGAACAAAAAGGTGACGTGGTTGCCTTAACACCGTATGGCATAAATTCAGGCTGTTCAGTTTGTTTACAAACGAACAAAGCGACGTTAGCGCCGCTAAACTGATACGTGCATATATGTATGTGTACCTGTATGCATATGTATGTATATATGTATATATATATATATATGTGCATGCTACTGTACGTCTGTATACATATATGTATGTACGTATACATGCATACTTACATTTAAGTAAGTGCCATACTAAGAGTGAGAAATGAAATTTCGTTTTCATTTTGTTTCAATTTATCGTTTTCGGTATGCCTGACCGATTTAACTCACTCAATATGCAAATTAGGCTGCTCAGCCGTTAATTTTCATAAGGAAAGTATATACTTTCGAACGTTCAACTATCTGGCAGATGGGTAAACGGTGCTGATGATAGCTAACAAGCTTGAAACTAGTACATCGTTCCTGTGTCAGTGTTGAACAAAAAGGTGACGTGGTTGCCTTAACACCGTATGGCATAAATTCAGGCTGTTCAGTTTGTTTACAAACGAACAAAGCGACGTTAGCGCCGCTAAACTGATACGTGCATATATGTATGTGTACCTGTATGCATATGTATGTATATATGTATATATATATATATATGTGCATGCTACTGTACGTCTGTATACATATATGTATGTACGTATACATGCATACTTACATTTATATATATATATATATATATATATATATATATATATATATATATATATATATATATATATATATTTACTTTTCATGAATTCTATTACAAATGTTAAACTTACTATTCTAGAACATGCATGATATACCGTTCTTCATGACTCTAAACACTAACATTATCTTCCCCTTTCGGGCGGTGGATTGGCAGTATCGGTGGAGGGTCGGACGCCATGATTTCCAGCATAGTTACGTCCCTTTACGATCTGAGTTCAAATCCCGCCGAGGTTGACTTTGCCTTTCATCCTTACGGGGTCGATAAAATAAAGTACCAGTAATGCACTGGGTAATTGCTGGCCTTGTGCCTAAAGTAGAAACAATTATCTTCCCCTTTCTTTTTCCTTTTGATTTCGTCCTTTTTCCTTGGTTGGTTTCCTTTCTCCTTTCCAGTATTTTCATGTAGTTTATCTGCATTCTTCTACATCCGACATTGGTTCGTGGCACTTATTTACGAAATACCTAGCAGAGGAAAGTGTAGCAAATCAAACGCTTATCAATATCTTTGGAGTCATTCATATATGATACTTTCATCTAACTGAAATTTATTGTCATCTCTCTATATATATGAGCCAGACTTGCTGTCTATAGATTTCAATGTGTTTTTAATTCCCATTGAAGTACATCAGTTATTATGTTATTTGTATTTTACTTTTAACTTTTTTATATTTCATCTTTACGACTTGGTTACAACTTGTAACTTTATATTTTAATCTCCTTTTTTATTCTTTATTTATTCCATTATTTTGATATTTGATATCATAAAGTAGTGTATGTAAGAGCCAACAACTTCTTGAGACAGACTAGAACGAATACATTTTGTGCGTGCATCTGTTGAGCTAATTGTATCGGAGTCGAACCTCATAGTTACATAATAGATGATTTAGATTCTGTCATCTAGTAGCAATTGACTTTGAGCTGTTCCAACAACGAAATACGTGTTTACGAATAAACTTCTGTTAAACTCTAATTTCACTCTCTAATTATATATATATATATATATATATATATATATATATATATATATATATATATATATGCGACACACAAACCCTCCATCTCAATTTTACTTTTGAAAAGCATAAGAACTGTGAAACCGGTATGTATATATATATATATATATATATATATATATATACGTATATAACTCATATATAAGTATATATACTATTATTATTCTCACAGATGTGAGAAAAACCACAGACCCTCCATCTCAACTCACCTTTTGAAAAGCAGAAGAACTGCGAAACCGGTAAAGGGACCAAATAAATATATATTTTTTTTTAAAAAATAAGACACCAGTTGCATTTTCGATTTCATCTCTTTTTCTTTATACTTTCACTCGTGTAGGACACCTCGGTTAATTTTCATTTTGTAAAAAAAACCTCACTTTCTAATATATATATATATATATATATATACTAATAATAATTGTTTCTACTTTAGGCACAAGGCCAGCAATTACCCAGTGCATTACTGGTACTTTATTTTATCGACCCCGTAAGGATGAAAGGCAAAGTCAACCTCGGCGGGATTTGAACTCAGATCGTAAAGGGACGTAACTATGCTGGAAAATAATAGTATTTATACTTATATATGAGTTATATATAATTATAAATATGGAATTGCCGAACGATCGTTTCTTCCAGACAACTGTCTGGATTTATCGGAGATTACACAATGTTTAAACAAGTAATTACAATCCTAGTCTCTAGAACATTCATTAAGATACAATATTATGAACAGTGTCAATGACATCATATTGAAAAGCAATAGTAACAAAATGATATTATAGTGAAAAGATTTAGGGCAGTGGATTGGCAGTATCGGTGGTGTGTTGGACACCATGCTTTGACGTATAGAGTTACGGCCCTTGCCATTCTGAGTACAAATTCCCCCGAGGTTAACTTTGCCTTTCATCATTATGGGGTCGATAAAATAAAGTACCAGTAATCTACTGGGTAATTGCTGGCCTTGTGCCAAAAGTAGAAACAATTATAGTGAACAGATAGCAAAATATTGGGAGCTGTTGTAAAGCGGTTATAATAAGCATATTATAGAGAAAGTTATGCATAAAGTTAATACGAGTGCAAAAAGATATCAAGCAAATACATATTACAGTAAAAAGATATCATAGTATCGAAAGGTGTTATAGTAAGGGTATATGGAGCAAAATGTACAGAATATTAATAAAAGCATACATAAGGTAAGACAGAAAGTGAATATATCAAGCTTATTACATACAGAATGTTAAAATTAATAATAACATTATTAATTAATAAATGATTAATTGCATAATGATTTAAATAACATAAGGTTTTTATCTATTGAAATTTTTTTATATTTCCTAAGTTACCTCCCTCATGTTATTAACTCCCTTCTTATTTTTAAATTCCAACCGTTACAGCAATGTAACACCATTGCTATCTTTAGATTTCGCGAAACAATTCTTAATAGAAGTTCCGGGGTAGCTCATGGTTGGTTCCTCTCTTCTCCACCATATCGGTTACATCGTAAAGCGCTCAACTAATTGGAGCTAAGTTATTAGGGTAAATATTGATGCAAATCAATTCAAGCACTCAACGTACTTTTTCCACATAGGAGTGACGGAGTAAATATCGAATAAGGAAAAGCGAAGTAGTTTCAGATGTTCAAGTCCTTTAATAATAATGCTGTGATATATATTTCAATGGCGACACTGGCCACACTGTTCTGTGTGCGAGTGTCGTGACATCATCAGACAGCTTGTTACATAATAAGGTTATGTTTCCGAGGCAATCCAAATTGAATCGACATGGGAACGGATGAAATGCGTGCTTTTGGGTTTATCACCCGTTCCCATGTGAGTACCAATTCACCCCCACCGGTCTGCGCGTGCGCATGTCCGAAGGAAGTTGACCATTAGCTACCGCAGATTTCAACGAAATTCGCTTAGTCAGTTCACCCTCTCAGTGACACAATGGCCCGTACCATAGTTTACTGCTACCCATCTCAACTGTGGTAGTCAGTCGAAAGCCAGAGGGGATGGGAGAGTGTTAGTTTTTACAGGTCATAATACTACCTCTCACCTAGCGTGGACAGTACGACTGACCATCAACTCAAAGGGAAAATAAACTTAATTCTAAGTATCATGGTTTTACATTGTAAGTTAAGAGTGAGAGTTGGAAATAAAATTAAAGTCCTAAATCAAGTATCAGAAATTATAAATTAAACAATGAAAAAATTAACAATTAGTAATTAAAAGTTAGAAATTGTTTTCAAATGAGAATTCGGATTGAGGTGAGTAAAAAAATATAGATTGAAGTGAGTAAATAATATGGAGAGAGATGTTTAAGTAAGAAATTCTGAGGGGGTTCTAGTGTCACAGTTACTCTATCCACATATTGAACGACAGTGCCGTACATTAGAACGGAGGGTAAGCTACAGCATTCAAGGCATTAGTCAATCTGGTACAATCAGAATTTCCATCACATGGAACAATACCAAAGAAAAACAGACATAGAAGAAAAAATGCAAAAACACAGAGTACATATATGCAAAATGATTCATATGATTGTCAATCTGTCCTTGCATAGATTGAATTGAGGGGGGCTTCTGTTCAAATGCGATTACGTAACAAGCTGTCTGATGATGTCACGACACTCGCACACAGAACAGTGTGGTCAGTGTCGCCATTGAAATATATATCACAGCATTGTGGATTGGCAGTATCGGTAGAGGGTCTGACGCTATGCTTTGCAGCAAAGAGTTACGCCCCTTTATGGTTTGAGTTCAAATCCCGCCGAGGTTAACTTTGCCTTTCATCCTTACGGGGTCGATAAAATAAAGTACCAGTAATGCACTGGATAATTGCTGGCCTTGTGCCAAAAGTAGAAACAATTATTATTAAAGGACTTGAACATCTGAAACTACTTCGCTTTTCCTTATTCGATATTTACTCCGTCACTCCTATGTGGAAAATGTACGTTGAGTGCTTGAATTGAATTGCATCAATGTTTACCCTAATATATATATATATATATATATATATATATATATATATATATATATATATATATATATATATACATATGAAAAACGTAAAATAAGAAAATTATAGTAATTAGCTTACTTACTTAAATTTCACTCCAACTAATTAGTTTCTGAAAAGGAATATACATGGAGATCATTGAGAAACCTTTTCGTCATCAGGGAGTCATTCTCAGCTAAGATACCTGGCGATGAGCGGACACAGGGAACTTATACAAAAATATTCAGTGGATGGAAAAGAGCAAGCGGGGACTAAATTCCAAGACACTGAAAAAAATCACTGCCTTCTTGTTCGGTGGCAAATTCAAAAGAATCAATCACGTGACATCGAGGTTAATCAGTGAGGAGTGGGGTGTTAAAAAGACAGTAGCCAAACTGTTACTATGAACTATAGTAGTAATTTTGTTGATCTGCATCCCCTTGCATTGAACCACAAAGTTAATAAGACAAAACCTATATATTTGCTTGCATAGGTATACATCTGTATATATATATGTTGGTAGATATACTAATTCTTTATATGTATATATATATATGGATACGTGCCAACTATATTATCATACAATTTCTTTTTCAACTCATATTATATACGTATTTGTGGTCACATATACACAAATATACTTACCCTCATATATGTACTTATGCACACATTTTCACCATACACATGCATTTGTACATACACACATATGTACATTTGTGAGTGTATATACATACATATACACATACCCTAACTATATTTCCTTATTTTTTTATATATCTCTTGCATTACTTTTATTAATATATTTTTTGAATTTCTTGAGGAGACTTTTCAAATATTTCACTATGTTTTAAATTGCCTTGTCCGACGAACGAATGAGGACGTTTTTCGTATTCGTCGTATTCGGGAAACCTCTGGTAATGAGGTAATTATATTGTATTGTTTATTATACATTAAATTTTGCTCTGGTACTTACATAGAGCACTCTTCACTCCTATGACTTTTTCAATTTTCAACGGAAACTTCAA
>OZ024740.1:241136184-241153684 GCA_964016885.1 Eledone cirrhosa | reverse complement strand
CCTTTTTTTCCATTCAGAGGGATTTTTTTAAATTCCCAACTAAAAGACTAATTCTATGTAGTCAAATACGTCGTAAGCACATGTTGCTGCTTAATTTTCATATATATATGTATATATATATATATATATATATATATATATATATATATATATATATATATATATATATATATATATATATATATATACGATTTAAGTTATTTTCATCAGGAAAGTGTAGAACCGGTGGTTCTGGTAGGCAAATCATGATGTAACGAATGTAACGAATTAATATAGCATTCGACCTCATGGACGTTGCCCATCGTAGATGTGGTAACCAGTGGTTGGCGCCGCAAGAAACGGAGTAAAGTATTTAAAACGACAACAAATGGTCATACTGGAAGATATGCTGTAAATGATAATTCCGTGAAATCATTATACATATTTCAATGGCCCAGCTCCATTATCCACTTATGATGCAAGACAGAACGATCTCATTAGATAACTTTGACATAATTACTAAACAGGGGTAGGTAGAACACATACTTATTGTAGAAGATAGGGAAGAGAGAATAGCAAGTTGAAAAGTAGAAAAGTGACAATTGAAAATTTGACTTGGGAATTGTCCGCAAAAAGACTGTTGTATTGTTTGCAGACAGCCCCCAATATCTTCCAGCATGGCCTTTATATATATATATATATATATATATATATATATATATATATATAGTAATAATAATAAATTTGAAAATTAAATGCAAAGAGGGCTCGATGAGGATAAATATATCCTTTGCATAAACTTTAATCTGTTATTTTAATAAATATATATATATATATATAAAGAATTAGTATATCTAGCAACATATATATACAGATGCATACCTATTCTAGCAAATATATAGGTTTTGTCTAAGTAACTTTGTGGTTCAATGCAAGGGGATGCAGAACAATTATATGAAAGACGTAAAATAAGAAAATTATAAAAATTAACTTACTTACTAAAATTTCACTCCAACTAATTAGTTTCTGAAAGGGAATAACCATGGTTTCCGAATGGAACAACATGGAGAAATCCTTTCCTCATCAGGGAAGTCTATTCTCAGCTAAGTTCCCAGGCAATGCGTGGACACAGGGAACTTATACAAAAATAATTCAGTGGATGGAAAAAAGCAAGCGGGAACTAAATTCCAAGACACTGAAAAAAATCACTGCCTACTTGGTCGGTGGCAAATTCAAAAGAATCAATCACGTGACATCGAGGTTAATCAGTGAGGAGTGGGGTGTTAAGGAGACAGCAGCCGAACCATTACTATGAACTATAGCAGCAGTTTTGGCAAATTTTTACTCAACAAAATAATTTGGAGATAATTATAAAGAATTAGTATATCTACCAACATATATATACAGATTCATACCTATGCTAGCAAATATATAGGTTTTGTCTTAGTAACTTTGTGGTTCAATGCAAGCGGATGCAGAACAATAATATGAAAGACGTAAAATAAGAAAATTATAAAAATTAACTTACTTACTAAAATTTCACTCCAACTAATTAGTTTCTGAAAGGGAATAAACATGGTTTCCGAATGGAACAACATGGAGAAATCCTTTCGTCATCAGGGAAGTCTATTCTTAGCTAAGTTCCCAGGCAATGCGTGGACACAGGGAACATGGTTCGGCTGCTGTCTTCTTAACACTCCCCTCCTCACTGATTAACCTCGATGTCACATGATTGATTCTTTTGAATTTGCCACCGACCAAGTAGGCAGTGATTTTTTCAATGTCTTGGAACTTAGTCCACGCTTTGCTTTTTTCCATCCACTGAATTATTTTTGTATAAGTTCCCTGTGTCCACGCATTGCCTGGGAACTTAGCTGAGAATAGACTTCCCTGATGACGAAAGGATTTCTCCATGTCGTTCCATTCGGAAACCATGTTTATTCCCTTTCAGAAACTAATTAGTTGGAGTGAAATTTTAGTAAGTAAGTTAATTTTTATAATTTTCTTATTTTACGTCTTTCATATATATATATATATATATATATATATATATATATAAACAAATAGTAAAAAGGAAAACATTCAGTAGAAAATGCTGGAGGGATTTTTTTCAGTATTATATCAAAGCATCTATTTTTAAAGTGGGTATTTCCGCATTTAATAGTGGTACCGGTTTAAGTATTATATGCTTTTTCAACGGCGGATGCGCGAAGTGCAGTTAGATTGCTTATTTATACGCATAGTAATAAAATGGGGAAGAAAAATTATTAGTTTTTACATACATATTTAGAAAGGTTGTCCTTCGTTCTCTTTAGTCTAAAAATACGGCGAAAGCTTCTATTTCTAATACACACACACACATATATATTTATATGTATATATATATATATATTGGTAAAAGGAAAATAAAATGCTGACAAATTGTTCCCAGTGAAAAATAGTTTAATTAGGAATAAGTAAAAATTAGTAATAAGTATTGGTTAGTATTCAGTTTTAGTTTTAAGTTTTTACCGGTTGCGCATTTCTAATGCTTTTCGAAAATAATTTTGAGATAGAGCGCCCGTGACGTTTGCTCTAATCTGATTAGTTTTGGAAATTCTACCTGTTTTATGTGAAAAAAGTGGCTCCAGAGGTATTAAAATGAGTTTCGCGCCAATTTGTGTTACAAAAATTCTTGTGGTCAAAACAATTTTGATTGGTCGGTAGAGGTCACGTGAATGTTAAAAATGATATTATATATATATACACATATATTATATATATATATATACACATATTTATACATATATATGAGTGTGTGTGTGTGTGTGTGTGTGTGTGTGTGTGTGTGTGTGTGTGTGTGTGTGTGTGTGTGTGTGTGTGTGTGTGCGTGTGTTAGAAATGGAAAAAGATGAGTATTGACGTACATACTTTATATATATATATATATGTATATATATATATATATATATGTGTGTGTGCGTGTGTGTGTGTATGCATGTATGTATGTGTATGCATATATACATATATATATGTATATATATATACATACATATATATATATTATAGTCTTTGAATTTGTGTTGCAAGATTTCTTATCTGAAAACATGCGTTGAAACAGATATTGTTATACTTTGGGAGGGTCATGATGCCAATAAAAACACAGTACGTTACTATACTATTTCAAAGAACCTCCTGCACTGATAGGAAATGCATAGTCTGCAAGCTAAGCCCGCAAACTAACTGCAAAACTAGGAACGTAGTATACAGAATAAGATGTACTGAGACCCAATGTAGGAATAAGAACATAACATACATAGGTGAAGCAGCCCATAGCATAGGAGAAAGGAGAAATAAAAACTGGCGAGAATTCCAGGATGGGAAAAACTCCACCAACATGCCAAGATAGAATATAGGGGCACATTAGAGAACATAGAGATAAAAAGTATATCCACACACAGAAAAGATGCAATGCTCAGACAAATCACAGAGGCAACAAACATAAATGAACTCCAACCAAAATAAATAGAAAACATGAGCGGAATAGTAACATCACAACTAGTAATTCAGGACAAAATGAAGACAGAGACACACGCAAGAACCAAACTAACAAAAGAAATCAGACACACACAGATAAAACAAACAAACAACTAGTGACAAGTAAATAAACACATAAATAAATAAATACAAACGCACACACCCACCCTAATGTAACGCATGCGCAAACTAAGCAAACAGCACACAACACAAAAACAATATGGTGTAGGACAGAACAAAAGAGGGACATAAAATAAAAGCCCAGTCACTGAGGAGGTCACAGAATGTGTGACGAAATATAAAAAACCATCCGGTTATCGAACCAACCAGCCAACCGGACATCTGTATATATATCAAATTAAGTATGTGTGTCTGTGTGTCTGTGTATTACCTATAGGGGCCTACATCTTACGACCGATTTTCATGAAACTTTACAGGCTCATAAATTAGTCATCGGGGAGTGTTTTCTATATATCAGCGTATCGTTTTTTTATTCCGAGGTCATTCAGCAGATAAAAATCGATAGGGGGGATCACCTTTTTTTAGGTATCGAAAAATAAGATTTTTGGCTCAAATTTTAAAGCAAAATAGAATTTATCATTGCACATCCTGTAATGGCTTTATATTTTGCATTTGTTGTTCCGAGATGGCGTGGCAGCCGCTTAAATATTCAAAAATACCACTTTTAGATTCAAATTTCCACTTTTTCGGCTCTAGCTCCCACATTAATCAACCTACTTTGTTCAAATTTTACACTGCGCTAGATCTGATTATTTCACGTCTTAAAGTGGCTTTACATTTTGGATTTTTTGTTCAGGAATGGCGTGGCAGCCGCTTAAATATTCAAAAATACCACCTTTTCGCTCAAATTTCCGCCTTTTCGTCTCTAGCTCCCACATTTTTCAACCGATTTCGTTCAAATTCGAAGCTTCGGCTCCACCTCACACATAAATCAATTTATTTGGTTCAACTTTTATACTACGATAGAACTTATAATTGTACATCTTATAGATGGTCAAAGGCAAAACGATGGCCACTGACGTCGTCTGAGCTTTTGTTGTGTATTTGAGAATTCCACGGTTTCCAATGAAGTCGCGTGAGGAAATTTGGCTTAGTTTTAGAGGTCATTACCTCCCTCCCCCAGCATGCCCCTTCGTCAGTCACCCACGTTTCTCAGTGATAGATGTCATCACCACCCTCCCTCCGCATGGTCTGCGTGTGGCCATAGATGAGTCATCGAGAAGCAGTCGCTAAGATGAACACCTTTTCATCAAAGCAGATATTATTTTACCTACCCAGGCAACGCTGGCTACTGCTGCTAGTTTATAATAAATTGAAGTGAAAACCAACAGGTACGCGTGTTTTTATTGGCAGCATGACCCTCCCAAAGTATAACAATATATATATATATATATATATATATATATATATATATATATATATATATATATATATAGAGAGAGAGAGAGAGAGAGAGAGAGAGAGAGAGAGAGAGAGAGAGAGGGAGAGAGAGAGAGAGAATTAGTACATTTACCAACATATGTGTACAGATGTTCACCTATGCTAGCAAATATATATGTTATCTCTTAGTAGCTTTGTGGTTCTCTGCAGGGGGATGCAGAACAATTATATGAAAGACGTAAAATAAGAAAATTTTAAAAATTAAAAATCAACTTACTTACTAATTTTTAAAATTTTCTTATTTTACGTCTTTCATATATATATATATATATATATATATATATATATGGAGAGAGAGAGAGAGAGAGAGAGAGAGAGAGAGAGAGAGAGAGAGAGAGAGAGAGAGTGAATTAAAATTATAAATAAAATTTAAATCTATATTAGAATGATTTCTATCAGCCTGATTTTATAAATCATATTTTATGTTGTTTTACTTCCTAAATGTTATCTCAAGTAATATGAAATGTACAGAGTGTATATAACTAGGCTTTTTTTGTGCGTGCTTATTTTGCTGCTAAAAATGATTCCATCTGCTATTCAGTCATTTAACCAATCCAAAGTTATACAATTGCAACTACTTAAGCGTGGAATTAACTTGACAAGCAAAGTAAGCATGTAAATTAAAACCCGTTTCAATGAATGAATTCTTTAATAAACAAAATCCATGAAATTTGATATTGATTGCCTGGATTATTTCCATCCCTACTAATCAATGTCTTTCATTTCCTAGTAAAAGGAACACATTTCTGGTATCTCAATCACCAGAGATTGCAATGATTTTGTTTTATTTCTAACATGTATAAACAATTTGGACAGTGAAAGTAGACATATTTTTCTGCTGCTTAGAAATCTTTATCTATAATATAAAGCTGACAGCTGACAGCTGACAAACTTTTTGCCAAACGGCTGGACCAAACAGCACCAAATTTGCACCATAGATTTTCCAAGTAAAGTGAGGGTAGTTTTGTCTACTGAATTTTGTTAAAAGATTAAAGACATTATTTAAATATACATTTCTTTAAAATTTCAAATGTCAACACTTCCGGTTATACGACATTCCTCACTTTTTCTTATGATGTCGTGTCGCACAACATTCCCCTCTTTTTCTTAGTCTGTCTTTTTGGATAGATATATTGCTATAACGTAGCGCCCTTATAATATGTCTCTTTGTGTCTGGCTGTCTGCATTAGATAACGTTTTTCGAAATATTTACTTCTGCGTTCACAGATTGATTTTTTTTTTGTTTCAGAAGATCCCGTTGAGGGTGAAAGCCTTTTCTTAAACTTTAATCTGTTATTTTAATATATATATTCGTGTACAGATATTTTTGCATACACAAAAACAAAAACCTATTTATTTCACGAAAGCACAGACGGCTTACCGTCATTGTTACTGTTCGAGGTTAGAGGACAACAGTCTTTCCAAGATCTGAGAACCATCAATGGCCATCAATGTTCCACTTACCGTTTGGCTTGCCAGATGCGTGGTATGTTACACGATGACAGACATTGGCACCTCACCCTGCAAGAAACAGCAACTGCTAAAGTCCTTTCTCAGCTGTGAAAACTTTTTGCTATTATGCTGCACAACTGCGATCTCGCCGACCCTCCCGCAATGTGGAGCAACCACCCTGAAAGTCTAGCTGAGGACATCCTCCACCACACACGCAGACACAATCCAGACGTAACATACGATGTCGTTTTCAATGAGGCACTCATTTGTCTTGAAAACAGTGTCCTGGAGATTGGTGGTAGGCCTCTAAGTCACTACAACTTACCTGCTCCTGACAGGAGTGTCCAGAGGTCAACGTCTACAGAGCTTCTCCGTGAGACGAGCTATGAGATCAGTGCTTCTCTCGTGGTCAATTGTATGTAGGATGGTCTAGGGTGAGCTCGCCAAACAATCTCTTCATCTTTGCTCCGGAGGGCCGAACAAAAAATATTGTATACTCTGAGGCTCTAACAATGTCATTTAAATATTTTCTGTTACTTGGAATTTCCATTATGGTTGTACAAATTATTGTTTGTTAAAAAATGTGTTCTCTGTTCAGCCTTTATTGTTGTAACTATCAATTTTCTTTAACATACTGGCTGCTGAACAGGGGAATCCTAAAAACTATTCAAACCCAACATCAGAGCACGTTACCCCCCCCCCCCCCCCCCCCCGACTCACACACACACCTCGCAGACTTGAGAGGGCGTGCGGTATCTTTGCACTGGAGTGGAAGGGGGATTCCTAAAAAGATAAAATGCCTGTATACCTAGCGGAGCGCCAGCCGGACGAGCCAGCTAGTTATAAATAAAGGGCGGTAGATTGGCAGTATCGGTAGTGGGTCGGACGCCATGTTTTGCAGGATAGAGTTAGGGACCTTTACGGTCTAAGTTCAAATCCCGCCGAGGTTAACTTTGCCTTTCATCCTTACGAGGTCGATAAAATAAAGTACCAGTAATTCATTGGGATAATTGCTGGACTTGTTCCAAAAGTAGAAACAATTACAAATAATACATTAATGCTGTTCAATGTTTTCAATTGACTTCCGTTAAGACTTCTGATTCTTGCCTCTTGGACTATACCGCTCAATTTTACTTATGATATATTCCTTTATTACAAAAGCACAAAGCCTCAACTTGATGGATGAGCGGAGAAATATATGTACATGGCGTTCTTGCCGTTCTAACTGCTGATAAGGGGGAAATGGTTACAATTGAAAATCAAAATTGGCTATTCCAAACGAGCTTTCGGTTACAACAATTGTTATTGTCATTTCGTATCTCTATCAAATCTTACACCTTTTTTGCGTAATCCTGCGTATTTTTGTAATTTCTCAAATCATCCAAGGAACAAGAAAACATCCAATAATGAAAACACCAAAAACTGAATCATCATTTAGTTTATTAATGTTGCAACTATTTTTGTGAGTTTGAGATAGTGTTCTGTGGGTGTTGTTATAGTAGCGATCTGAAGTTTTATATATATGTTTGGATGATTTGATGTGATTTTTCATATGATGACAGAAATTGTCGAGGTTGAGGCTTGTTTGCAGCAACAAACTGAGTTTCTCGCGTGGCTATATGGCTATATGTGATGGCGCATGGCTTAGTGATTAGAGCATTCGGCTTGCAATTGAGAGGTTGTGAGTTCGATTCTCGGACCGGGTGATGCGTTGTGTCCTTGAGCAAGACACTTTATTTCACGTTGCTTCAGTGCACACAGCTGTAGAAATGAGTTGCGACGTCACTGGTGCCAAGCTGTATCGGCCATAGCCTTCCCCTTGAACAACATCGGTGGCGTGGAAAGGGGATGCTGGTATACATGGGAAGCTGCTGGTCTCCCACAAAACAAACCTTGTCCAGGCTTGTGCCTCGGAGGGAAACTTTCTAGGTGCAAAACCATCGTCATTCGTGACCGTGTGGGGCCTTTTTTTATACAGTCTTTCAGTTTTAGTATGTTTGTTACGCTGCATAGGTGGTCTGTGAGTGTGGACTGTGTACCACTAGTTAAGATGTGCAGTCCACTATTTTGTGGTCCTTGTAGTCTATTTTTCTTTGTTGTGGAGAGACCGAAGATCCAGGTAGGACTAGTATTGTCCATTACGCTTTCTATTTTGTATACCATTACTACATTTTCTCATATGTAGTTCCTACATTATTAATATCTTCTCGGTGGATTGGCAGTATCGGTAGAGGGTCGGACGCCATGCTTTCCAGCATAGTTACGTCCCTTTACGATCTGAGTTCAAATCCCACCGAGGTTGACTTTGCCTTTCATCCTTACGGGGTCGATAAAATAAAGTACCAGTAATGCACTGGGTAATTGCTGGTCTTGTGCCTAAAAGTAGAAATAATTATTAATATCTTCTCACACTTTCTCTTTCTCTCCACTCGTCTATGCCTCCACCCCGATCCTTCATTTCTTTCAACTTTTCGTCCTCAATTTTGCGGCGAACATAAAGGCTCTATATTCTCTCTCTCTAACTCTCTCTATCTCTATCTCTCTCTCTCTCTCTCTCTCTCTCTCTCCCTCTCTCTCTCTCTCGCTCTCTCTCTCTCTCTCTCGCGCGCCATCTCTCTCTCTCTCACTCTCTCTCTAAAGAAAAAGGACAAATATCCGAAACGCTAAATTTGTTCAATCCTCATGAAAAATTAACTTACTTTTATGCATACACTGTTTTTCCATTCCTTGATAATTCTATATGGATGATTCTCTTCTTTCCCTTTGTTAATCGGAACAGATGCATTTCAGGTGAGTGCTGCCAGATTGTTGTCATGTAGCATGTTTGGCACATGTTTTATATCACTTCTTATCCGTTTTCTTAACCGTCAGCATATTGGTCAGCAGACATTGCTGTCGACTCGATCGTAATAACGAATGCACTGAGATATTGCAAGGACTAGACAGCCTGACATATTGTGGTCAATTGTTTCATTGTATCGGTTGACTAGTCTACACTTGGTATCAAATAAGTTATGGGATGATAAGCTGTGAATTCGGCTAATATAAAAATGAGTACGAGACAAGAAAAATGTAACAAAGCTTCTATAATTCAGAACATTAAATTGTATTCGTACACAGAGAATTAGATTAGAAACATACATATTCAGATGTAAATGATACAACAGAAACGAAGAAAAAAGAATTGAAATAAGATCAACAGAAGAGCCGAATTAAACTCAATACTAGAAATAAGTTTGATAGGTAGAAACGCATTAGCCATCCCAACCACATGCTATAGCTTCAAGATAATAAACTGGAAGTGAGTTAAAGATCTTAAACAGAAAAATTAGGATACTACAGTAAGTCCCCACTTTACGAACATCCTACTTACGAACTTCCGTCGATTCGAACAGTCTCACTAAGAAAAAAAAGAATTGTAGAAATACTTTTTCTTTAACAGTTTATTGTCATTAGCTTTACAGGATTTAAATTCATTATTGCATGTTATATATACCTCTATATACTGTGTATATATATGTCACTAATATGGAAAACCTGCAGTATCAATGTAACATATATGGGTTTACTGGTACTTACTGTGTTAGTCGATCAACTTACAAACAAATCATCTAACGAACGGCCTCTTGGAACGTAACTCGTTCGTATGTTGGGGACTTTCTCTACTTACATTGGTGTGAAACTACCGTTATAAAGTTTATACAGATATTCTCACTGCGCACAAAAGAAGAACGGGACTTAATGCAAATAGAACCTATTTTAAAATAACAACTATGGGACTAGAAAAATATTTAGAACCAAGAAAAAAGAAACTGAATAACGTAATAAGGAATATAATAAAACAAAGAAAATGGTTCTCTTTCTACAGGTGGGTATTATACCTAGTAAATACTTTTTTAAATTATCCATATAACGAAAATGGGTTATATTTTAACCATATTAGTCATACTTAGTGGTAGTTTCATTCAGTAGATTTCTTAATGAGACCACAGCTGAGTAGATGCGTAGGGGGTGACAAGGTGTCTTTCTGGAAAATTCCTTTTCTTATGTGTATATGGCTAATTTTAATCATCTTTTTTTACCTTGTAAAAATATGGTTGTTTTTCCTTTTGACATGATATGATTGATGAACAGCATTTGGAGCTGTTTTATTAAATGAGGTATCTCCAGTATCCGAAAGTGTGATACGGTATCGAATGCATTTCAGTAAATGTTGTAAATGCAAATCTTTCATGAAACTGTGCTAGACACACACTCTCAATGCAAAACACGAAACGACGAGTTTAATTGTTGTTAACGGATGAAAGGAATTTAGGAATTTCGTTCCATAGTTAAGGTTGTTTAAAGCATGGCACACAAACTTATTTCATTATGTTAAAGATTCCGATTTTGTCTTTAACTTGGATCCATAGTTGAAGTATTTTTAAAACGTAACAGTCGCACTTATTTCATTACATTAAAGAATTCAAAAATGCATCATCACAACACTCTTCATGACCAGCAGATTATTAATATAGATTAATTGCATTGGATCTCAGAAGAGGTAGTGTGTCGGATTGATCACTTTCATCAATATACGTTTCAGGTTCGAATCTCGTTTTTTATCGCTTCGTGATAAAATACGAAAAATTTATTGTGATCGATTAAATAGGTTACGACCCAATTTATGAATATATTATGTTCCAATTTTCTTCATCACTAACACCATATTTTCAAATAAAATATAACCACTTTGATATCGTTTGCTTATAAGAAACTGAGATTACTCTGTCAAATTAGTGGGATTATAGGAACATGGCTTGAATTTCAGTCAAACCAAACGTTTTTGATATCTAGGATGAGTGCCAACACATAAAAAGGACACCTACGAGTAATGCCAAGTTTTGAATTCCATCAATATCTGATTCATATAATCGAAATTTTCATTGATTAAATTTTCAAACAACATGCAATTCCTTATATACAACAATGGACGCTAATGAGGAACATGAAATTCAAGATGAAAGCGCTGTATGGCCACCATTTCTGTTTCCTTGGATACTTTTAACCACTTTAACAATTATTTGTACGATTATTTTCAATGAAAATGAAAAATATATTTCATTGAAATTGTAAACCTATATCCAAATCAGATTATAATTAAATTAAAATCGGCCTTCACAATTCTGTTTGTCGTTCATGATATAGAATAGGGATAGATAAATAAACGATAATGAGAATTATTATTGTTTTCGTTGCTATTATTAGCAATATGAATGAATGCGCCCTGAAAGTAGTAATAAATGCATTGCATTACTGGTGCCATCCCCGAAATGATCGACCTGGCGGGCGGCAGCCATCTGCCCGTGATTGAAGGTAGACGCCAGAGGTGTAACGGGTGCGGTGACAAAATGCACCTAAAGGCCTTCTGCACCAAACTCACCAAGGCGGACACGCGCTCCCCTCTTCTCCCTACGCCGTGCCAGTGACTGGAGTGGCCAAGACACCCGAGGCCGCAGTGGCGGAAAAACTACCAGCACCCGGCGACACCAACGACAAAACACCATCTCCACCACCAACAGCGCCAACAAGGCCAATAGAGAGCATTCCCCTTCTCGATATCACGAAATCGGACAGAGTGTGTGATGACGCTGAAGGGTGGAAAACTGTAGGAGCAAAAAAGAAAAGAAAGAACTCCCTACCTTCGACCTCAGAAAAAAAAACTGAGGAGGAAAAGAACAAAAAAATCAAGACCTCAACGCCCCCCATCACCATCACCCTCAACAGCCACACCTCCACAACCACCAACACCATCACTACCACCACCCACACCACTGACACCGTCACCACTACCATCATTATCATCAAACCTATCGTCACCTCCCGGAACACCACAGAAAACACAAAAAGTAACATCCCAAAAGCAGACACAATACAATACACAGCTATAGACGCAGACAATAAAACTCCTAAATTACATACAGCACAACACCAACTTCACAGAAACAAGTTACATTCAAACCAACAAAATTGCACCTCCCACGCACATAAAAAAATAATTGAAATCTCTCAGAAGACTAACACCAAAACTAAAGAAAAAGTTCCCCGCGGCAATTGGTGACTATCGAGGGAACCTCACCAAAAGAATATACTCTGACATTCTCGTGGAGAACTCCACCACTGGTCGGAGGGATAGATCACCCACCCACTTCCTAAAAAAAAACAAAGGTAAAGTTTTTTTATTTTTCCCCTCTCATTTGTTTTCCTCCTATCTTATCCAACATGCGTTCTCTCAGGATAGGCAGTATAAATGCAGGTGGCCTGTGGTAGTCTTGGAAGCAGGGCCACCTGCTCAACGATCTCGGGTCGCTGAACATAGATGTGGTGGCTATCAGCGAGACCAGAATCTCCGAGGCACGGGCATTCGCACCCATTTTCGGCGGCTACGAGGTGTATACATCTCCAACCCGTCCCAGATCGGGGGGGGGCGTGTTGTTCCGGAGAAGTCTGGAAGGACACGCTTTCAGACCAGTGACCGTCAACAAACTGACAGGGGCAGGATGGCATTACTTCTTCCGGTTCCTGGTGACCTTTCTTGGAACGTCGCGCTCTTTAGTGTTAGTAGGCGACTGAAAAACGGGATCTTGGATTCACGCTGGGACTGTGTGGGACTAGCGGATAGGGTAGAAGAATGTAAAAGCCTCGCAATCCTGCTCACACGTTTTCAACTGTCTGACAGGTACCGTCTGGATTTCCCCAATGTGCCAATGTGGACATGGTCAAACTGCATCGGGTCATCCAGATCGTATCTAGATAGAGTATTTTATAGGGAAATAGATAGGTCTAGCATAGGTTGTCCACAATTCAAGATAGTCGACGACATGGACAATAATTCGTGATCTGTGTGATCGACGTAGATAGGCTTTATAAACAGGGAAGCTAAAATGGAAGTTAAACGCGTCGCTCACGGTACGCAAAGTCTACAGAGACCGAATCAGAGAACTAGTTAAGCGGGCGTTAACGAGACCAGTCGCCAACAACAAATGGTGGTTCGCCCTGAAAAGAGTGAATAGAATAGAATCCATTATGTTTAGTAAGTCGTTCGCAATAGAGAAAAATAGAACAGAGAGAGAACTCGTTAGAAAATTAAACGAGGCGCTTAATAAAGGTATCGCGACCGACGTGCTTGTGGCGAAATTGGCCCTCGACCAATTCTTCAACGCAAAGCACGAAGGATGCGTTGTCAGAGCTAGGGTGCGTGCTCTCAGATACGAGGGGACGAAAGCCGTTGGATGGGCCTGAGTAGCGGAGGCGTGTCGATGCAACAAAGCCACGTTCCGGTATTTGGAGGACCTCGACGGGCGCATGTTATTCATACCCGGGCAAATGCGTGTGTGGCTTTTAAGCAACATTTCGCTCAGCTGTTCAGGGGCAGCGGTGGGTCGGATCGCAGGATGGACTTTAGCGTCTCTCTCGATGGTCTGCCGCGGCTCTCGGCCACTGAGGCAGAGTATTGCGAAAAGGTGATAACAGCTGCTGAAGTATGCGAGACAGTGACTGACTGTACGATGGCTGAATCACCTAGTTTAGATGGTCTACTCTACGAGCTTTACGTACACATGCCAGATTTGTTCGGTGAGCTCTTGGCGGAGGTCTACTGCAACTGGCAACAGAACAGGAGAATTCCCAGCTCTGTGAGCCGAAGAGCGGTGATGCTTCTGAGAAAGGAAACGATACGGGAAACAACATAGAAAACGCAGAGTTCAAGATTTTGGGCAAGGTTTTAGCAAAGAGGTAGGCGCTTGTCGTCGGTGGTCTGGTGGGAGAGGTACAGATACATGCGCCATTCAAGACAGATCCATCCATGACAAGCTCCACCCATGAAATACATCGTGGAAAGGCGGAAAGGGTAGCTAACGATCTGGCGCAGGTGGGGCATTGATCAATTTATATCAGTCGAAAGCTTTCGATAGGGTCGACCATCGTTATCTCGCAGCGGTCCTGCGGGCGGCTTTGGGCCCGTCTTAGAGGCTGGATCGCTGCCATGCACAGCGACAACTGCTCTGTGGTGAGAGTGAACGGTCACCTTTCAGAACCATTCAATATCATGCACTCGGTCCGCCAAGAATATCCCCCCCCCCCTCGTCTTTGTTGTACGTATTGACTCTCGAGCCATTACTGCACAAACTGGAGACATTGAGGGGAGTCCCGCGCGAACTAGGATGCGGGAGAACCGTGTCAGCATATGCCGACGACGTCACCGTAGTGATGTCGAGCGCCAAACATATCGAGGCGATTGGCACTACACTAAGCGAATACGAGGTGGTGACAGGAGCAATGATTAACCAGGAAAAGTCGGTGGGCCTGCGGCTCGGCACCTGGAAAGGCAGGTCCATTCCGTTCAACAGCGTCGTCGGGCGTTTGACGGACGAACCGGTTAAATTGCTAGGGTCTCGTTCGGTCCGGACCTCCAGACGAGAAAATTCTGGGACGAGGTGACGAACACGGTGGCCTCTCTCACGCAGAAATGCGCCGAGAGGTGACAAACGCGTACATCGCGTCCGTCATCTACTACCGCCTGACCGTCCAAAGCCTCGCCTGATTCCGCTGGGGCGTTTGCTCTTTCGCTTTTTGTGGAAGGGATGCGCTCCGATAGTCAGGCGGTCCATCTGTAGTCAATACCCGCTATGTGGAGGGCTGGGCATGTTGTGGCTGATGATGCGCAAACATATGCTCAAGCTACGGCATCTCCACCTATTCCTCGACGGTGAACAGGTGTGGTCACCGTTTGCTAGATGCATGTTTCCCCAGCTAGTTTCCTTGACGGAGCTGCAGTCCAGGGTCAAGCGAAGACCAAGAGGGAGTACTTGGATCTTGGAAGGTTTTCAAGCGCTTACAGCCCTCGACCAATTGAGCGATGCGATCGGTGGAAACTCTCACCTTGGCGTTCTATAGAGGGTTAGTGGTAGGAAGTGCGACAATGTCTTTGAGGAGACTCTGGGCGTCGACGAAAATCAACTAGCCAATCTCTTCGGGAGAACTTTCGGCCCGAGGCACTTCACTTTCCAGAAATCTCTGGCCTGGCAGTGCTACCGGGTAGCTTTGCCAGTTCGGGATAAACTCTACAGGCATGGAAGTGCCGTCAGCCGGGCCTGTCCGAGATGCGCGCAGGGCGACGAAACCGTCGTGCATGCACTCGTCCAGTGTCCGAGCATTGCTGACTTGTGGGTTTATGTCGAAAACCTGCTGTCACGTGTAGGAAGGATCCGGATATCAGCTGAGTCCATCATGAGGATTGCCCTGCCACTTTCCTTTAGCCGGGAAGGGCAGACAGTTTTTATCTGTCTGGTGGCCATGGCGAAAGAGGTCGTGTGGTGGATGCGTTTGAAAGGGCTGATAATCAGCGATGCTCTGATTATCTTTTAAAAATTTCATTTGAAAAGGAAAATCAGGGTGGAGAGGGAAGTGCTCCCTTCCTAGCAATTTGTTGAAAGATGGATGAGAGAGGCAAGCATGGCCCGACTGAATGTTCCTGCTCTGAGTATGCGCCTGTAGATTGGAGGTGGAAAACTGGAAGAGGGATCTTGCCCTGGTGGTCAGAATGATCCTCGGAAGAATCTTCCCTATTGGGGAATTTTCCTTTGTTTCATTTTTCTTTTAATCTCCTTTGTTATTATTTTTTCTTTGCATGCAGAAATGCCCATTTGTACCGTCCTGTATTGTCCTGTCCTGTCCTTAATGTTATACTTTATGTCAACCCTTGTGGTTAATAAAGAAAGCATTATTACTTCTGCTACTACTTATACTATTATTGTTATTATTACAGAAGCTCGTACCGTTTATGTTTGTGGACAACTTGCATATAGTTTGGGCATGGTTATCTTAGCGTTATCCAGACACCCGATAATGGTAATTTTGATGTCTCCCTCGGCCGGAATCATGTATTCTACATTATTTACGATGCCTTATCTCCTGGTGGCACATTACCATACGACAGGACAAGTGAGTATTATATATTATTATTTTCAATATAGGGCGGTGGATTGGCAGTATCGGTAGAGGGTCCGACGCCATGCTTTGACGCATAGAGTTACGTCCCTTGCCATTCTGAGTTCAAATCCCGCCGAGGTTAACTTTGCCTTTCATCCTTACGGGGTCGATAAAATAAAGTACCAGTAATGCACTGGGTAATTGCTGGCCTTGTGCCAAAAGTAGAAACAATTATTTTCAATATGTGAATCCCATCTTTTACTAGAGTTGTGTAGATAACGGTCAGTTTTAATGTATCCATGACGTAAAGGAGAGCAAATTATCGCTACTAATTCTTTATCACAATATCATTATAATTGACGGGAATTTCTTTGTATTACTAAAAGCAAACTTAACATCTTAACAAATATATATCATACGAGAATTATGAATATGTAATGTCTTTTTTTTTTTAAATCAATATCTCTTTTTTAAATATTTCTGATAAGCGAGAATTATCGGAAAGCTCCAAGCAATTTAAATCTAGAACTACAGACGTCATTCGCAATAGAGTATGACTTGGTAGTGTGTATACCAAGCTTTTGCTAAGGGTTTTAGGTGACCATGTAGTCACGAGCAGACACAAATACACACTTGCCCTTCCTTCTTTCAATCCAATGAAATATCCAGTATGTGAAAGCTGGAAGGAGAGAGGGCTACACCAGAACTGGGTTGGTCCTTTCTTTATCGACGTCAAAATGGTGAAAGGCAAAGTTTTAACCTACAATGCAGAGACTCGGAACAAATGTCCAACGCTCTAACGACTCTGCCAAATCGAGCTGTGTAGGAGTCGATTAACTGAGTATATGTAAAAATATTTTATCCCGTTACCAAAAGCATATCTTGGTTATAAAAGTCTATATAGGTTAACATACTGAGTTACTTTACGAAATAACATTAACGTTAAAAGCATGCGTTACAGAAAAAGTATGAAATAAACAATAAAATGTTTTAAATGTTATTGTTTAGTAGAATTTCATCAATCCCGATAGACTTGTCTTTCTCGTGGTTTCTCATTTAGGAGAGATCAGCCATTACTGAACTTCACTTTTTTACACCAACCTCTAGATTATAATCTCTATAC
>OZ024740.1:241088684-241131184 GCA_964016885.1 Eledone cirrhosa | reverse complement strand
TGTTCACAGTTGAAAAATGGTTTAATTAGGAATAAAAGAGTATTAGTGATTGTATGGGTTAGTATTCAGTTGTGGTTTTAAGTTTTTAAGTTTTTACCGGTTGCGCATTTCTAAATGCTTTTCAAAAATAATTTTGAGATAAAGTGTCCGTGCTGTTTGCTCTGATCAGAGCAAACAGCACGGCACCCCTACGTCTCCCCAAGGAGTTACGGTAGTTGTACAGAAATATATATATATATATATATGCGAGTGTGTGTGTGTGTGTGTGTGTGTGTGTGTGTGTGTGTGTGTGTGTGTGTGTGTGTGTGTGTGTGTGTGTGTATATATATATATGTGTGTGTGTGTGTGTGTGTGTGTCTGTATATATATGTATATATAGATGAGATTCTACAGGACTAGAACTGTTTCATTCTTTAGAAATCATCAGAAATCTGCTGATTCCTGATGATTTCTAAAGAATGAAACAGTTCTAGTCCTGTAGAATCTCATCTATATTAAAACTTTTATACTCTGCAATGTATTGAGTACCTTACTTACTGTGGTTACCTCCGATTCAACCCGGAATAACGTATATATATGCGTGTGTGTGTGTGTGTATGTGTCTGTCTGTATATATATATATATATATATATATGTGTGCGTGTGTGTGTGTGTGCCTGTCTGTATATATATATGTGTGTGTGTGTGTGTGTATGTGTCTGTCTGTATATATATATATATATGTGTGCGTGTGTGTGTGTGTACCTGTCTGTGTATATATATGCGTGTGTGTGTGTGTGCCTGTCTGTATATATATATATATATATATGTGTGTGTGTGTGTGTGTGTGTGTGTGTGTGTGTGTGTGTGTGTGTGTGTGTGTGTGTGTGTGTGTGTGTGTGTGTGTGTGTGTGTGTGTGTGCGTGTGTGTGATGATATGTTCTGTGGGATTAACTAACGAATATTTATTTTTGGCATAGAATCACGGTGACAGAAGTTGTGAATATATTATGTTAATATCTTTCTCTGGGGCATCAACACCGGAAATCGAAACTCTTTTAAAGAGTCGGTAAATTTGAAGTTTATGAAATAGAGTTTGTTGTATTGATTTATTATAAAATACCAACTCTCCGAGTTATGGAAGAGCAAAGTGACACCAGTAGCATCAACCGTTAATCTAAACTTTGGGAGAGTACTAACATCTCGAAGTTTTCTTTCTATTTCCTATAGGTGTTGTATTGGTAATTCATATATTAGTTGGTTTGAAGTGAAATTGCAGATCCTATACTCTATCTCGTTTGGAACCTTTGCAGATTAGATGTTAAAAACACATGCCGAGAATATATTCCAAAGAAACGAAAATACCTCCCAGAATTGGTGGTTAAAAATGCTTTGTGCGAATTCTAAGGGTAAGACATAGTATGGTTATAGGAGAAAGATAGAGGAAGAAAATTAATAGGTTATCATGGAAGCAGTATACAGCTACTTCAAAGTATCTAAGTAAATTATAGTATTGGAGAAGTATGTTCCATGCGCTGCATCATATATTTACGCGCTATATTTTGCGTAACCGGAAAATGGGTTATTGAAAGCCATCAAAACATCAATTGTAAATCTGGCCTGTAAAACCTTTGGAAATAAGTTATCAGGGAATATCTCCTGTGGTCTCAAAATATTAATAAAAGTATCAATAGTAACTCTGCTTCACGTTGTCACAATAACTATGAAGTAACTCTAAGATGGTTTACAACGCAATAATGACAATATTTCGATACAATAATTCAATACACTATATTAATTTTCAATTACTTTTTCTCACTCTTCCATGCACCTTTGTATCTATTTATCTATCATTCTATATATATGGTGGTGAATTTGCAGAATCATTAGACCATCGGATAGAAGTGTTTGTAGTATTTGTTCCGCTATCTGTGCTCGGAGTTCAAATCCTACTGAGGTTAACTTTGCCTTTCATTCTTTTGAGGTCGATAAAAAAAAGGTGTCAGTCCAGTACTGGTGTCGATTCTTCCTCTATATCACCTTTTCACGTCCTCTCTACAACTCTCATTCCTTCTCAGGAGAAAAGTCGACTGTGTTCAAACCTGAAGTGGAGTGGGGGATTCAACTAGGTTATAAAAATACCCAAGAAAGGCCATATGTCCCTATGGTGCCCCTACGATTCCACCAGATGCTGGTTCATATATACATATCTACGTATATATTGTACGTGTGAATTTGGAAAATATCGACAGTCAATCGACTTTCGTCAAATCGGATCGAGGAAACAATGTTTCCGTTGGTCTTTCCAATTGCTAATACTATCTATCGGTTGCAACTCCAGGTAGAAGGAGCAACGTGAAATAAAGTGTCTTGCCCAAGGACATAACGCATCAGTCGGTCCAGGAATCGAACTCACAACCTCACGATTGCGAATCCAATTGTCTTACCACTCAGCCATGTGCCTTCAATATACCAGACTAAAATATTCAACGTTACGAATATGCCACTCTGATTCTCTCACTGGAGGCGGCCTTTGGGTGAATTTACCTGAAAGGTAGTTACTAGAAACTAGTAGTGAGTTCAACCGTTTAGAGCGTTCTTCTTTGTATAAATCATATGCTGCTACTACATACATGGTAAACTCCGGAATTCGGTATACTGCATCGGCAAAATACTGATCCATATGGAAGTTCACAAAGGAGTCCATTCAGTTGATTTGCCACGAGAAGTGGAAGAGTCTAGCATTTCAGGTAGAGAATTTATTATAAAAGTAGTATCACCTTGGTAACATAATTGCAAATAAGAAATTGAATAAAGTAATGGAATGATGTGAAACGGGGGGGGGGGGGGGTTATAGAATGTGTCAAGGAAAAGTCAATGAAAATTGATGCAGTATGAGGAGTAGTGTATGAGGAGGAAGTAAAGAGTAATTAAAAGGGCGGTAGAGATGTGAGACAACGTTTGTAGCAAGATCAAGGTCAGTTGAAATGGAAGGGATGTGGTGAGTGTCAGTTCAACTGAAGGTGATAGATAAATGAGAAAGGAAGACAAAGGCAAGCGACCGGCAAAAATATACATACACAATAATACAGATGCACGCGCAAATACAGATACACACGCGCACAATCACATATGTGATTAAGAGAAAATCAAAAACAGACAAGCAATCTTTGATGCCGTTCGATAACGATGTCTGAAGTGATGTAGCTCATTAGGCTGTATTATTGCATTCAGATAATGAATGGCGGTGGATTAGCAGTATCGGTAGAGGGTCGGACGCCATGCTTTCCAGCATAGTTACGTCCCTTTACGATCTGAGTTCAAATTCCGCCGAGGTTGACTTTGCCTTTCATACTTACGGGGTCGATAAAATAAAGTACCAGTAATGCACTGGGTAATTGCTGGCCTTGTGCCTAAAGTAGAAACAATTATTGCATTCAGATAATGAGCAACTAACACTACAAGTCTAAATGATACAAATAATTGTTTCTACTTTTGGCACAAGGCCAGCAATTAACCAGTAGATTACTGGTACTTTATTTTATCGACTCCATAAGGATGAAAGGCAAAGTTAACCTCGGCGGGATTTGAACTCAGAATGGCAAGGGCCGAAACTCTATACGTCAAAGCATGGCGTCCGACACTCTACCGATACTGCCAATTCACCGCCCTAAATGATACAAATAATACAACCATACTACAATCGTAGAAAAAAGATACCACTAATTAAATGTTATTAGCTGGCTATACCTCATTCATATCACTACTCGTCAATACAGGTGACAGGACATTAACCCTTTAAGCCTTTAGTATTTACGTTACTTTATATATACTGTTGTATTTTTGTGGCAAAGGCTTTATTTTACATAATTATCTCACATAATATCGAATCTACGAGATTTTTATGTTATTTATTTTGAGATCAATACCTTAACGTAAGTATGAGCAACAATTAAGGCCGGTTTGAACAGAAAGAAGTAAGAGAATTCTGGCCAGACATAACCAGTTTAAATGCTAATGGGTTAACTGGCTGATGCAGTGAGCAACGTTCTGTTCACTGCGGAAAAGCTTTCGCTATCTTGTCTGCAGGGCACAGCTGTAATCTACCGTCCAGCCAAGAGTGTAGAGTTTCCTATTCTCCCTTTTATTCTTTTCTCTTTCTTTTGTGTTTCCTTTTTCAAGTTTTTTTTTTGTTTGTTTTTTTTTTCATCATGATATTACAAAGCACTCTCTCTCCATTATTTATCACATTTATCTATTTCATATCACAATTGCGCCATTGGTTACAGCACATTCTTCAGCTATAGCTCTCTGGTTTAACTATAGAATTTATTAAATATCGAAGCTAAATATACATTTATATTCAATGCAATTGAGCAGCACTTTGGACAGGTGTTTTCTTTTATAAGTTGAGCAATACACCTGGATGGATTTTTTGTAGAAGCCCATCGTATATAAATATGTATGTATGTATTTATATATGTATGTATGTATCTATGTATGTATGTAGGTAGGTAGGTAGGTATGTGTAAACCAACCATCGACTTGCGTCCTTATATTCTATAGACCCACAGCAAACACCAGTGTGGAAAAGAGAAACATTATCAAGCTGCAGACGTCATATTACGTAGTTTCTACACAATAAAGCTATTATCTGTAGCCACTACAACCCCATAACGTATTAGGGCGTCCTCCACTCTTTCTTTGCGTTCCCGAAATATAAACTCCTAAAACAGAACCACTTAAACAAAACATAAGCCCTTAAAACCAGATAAACTATCGTTGTGATGCCATGTACCAGGAAGTTTAAAGCCATAATCCATACAACACAACTTGAAAATAATGTATATATTACGATATTCCGCGTGGTTTCTTTATACCAAATTCCACTGAGAAGGTATTGGTTAACCCGAGGCTATGGCACAAAACACTTGCCCAATGTGCCGCACTCTGGGATGGAATCCAAAACCACCTAGTTGTGAAGCAAGCTTACTAACTACACAGTCAAAAGCCAGCGAAGGAACCGATACGCAGTCATTCAACTTTGTGTACAAATGGAACGAATTTATAATAGTCTTCCTCAGTCAGCGCTTGCCTGGGGGAGGGGGTAAACAACAACAGCAGCAACACATTATCATGGCAACCATAAAGATATGTCTAATGACATTATAGCTCACAAGTATTGTCTTATAGTAATATCATGGGATATTTTGTTTTCTTAAGAAAAACAACAAAAATGAATATTATATTGTTCTTTTTTTAGTTAAAGTCATCCAATAATATGCAGTTGCTACTTAGTTCTTTAGTAAAATTAAAACACAATTGAGCTACTTGGTTCCATATTAATTTCAATATGTTCTACAACTTTGCTTGAAATGACTGTTCTTTTGTTAGAATTTGCTTCCAATGAATGTGCGTGTCTACAAAATAATGAACTTCGTCGAATGCACTGAGAGCAGGCATAGACAGCAGCTGTCTTACAAAGAAAGAAAAAATCGATAAAATCCTGGCTATATTTTCTATTCATTTCAAATATAGTAAGTCAATTAAGAGGATGTCTTGGCAACTGTCGAAATACACTTGTTGACAATTACCGTATCAGAAACAATGACAGAATGTCCGACGCTACAAATATATCGCAAGCATTACCTATACGAGACTTTAAGAAATCAGTTTTAAGTCCCGTACGTGTATTATTTTAATATGTGTACACATACAGACATACAAACACACACACACACACACACACAATCACACACACACATTCAAGCACACATACACACACGCACGCACACACACACATCAGACAGGCATATATATGTGTGTGTGTGTGTGTGTGTGCATTTATATATGTATGTGTATCAGGGAGGGAAAGAGAGAATATGAGATAGCTCTATATCCAGGGAAGAGCTAGTTACGATTATAACGAATTAAATTTACATTTGTACTTCAAATTTTGAAATTTAGTCACTAGCTATTTATCACTATGAGATCAGTATCTACAAAAGACTACTTTAAATTCCATCTCCTTGTCAGATGGAAACCAAACAAAACATGGTGGATCACCAGAAAAGTGTTGAAAGATCGGTATACTAAGAACCTTAAAAATAATTGCTGATGCTTCAGGTCACCCACATAACCTGAATTGCCTGGCAATTAATGTTCAAGTGGTTTTTCTGTCTCCAAACACTGTCAGCTTGATCTAATCTATAGTCTAAGGATTTATTACTGCATTCAAAAACCAATTTCGGAGACTATAAAAAAAGTTATTAGCCCTGTGTTAGTGCAATCCTCTCTCCTTCCAGCTGCCACAGCCTGGATGTTACCTGGGATCAAGGGAAGGAAGGCTGAGAGGGTTTCTGTCTTCTCGCGACTGCATTGGTGCCTAAAAACCATAGTATACTCGATTACGAGTAACGGTTGTAGCTTTTAGGATATATATATATATATATATATATATATATATATATATGGAAAACGAAAAATCAGTGATGCATTGGACACAATTTATTACGTATTACAATTGTTTCTCCGGTGAACAGCTCGAGGTGCGATCTGTTTGTGGATCGAACCTGACTCTGAATTCACAAGTTCCTCAGATACGTCTAGTGATTTCGAAGCAATTTCTCTTTCGTTCGATAGTGTGTTTGTGTGTGTGTAACATGTAACCCAGTACAACCTGTTTCATAGTCTGGTCGTCGGCGACTAAACCGGCAATCCCACCAATCTTGCTTGGTGAGGAGGGTAATATTTGGACACCCTGCGGAGGAGCTAAGTAGAGTCAACGGCCATCCAAATAGTACTTTTTTTTTCACCTGGGAGTGAAAGGACCCTAGTTGTTGTCACAACATCTTTCTAAGAGAGGGAAACTCTGTAAAAAGCCTGCGGCTTCGAAAGCATCCGATGATGTTGACCAGTTCTCCTTTTCAGGTAGTGTTTTCGATGCTCAGAGAGTGGGGTTAGTCGAGTGCAAGGCCTTTCCCCACTTAAAAAACCTTCAAAGTACAGGCTTTGCTTGGTCAGGATATGTTACAGGTTTGTGTGCCTGGCCGTAGCCTAAAAGTGTACCAATTTCTGTAATCTGACAAGCGTTTGCAATACTCTTAGCAGAGTTTGCAGCCATCATATTTATAAATATATGTGTGTGTGTGTACAGGATATCCTAAAAAATGTATACACACTTCAACAGCATTCTAATAAATATTGCCTGTTCAAGTAATCAAAGTGTGTATACATTTTTGAGGAGACACCCTTTTTAAGTATATGAAAAAAGAAGGCCAGATTCCAATATATGCCTTCTCACATTAGTTAAAACCAGGCAACATAAACGGTACGTGTGTGTGTGTGTGTGTGTGTGTGTGTGTGTGTGTGTGTGTGTGTGTGTGTGTGTGTGTGTGTGTGTGTGTGTGTGTGTGTGTGTGTGTGTGTGTGTGTGTGTGTGTGTGTGTGTGTGTGTGTGTGAGTGTGTGCGCGTGTGAGTCCCCATGATAAACATTGTGTTGTGTAATTAAACGCGAATTTGCTTAGTAAGAAATTCATGAATATTATCTCTTCATCTGAATCGTTATTTATCGTTTTAACTATATATTTTTTCAAATATACACTGCTTAACATTGATTTTACATCTACGTGTCAGTGTGAGAGAAAATATACTTTGTTTACTGCATTGGTTAATTTTGCTTAAAGTTAACGAATATTGTTTTGTTTTTTGAAATTGTTTCTTGAGCACAATTTAAGTATGAAATTAAGTTCAGCTTTCCGTATCGAATAACGCATATGATTATAATTACCTTGGGTGTTATTCTATCCACACAGTTCTAGCTGGTCCAGTTTAAACTTCTCTATATTGTATGTATGTATCTTAGATTAATTTCATTTCCATTTTATTTGTCTGTGTGTGTGTGGGGGGGGGGGAAGAGTCAGGACCCAGACGGCTGAGCTCCGGCCGTTTCGACAGCTCAGTTCGGATCTAGCTGTCGAAACTGCCGGTGCTTAGCCGTCGAGATGCTGACTCTTTTCCTATTACCCCCTCTACCACCCTAAGTATCGAGTACTCTGGTGTGTTATGGTCCACCTGGTTCCTTACCACACTTCCTTCGTTATACATATGTATATATATATATATACATATGTATATATATATAATATATATATATATATATATATATATATATAGAGAGAGAGAGAGAGAGAGAGAGAGAGAGAGAGAGAGAGCGAGAGCAAGAGAGAGAGAGATGAAGTTGGAAATAGCACTGGGGATATATTTAAGGGTCTGTTTTTCTTTTTTGATTCTTTAAAGTGACATTATTGAAAAAATAATTGTTTCTACTTTTGGCACAAGGCCAGCAAATACCCAGTACATTACTGGTACTTTATTTTATCGACCCCGTAAGGATGAAAGGCAAAGTTAACCTTGGAGGGATTTGAACTCAGTCTGTAAAGGGACGTAACTCTATGCTAGAAAGCATGGCGTCCGACCCTCTACTGATACTGCCAATCCACAAAGATTTTTTATGAAGTATATAAAGTATATGAAGAAATTACCTGTTTCGATGTATTAAAATCCATCTTGTCAGATGTAGAGTGTAAAAAATTAAAAAGGGTTGATAGGAGTCAAAAACGAAAGGTCTAAAATTAAAATCAAAATCAAAATTGAATGTTTGAATAATTGTTCTTCCATTCTGCTTGTTGAAAGGTTGGGTGGAATGAGAACTGTAGTTGTTTTTAATAACATTATTTTTTCAATAATGTCACTTTGACGAATCAAAAAAGAAAAACAGACCCTTAAATATATCTCCCGTGCTATTTCCAACTTCATCTTTTCTCTACATCCACTGTTTTGTATAGAACCTCACTTCCCTTTTCTAATATATATTTATATATATATATATATATATATATATATATATATATATATATATATATGTGTGTGTGTGTGTGTGTGTGTGTGTGTGTGTGTGTGTGTGTGTGTGTGTGTGTGTGTGTGTGTGTGTGTGTGTGTGTATGTATATATATGGTGGCTGCCAACTCGTTTTCGAGTACGGCCACTACTTTATATCTTTATATCCATGTAGGAGAACCCCTACCGATGGGCTGAACGAGTGTGACTTTTTAGTCCAGCCAGCGACTTGAAAACTCTGGGACAAACACTACACTAGTGACAATTATTGACACATAGTGCTGGGCCCATGGTACCATATGATGACAAGTGCAGAGAGATCTCCAGATATAAAGCAATGCCTGTGCCGTGAAGCTTTTATAGTGAGCAAAGGCACTGCACAAAGCCAGCCCCACTCTCTTAACCAAGATGATATTTACCAAAAAGAAGAACAAATCAACATCATTGGATACCATCAGGGTTGCAGGTGTTATATCAGAGTTTTCCTTCTCCTAGAATTCTGCCTTGACAAAGGCTAAGGGGTCATCTCTCCCGGTGATTTTGGATGGCCATTGACTCTTAAGAGCTCCTTTGCCCTTTGACAGGTTTTGTTTTTAGTCCTGCAGGATGTCCAAAGTCACCCTCCTCACCAAGAAACATTGGTGGGGTTGCCAGTTTAGTCGCCAACAACCCGACCATGAGACAGGTTGTACTGGGATACATGTTACCAGTAGCACCAACTGGTGACCTGACATATATATATATATATAGATATATATACATACACACATATATATCCAGGCAGTGTAACGTGAAGTTACTGTAGGTTCACCAAGGTGAGCACTCGATGCTTAAGTTCACGTCAGTGGCGAGGTGTAGAGCTAGTCAGAATGTAATCCTAAACGGACGGTAGTCCGTTTAGTAATATTGTTGTGGTCTTGTTTTCGTTGGCAATCGTCTTTTTACGACAGTACAGCGCGGCTCTACTTTATTTAACTGAGATAAAACTTATATGAGCATGAACAGTAGATCACTACGCATCTTTTGGCTTAAAAATCTAGAAATTGGTCCAGCGGGAAAAAGTTTATAATCAAAGTTTGCTGATAAATCTTGTGTTCAAGTGAGTGAGTAGTAAGCGTGACGCTAGGGGAGGTAATCCAGAAATGACGAATTTTTTTCGGCGGAACTCTTGTGATTGTGATTACGTTAGTCAAATGTAGTCAAATCGCCGAATCCCCTCCTCCTAATTGACTACGTAATTTCCGAACGGCCCTACTTGCGTCAGTGTGAAACATTACTTCACTTTTCACTGCTAAAATGCTTTTTAAATACTTCGTTAACAATTTATGTTTATTATCAAAGCTATTTTTTGTACCAATCTATCAATAGTTTGCGAAAATATAGGTAAACATGTGAGTTAAATTTTTTTTAATCGCATCGATCACTTTGTCGCACCGACTGTGACACTGTCTGACTGTCTGTCTGACTGACACCTTTGTCGGACCGACACCTTTGTTCAAGCGGACAACTTTGTGTCACTGACACCTTTGTTCGTGCCGGCATCTCTGCGAAACACCGATGACAACAACCAGACCAAAATTTCACTTCATTCTTCATTCTTCTTCAAGACCGATCCCCGACCCATCGTATTGGTTGCTCTTCATATACCAGGTATTCAACAGTTAGTTTGCACTTCTAGTATTATTAACAGTCGTGCGATTTTTTTGTACCGATAGGTGCGAATAGTGTACAATATTTTCTGAGATTTGCATCCACTAATTTCGCTTAATTAAAAATGATGTTTCGCGGCTTTTTGATCGGCTTATTCATTTTTTCCATGGCACGGAAATGGAGTATTTCCATTTCGAATCAAAACTTTTCACTAAAATCGGGCAATTGGACTGATCAAATTCACATTCATGCCAGTTTTTACAAACCCATAATTAGAAATGTGGCGAAATCGAATGACCAGAAGGTATAAAAATATTAATAATTCAAATGTATTTACTTATCATACCAACAAAAATACTTAGATATTTTGTATACCTGGGGCCCCTCAGGGCCAGGTAATGTTAATCGCCAACATTGTTATCTGTTGTCCTTTTGTGAAAGTATTGGTGGTTCATGTCGGCTCTAATGATCTGAATCCTCGTCGCACCGTTGGCACTACAAAGCTGTGCAAAGTAATACAATAATTTTTGCCCAAGTATTTTTTATTAATCATTTATTTGTAAATTAAGGACAAAGTGCCCATTCGAGGCACAAAACCGGAAAAACAGGGGAAGAGTCTCTTTGCAAGGCTACAGAAAATAGCGGAAAAGCACCACTGTACACCCATTTTCTACAGTGGTGTCATTCCACGTCCACAAAGTGTAATTGAAAATAAAAATGACTTGGGCAAGAGAAATTCTCGTTTGGAAAAGTTTAATTACTGCATGAAAGAAATGATTCAAAAATTGAACTTGCCCAATCTTCACAACATTGAAAATTGGTCAAAATTTGACAAATCTGACTTCAAACCAGATATGATTCATTTGAACAATGTTGGAAATCTTAAATTGACACAAATTTTTGCCAATGTTTTTGCCACCTGATCCTTGTTCTATGGCTGACTGACTAATTTTGTGACTTAATAAAATGTCATCATACTAGTAATGCACAATGGTCATTTTTAAATTTAAATTTTATTAAATAGTTGTTGCTTGCATTGCCTTAAAATAGTAACAAGAATGTACACATACTTTTTAAAAATACATCATTATCAGTCAAATCAGTCAAATGTCACTAAAAGCCAGGTGATCGATAACAACTTCTATAAGATTAGTTACATGCTCACACATTGGATCACCTCTCATCAATGGCATTGGGTGTCTGAGATAATCGTGGAGATAACTGATGAAGTCACAAATGAAGTGATGGTCTTCCAGTGTGAACAACTCCCTATATCCATTGATATATGTGATGGCTTCCGATTCATAGGTGCATTTTATGAGGAATTCCATGCATCCGATTTTCAGTGATTCAATGGGCATTTTATCAGAGATGTTAAGGTATTTGACCACGTTTTGCTTTGTAAGTAAATTGGAGAGAATCACTGCAGTCAAAGTCATTTCTTTACATGGGTTTTTGTCCATTCTAAAAAGGTAAAATGATAAAGTATTACTACTATATAACTTACATCTATTGTTGTAACACCATTGAAATGCACAAGTTTCACCAATTCACTATTATGCACTAATCATCTCAAATGCATTCATGATTTACTAGCTTTGTCATTAAGCCAGTTGCCTCAACTAGATTGCAATTATACTCAAAAGAACTTTAAAATGTCAATCACTTGTCAGTAATTCACTATGATCATTTAATTATTAGATAGTTGTTCCTTGCATTGCCTTAAAAAATAGTAGACCAGATAGAAAAATGCGTACAGCAAAAGAAAGTAATATTGTTGGAATATAAACCTTTAAAAATACAGGACAAGAAACTAAAATAAAACTTTAAAAGAATAGGACAAGAAACTAAGATAAAACTTTAAAAGAATAGGACAAGAAACTAAGATAAAACTTTAAAGAATTAGACAAGAAATAAAAAGTTTTACAATAATATTAGTGGCAAAATTTTTTTTTTTTTTCCTGTGCTATGCCCCAGTATCTTCTTGAGTAGTGCATAATAATTGTCATGCTCTCATTGTGCGTTGCCCCTGAGCGGTTGGTTCTGGTTGGGGTTGGTTGGCTGAGCAGTTCTGCTCCGTCAGAATGACCATTGCAAGAAGAATTGGCCGATGCAGCTGCAGGTCTCCTCCAAGAATGCACTTCTGGTCCCACAACACCAGACGAAGATGGAGAAGACGACCGGGACAAGATGTCGACTCTGACCACCGACTACAGCACCTCCCTCAACCACCGGTCCTCCCTCCCTCTGTCCCGTCATCCCTCCAGTCCTCCTGCTCCCCCTTCCTGTACCAGAAAGCTGTGGCACGCATTCATCTGGACTGCCGGACTTGAACTCAAGGACAAGATTCAAGGAGAAGATAGACGGGTTGGTCAAGATCAAGGATGAGCGGGACGACAAGACCGTCCGCTGCTGCTCAAGATCTGTGCTCATGGGCCCATGGGTCCATTCACATTATGCATGACACATGAGGCGTGTCGCCGAATGATGAAATAGGTGTATGGTTATGGCCCAATTGGTGTTCAAACCAGGATCAAATCATCACCCCGGTCTGACGACGACCTCTGAATGTGGAACCCAGAGCCTATGAATGTGGAACTCGATTTTTTACCAACAAAAATTTTGCCACTAATATTATTGTAAAACTTTTTATTTCTTGTCCAATTCTTTAAAGTTTTATCTTAGTTTCTTGTCCTATTCTTTTAAAGTTTTATCTTAGTTTCTTGTCCTATTCTTTTAAAGTTTTATTTTAGTTTCTTGTCCTGTATTTTTAAAGGTTTATATTCCAACAATATTACTTTTTTTTGCTGTACGCATTTTTCTATCTGGTATAATAATCTAAGGACGATTTGTTAAGCCTTCATTACGATTATTGATTGGTGACGCGCTATTTTGTCATTACTACAGCAGAAGTCCGCCGAGCTTTTGATTCCAGAGTCGGACTAGATCGATACAGATTGAACCTTCAACTGATCAATAGCGAAATGCATGTCACCAATCAATAAACGTAATGAAGGCTTAACAAATTGTCCTTGTGTTATTATATATACATATATTTATAAGAGTTCATTTTACAGTCTCCTTCTCAACAAGGAAGATGCAAAAACTTTCCTCAACACTTGATTTTAAATCTTTAATTTTTTAGTTTTTAATCCTTATTAAATCTTTTTAATTGTAATAGTCAACATTTGATAAGGTGAATTTTACTAATACATCGAAACCGGTAATACTTTATATACTTTATATACATTATAAAAGTCTTTTTTTTTTAAGAATTGTCCGTCTCATTTTTTCAATAATGCAACTTTGACGAATCAAAGAAAAGGGGAAAAAAAACAGATCCTTAAGTATATTTTCAGTGCTATTTCTAATCTCACCTTTTCTCTCTCTCTCTCTATATATATATATATATATATATATATATATTTCTGAATGCATATATGGTCATTAGTGTGCGTGCAGCCCAGATTTGTATAGAGATTTGTATATGTATATATTTATTGTCCCTTTCTTTATGTTGATATATGTTTCATTCAATGCTTTAATATATTGCTTTCCAAATATTTTCCAGTTCACAGCACCGGACCAAAAGACTCTCACAGATAATTCCAAGCAGGTTCGAGGTTTGGGCACTGACGTTGCACTCATCAGTAGTATGGTTTTTGTTGCGCAGTTTCTATTATCGTCCTGTATGGGCAGCATAATCCATATAAGCGGAACAACTGCAGCTGTGGTGGTAGCAGCAGCTGTTTTAAGTCTCTGCGGAGCTGTGACTGCTACACAAGTCCTGTATTTAGATCTCTGATAAATAAAGCTTCATACAAACATGCACCCGGACATTACTTCTACTACTACAACTACTACTACTACAACTACTACTACTACTACTACTACTACTACTACCATACATTCACAATCCCACAAAGACCAACGCCTGTGGTGTTCAATGCCATTGCCTTAGACCCGTTTTAACTGTCATGTTATTATATTTGGGAAGTTAAGTTTGTACAGACGTCAACCATTCAATCTCTGTTTATAACATCCGGCAGCTAGGTACTACAAAATGCTACATAAATAGGTCAGATTTCTAAATTATAGTTCAATATTAAATATTTCCTTGCTTATGCGACACCCTGTATTTAATTCCCTATGTTTGGTTTGTTGTATTTAATTTCTCTCATGCAGAGCTGCCCTGCCGATGACCAACGACTAGATAAGCAGAGTTTATATATCTACTAACCGAAACAGTAATGTTTGATATCTTGTCACACTGGCTCAGAGCAATGTCTATACCGAAGACATCAAGCTATAGAGTAGGCACAGCTTACAGCTGTCAGCAATACAACTTCTGTATAATCAACGATTGCTTCGTTGCCTTTGTATAAGGTGTAATGCTTGTGAGTTCAAATTGACAGTTGGTCCTAAAGAAGTCGACCATAATTCACTCTACAAGTATGCTGTTTTCACAAATTCACTAATATTCATTATTTGATTTGGTACTGTAAAACTACTGCATGTATAGCAAAAGGAGTCAGGGGAATGCAAACATTTTCTTCATAATTAAGCCATGTTACTGAATACCTGTGTTATTTCTTAAAATCAATCTGAAAAGATGGTAAATAATTATTAGATATAATATATTTATATACTTAGGTGTATCTAGAGAGATAAAAATACGTCTAAAAACATAGATAAAATAATATATCATCATAAATTATTACCTATGATATCTCTTGTAGTTATGGGTGGGGTCAATATGGACCCGCCCATACATAAAAAAAACTTGACCTGCTAGAAAAAAAACTGTTGTCAGTTTTAAACTGAGGGGCCCCCAAATTACTCAAGAACAGGTTTCAAACTTTGGTCAGCAGAAAAAAAAGCAAAATATTGTGGATCAGTGTTCTTTCTTTTGTAGCTATGGATAGGGCCAATATGGATCAGCCCATACATAGAAAACTTAGAAATCGATCAGCCCATACATAGAAAAGAAAGTGTTGTTAGTTTTAAACTCAGCGGCCCCAAATTACTCAAGAACAGGTTTCAGAAAAAAAGCAAAATTTTGTGGACCAGTGTTATCTATCAGGGATGTAACTCAGCGAGGATGTTTTTTTTATGGAAGCTATACGTCAAATTGAAAGGTTATATTTTTATTTTCCCAATATTATTTTCGGTTAGGTTCTTGTTTTTAATTCTCCGTTTCTACATTTACTATTCATCACCCATCCACTCAGATTTTCTTGCTCCTTTTCCTATTCCTACCGCACTTCTTCCATAGCCGATCATCCCCTCCCACTCTATCTCTCTATCTATCTCTCTATCTATCTTTTTGCTTCAAAGACCGGATTTGTGAATTTGTTAAACGGGCTATTTGAGTAGAATCGATAAAGTTTAGTAAAGCTATAAGGAAAACTATAGTAGAAAGAAAGCTAGTTAGAAAACTAGAAGAGGCAATTAGTAAAGGCATCACAGTTGATGTGCTTGCAGTGAGATTGGCCCTGGAATAATTTTTCAAGGCTAAGCACCCAGGCTGTTGTCAGAGCTAGGACGCGTGCCCTTAGACAGGAGGGGATGAAAGCAGTTCTATGGGCCCGAATAGAATCGGCGAGGTGTGGCAACAAAGCTAGAATGCAGTCTTTGGTGTACCATGACGGGTGCATGGTACTTGATCCTAAGCAGATGTGTGCGGGTTTTCAGCGACACTTCGCTCAATTGTATGAAAGCGATGCCGGGTCGGATCGAGGGATGGACTTCAAAGCCTACCTCGATGGCCTGTCGCAGCACTCTGTAAAAGAGGCAGAGTGTTACGAAAAGCAGATAACAGTCGTTAAATATGGAATGCAATGTCTAGTTGCACGAGGGGAAAACTATCTGGTTTGGATGGTCTGACCTACGATCTTTACACAAACATGCTAAACTTAATTGGTGACATCTTAGTGGACGTCTACGACAACTGGCAGCAGAACGAGAGAATTCCCAATTCTGTGAGTCGTGGAGCGTAGCACTGCTGGAAAAAGAAACCGAATAAGGGGGACCATATAGATAATTTTAAGCCAAAGGCTCTGCTAAACGCAGAGTTAAAGATTTTGACCAGGTGTTAACGAAGAGGTTGGCGCTTCTCATCGGTGGTTTGGTATGTGAGGCGCAGATATTTGTCCTTCCGGGCAGATCCATCCACGACAACCTCCACCTCATGCGGTACATCATAAAGAGGGTGGTTAACGAATTTGGCACTGATGGGGGCCTAATCGAATTAGATCAATCAAAAGCATTCAATAGAGTCAACCATCGCTACTTCGCAGCAGTCCTCAAAGCAGCCAACTTCGAACTTGTTTTCAGGGGCTGTATCGCTGTAATGCACATCGACATCTGCTCTGTGGTTAGATTGAACGGTCTCCTTTTGGAAGCGTTCAACATCAAGCGGTCGGTCCGCCAAGGTTGTCCCCGCTCGTTCATTTTGTATGTTTTGACTGTAGAGCCATTACTACACAAATTGGAGACGTTGATGGGCGTCCCGCGCGAACTAGGAGGTGGGAGATACGTATCAGTATGTACCGACGACGTTACCGTAGTGGTCTCGAACACAAAACACATTAAGATTATTGGCACTGTTCTGAGGGAGTACGAAGCGGTAACAGAAGCAAAAATTAACCAGGATTAGTCGGTGGGCCTGCAGCTCAGCACCTGGATAGGCGTTTCCATACGTCGGCCATTGTGCAGACGGACTGGTTATATTGCTCGGGTCTGCTTTGAACCAGACCTCCAAATAGACAAAAGTTGGGACGCGGTAAGGAGCAGGGTGGCCCGTCTCATCCAGAAATGGGCTGAGGGCAAGCTAACCTTGAAAGGTTAATCAGAGTTAGCGAATACGTAGAACGCGTCATCATCTACTACCACATGACCGTCATACCTTGTTCTGGTCGACATCTGACAGCACTGGAGCAGTCCATTTGCTGTCAACACCCACTGCATGGAGGATTGGACATGCGGTGGCTGATGATGCACAAACATGCATGGAATGTCTTCAAGCGTTCACAGCCCTCGGCCAATCGGGCAGTACGATCTGTGGAAACTCAACCTTGGCGTTCTTTAGAGGGTTTGTGGCACTAACAAACGACGGCGTTCTTGAGGAGACTCTGAGCATCGATGAAAATCAACTAGTCACACTTTTCCGGAGGACTCTCGTTCCAGGGCCCATTGATAACTTCCAGAAATCCCTAGCCTGGTAGTTCTACTGAGGAGCTTTGCCAGTTCGAGTTAAATTCTACAGACATGGAAGTAGCGTCAGCCGGACCTGTCCGAGATGCGCGCAGGGCGACGAAACCGTCCTGCACGTACTCGCCCAGTGTCCGAGGATTGCGAACTTGTATGTTTATGTCGAACAGGTGCTGTCGCGTGTGTGACGGCTCTGGCTATCAACTTAGTTCATCGTAAAGATCACACCACCATCTTCCTTTAGCTGGGAAGGACATGCGTTTTTTATCTGCCTGGTGGCCATGTCGAAAGAGGTCGTGTTGTGGCGTGTTTGAAACTGTTGAGGCAAACACTTTCCGCTCTGGCTAAGCCCTGATTAACTTTTTCGGGTTTTACTTGAAAGGAAAATGAAGGTAGAGAGGGAAGTGCTCCCTTCCCAGCAATTTGTTAACAGATGGGTGAGAGTGGCAAGCATAGTCTGAGTGAATAGGCCTTCCTTGAGTATACACATGTAGATTGAAAGAGGACAACTGTGAAGGGGGACATGCCCTAGTGGTCAGGGTGACTGTAGCCTTTTGTGGGCTTTCTCCGCGGGTGGCCCCCGGTTTCCCCACTTTGGGGGAATTTGTTGTTTCATTTTTTAAATGTTTATTTATTTAAATGTGAGCCCTGTACGACTAATAAAGAATTTTTTTTTCAAACATTATTTTGTTATTTCGTTTCCTTCGATAGATATTAGATCTGCGTCGGTAGGCCAAAAGTATTCCGGCCGTGACCATGCAATCTTTTATTCAGATATACTGTTCTCTATCATTATATGATTTGTTCTATTTCTAAGATTGTAATAGTTTAATTTGAGGGAAATGTAGCTGCTGCTTTTATTAGGCTGAACGACAGCATAAAGGCTCCTGCATTAGTTCAGGCTCAGCTCATTTATTTGCTTGCATCTTTTCAATATGTTTCCTTTGCATTTATCATACAGCTAATTTATCATAATTTGTTGACGTGAGCTATTCCTTTAAATAACTGTTTGTTTCGAGGATATATTTGAAAATGAATTCTAACAGTAAATATGAAGATAAAAGCATTAAAGTATTCTAGCTATTATTATATGCTTCTCTTTATTAATACATACATGCATATATCTCACAGAAAAAAGAGAATCAGTGTTGCGACTAATGGAATTTATTGGACATATTACAATCGTTTCTCTGGCGACCAGATTGTAATATGTCCAATAAATTCCATTCGTCGCAACACTGATTCTCTTTTTTCTGTGATATCATACTCTGCTCTATGAGAGCATCGAGTGCTCAAACGGCCTACCGCAAACGGACGCTTTAAGCAACCGACACCAATTATATATATATATGAACGTGAGAATGAGTACTCATACTGAAGTAGAGTCTAAATATTCATTTATTAGAGCTATTTTGTGAGCCTTGTTACTCTGGAGTTTTACCTGCACATTCACAGAATCATCAGATAAGACTTTACACACATCCATAATAAATGAGTATATATATTTTGAATATATTGTGTACAAATACACATATAACACCTCCTATATATATATATATATATATATATATATATATATATATAGTTTGGTTTTATGCTGAGGATCTACGTTTTGTGGTTATCGCCCAGTTTATATGGGTGAATGTGTATGTAAAAAAAATATGCGAGGCAACTTACCAGTTGTAATGTGTTCGACGTGTTTGATAGACGAGATTATCCCAACTAGTCGGTTCATTCAATGGTCTGGTAACTGGTATAAATAATCCTTTATATGCATTTCACAGAGTTAAAATGGCTAAGGGTTGTAGAAAAATCGATGAGACAGAGATGTTGATGTTCAATATTTCATTTATTTCATATTTATTTCAATATTTCATTTATTAATAATTGTTTCTACTTTAGGCACAAGGCCAGCAATTACCCAGTGCATTACTGGTACTTTATTTTATCGACCCCGTAAGGATGAAAGGCAAAGTCAACCTCGGCGGGATTTGAACTCAGATCGTAAAGGGAGTAACTATGCTGGAAAGCATGGCGTCCGACCATCTACCGATACTGCCAATCCACCGCCCTTTATTAATAATGATTAGTAATCTAACACGTGTTTCGATGCAGTATAATATCTTAGGCCTATGAAATCTGAATTGTTACACAATCGATTACTTCATACTGCCAGGGAATATGGTAATCATATCTCTCCAAATATTTCATAGGACTTAGATTTTATACAGCATCAAAACACGTGTTAGAATTACTAATAATTATTAATAGATTCAATATTGAGCATCAGCATCTCTGCCTCAGTAACTTTTTCCACAACCCTTGACTACACACACACACACACACACACATATATATATATATATATATATATATATATATATATATATATATATATATATATATATATATATATATTCATCGTAAAATATTCTTCTAGCAAAAAGAAGTTAAAGTTCCAAGTTAAAATTTCAAAAGTAAAATGCATGGGAAAGAAAAGGAATGATGTCAGCAAATGACCAAATTCTTATCTTGCACATTTGATTCAATTGTAAAATTAAAACAAATATCACTTATAAAAGAACTCTATTTTATTGACAAACAAAACTAAATTCTGTGCTTAGCGAAACAATTAATGAGAGTATTCTGTGTCTATGATTTTATTTTTAAAATACTAATGCTAAATAATAGTTGTACTGGTGGCGTTGATTAGATTTGTAATTTACAAAGCAAACGTCTTCTTCTGTGCTATATTATGCTCTGGTCAGGCTTCTTGAATATTCCAGATAATTAGAAAGAAACAAAGATTTAAAGTTGTAAAACAATAAACAAACTTCTGGTTAATTGCAACGTGTTTGTTGTTAGACAAAACTGAACAAATAAAATTATAATATTGAAACTGTCTTCGCTTTTTCATCACCGTATTTTTTTTTTTTATGTATATATATATATATATATATATATATATATATGCATTTTTGTATATATATATAAAATAAAAAAATATATATATATACATATATATATATATATATATATATATATATATATATATATATATAGGAACGAGTAGGACCCCAACGGCTGAGCTCAAGCCGTTTCGACGGCTAATTCTGGACTCAGTCCAGAATTAGCCGTCGAAACGGCTTGAGCTCAGCCGTCGGGATCTTACTCGTTCCTATTACCCACTCTACTACTCTAAGTATTGAGTACTTTGGTGCGTTATGGTCCACCCGGTTCCTTACCACATTTCCTTCGTTATATATATATATATATATATATATATATATATAAGTAGAAGGGATATTTAATTTGTTGGATATTCAACAAATATAAATGTTTATAACTGATTCAGAGCACTCGACAGTTTTCTGGAGTAAATATTCAATGATATTAAATAAATGAAAACTATATTTATAAAACCATATTTATTCTATTATATATATTTCAAGGGTACCAAAAACTTTGGTACGCTTTCATCAGATAAAATACAAAGTGTGTTTTATAAATTTTGACATACCCAAGGAAACATACCTTATCAGTTGAATTTTCCTTGGGTAGTCAAGGAAAATTCAACTACCCAACGGAAAATTCAACTGATAAGGTATGTTTCCTCAAAATTTATAAAATACACTTTGTATTTTATCTGATGAAAGCGTACCAAAATTTTTGGTATTCTTGAAATATATATAATAGAATAAATATTGTTTTATAAATATAGTTTCCATTTATTTAATATCATTGTGTATATATATATATATATATATATATATATATATATATATTCGAAAGTAAGGTACTTTTAATATGTCCCACGCGGGTAAAAATATAGGAAAAAGTATTTGGAAATGCAATTGGGTGTCTTTAAGAAGGTTTATTTACAATAATTTATAGCTTTACCTGTTTCACAAGTTTCATGATTTTCAAAGGTCCAGAGAGATGGAGAATAGCAATCTGAACCACATTTTTTTGTATAAAACTGAAAGAAATTCCCAACATCAAGTCGGCATAGCCACACATTTCTCCATCTCTCTTGACTTTTGAAAATCATGAAACTTGTGAAACCGGTAAAGTTATAAATTATTGTAAATAAACCTTCTTAAAGACTCCAATTTCATTTTCAACTTCCTTTTCATATATATATATATAAGTATTTCCACAACAGTTATTTCACCATACCGAGAACAAATGTTTCCCCTTATGCGGATCTTCAGCGCGGTCTGAATGAAGTTGTACGGAAAAGGAAAAACAACCGTACGAATCCGCATGCAAGAAACGGTCACTTCTCCTGGCCAAGGTATCCCACAGTCGATCAATGTAAGGGTGATAATTCTGGATGTCCAGAATAAATTGTTCGAGTTCAGAATATTAGATTGTTGATGTTATTCAATCTGGAGCTTTGTAGTTATGTAAAAGGTGTTTCCAGACGTGTGGACAGCGTGAAAAAAGTTCATTTCTTGAATTTAGGCAATCGTTATTACGTACTCTTCTCCGGATATTGATCCTTTCTTCAACGCACAGTCCACAAGACGGTTTTCCCCTTGCGTATGGCTTGGACTTGTGATAGCTTTCCATTGGAGTAGTTTCATGGACGATCGTTTGTCCGGGTATTTAAAGGTCGACTGATAGCCCTCCGCCATACCTACATCTTGCTGTTTATTTGGTCGGTTGGAAGTGACCACAACTTCGTAAATTACAGCGAGTGTGTTGCATTGTTGTTGAAGGGGACAAGCTTCAAGCTTTCAGCAAGAGCATCCTGGTGGGATGCTGCTCTTAGGGCTGGTTATGATGTGGGCCTTCATATTCTTGCACAGGAGTATCCTAGTTTCACCCTGTGTCTGTTAAAGATGGAGCGGTATTTGTGACCTATGGTAAAGTGTCTATCTAAGAGGGCTAAAAGACTTTTTGCTACATCGGTTTTAACGTTGAGTGAGAAGGAGGGAAAGAACCAGATTGTTTTTCTATTAGCACGATTTCTTTTCTTATTGTTGTTGGTGTTAGCGGGGGAATAAGTAATTGGTTGCGAGAAGCCACTGTTAGCTAACGCCACGTTGTAGTAGGGTGCCGCTCTGTCAAAGATTGCTTTATTAGAGGAGAGGTTAGAGATTCTAGTAGCGATATTATTCACGAAGTTTCTAAAGGCTGTAGGGGGGTGGCATGAGTCCTTGTATATGTAATTAAGTTTTTCATTTAGTTTATGGAAGGGTCTAAAGGTGTGTGTGTGTGAAGATCTAAATTAATGTCTAAGTAATCTACGCTAGAGAGGTTGGTAGTTACCGTTATCGTAAATCCTAACTCATTAAAGGTAGTAATTAAATATTTTTTAAACCGGTCCAGGTCGTGACCACTTTTATGGCTGGATAGAGTCAGACCATTGTTGCGGTATAATCCCGTGTGGAAGTCCGGGAATCGAGTACGTAATATATCTAAAATAAATAAGCCAACCAAGTCGCATACATCAACAATGTCGAATGATTCCATTGAGACGTCGAATAGTTCTGAAGTAGTTGACTCCTTTGTCCAGGCTACTCCGTTGTTGAAGAGGAGGATTTCCGGCAATGTGCGATGATCTCCCTGTCTAAATCATGGACGGTAGTCTAAGTGGTAGCAAAGTTCAACGCTTTGTTCAACAGGGCCTCTGAGATCGACGGGTAAAAATTCACAATGTCGAATTGCGTGAACTGCTTTTTTGGAGTTGAAAGAGTGAAACCACTTAATGACGGAGTGACTGGTCCTAATGGTCTTAACTATGTTCCTAAGTATCGCCTTACAGGCATCCCTGACAACATATTACTGTTTATATTAGGGAGCTGAATCAAACGGGTTTTGAAAAAGTAAACAAAGGTCGTGTGTGAAGCTCGAATTGTTTAACTTACGAATCGCTGAGAAAATAGATATATAAGAAAGCGTAAGCTGTTCAGGCGCAGAAAATAGCTGCAATTACAGTCAGTTGCTAATTTAGACAGTAAGATGTTGGCAGAGATCCCTTAGCTCAATAATGAGAGCATCTACCCAGTATCTGGAAAACAGAGTTCGATTATTCGTAACGGCCTTGGCACCATTTTTCTGTCTCTAGAGGTCTCTGCTCGGTTTTTAAAAGCTATTTTATAGCAACTAACTGTAATTGCAGTTATCTTTTGCTCCTTAGCATATGTCACCTTCTTATATATACATGCTGGGCACCTTCTCGATTTAGTCGATCATATCAGCGGCAACACTTGTTTCTTTAAGTCTGGCACTTATTTTTGTAATCCCTTTTTGTAGAACTGCTAAATTACGCCTCATCAACGGATGAAAACTATGTGTACATATAGCAATCTTTTAAATAAAGTTTTCGGCGGGGTGGGGTCATGATATAAGTAATGAAACAGTAAAGTTATTGTTATACTAACAACTCTTACCACTCGCCGATTCAATCTTTAGAACATGCTTGAAATATGATATATGCACACAGCTTATGTGTAATATGTTCTATGCGTAGATAGAATTCTAATTGTTTGTTATCCTTTGAGCTTAATACATATATTTATCAATACATTTTCAATATACGATTATATAGTAAAAACAGGGTGCTCAATAATATAAAGAAGTAAAATAATTGTTTCTACAATAGGAACAAGGACAGAAAATATCCCAGTGTATCACTGGTACTTTATTTTATCGACCCCGTTAGGATGAAAGGCAAAGTTAACTTCGACGGGATTTGAACTCAGAATGGCAAGGGCCGTAACTCTATGCGTCAAAGCAAGGCGTCCGACCCTCTACCGATACTGCCAATTCACCGCCCTTACAAGAAGTAAAATAATCTAATCTAATATGTATATGCACGAAAATGCAGGAAATGCACTAGAAAGAACGAATATTGATATTATAACAGATATCAATATACCCTCAGACTCCGTACTGTATTGGGATTGCTAATGTAATCTTACTGGTAGAGGAAGAAAAGAGTTGTGTACATATAGCTGTCTTTTATATAGAACTATGGTCTATTTCACGTTTTAGTGATGAGACATATATATTATAAGAATTACTGTCTTATTGTCTATCTGATTCTTAGAGTGTGTGTGTGTGTGTGTGTGTGTGTGTGTGTGTGTGTGTGTGTGTGTGTGTGTGTGTGTGTGTGTGTGTGTGTGTGTGTGTGTGTGTGTGTGTGTGTGTGTGTGTGTGTGTGTGTGCACGTGTGTGGATACACGTGTGTGGATGCACGTGTGTGGGTAGGTGTTTGCAATACGTGCGCGTGATATACATATAATTCGGAGATGTACTTGCTTCGTAAGTGACGTGATCTGAGATCGTGTGTCGAAACACACTTTATTGTACAGTATTCTATTAAGAAATAAAACAAAAGTGAACATGACTATTTTATGGGGTTATCAATTAAATTACAATTAAGCTAAAGGGCAGTGCACTGAGTACCATACCGTTAGAGACGGAAAACAAAATAAATGAAGACAATTGTTAGAAACAACGCAAAATACGAGAAAACTGGCATACAGCACAATACCATTTCACTAAAGTGTCATCAGTTGGATCGAATTTGAAGCCATACAGCAATGCTTACGCATACAGATATATATATGTGAGGGCGTGGTGGAGGAAGAGTCCTCAGATATGCCTCCCAGAAGGCTCTATCCGAAACAACCGTCTCCAGATAATCCAGTTGGATCTCAAAGCGAAACGAATCGAACTTATGAATGTTATCTATCTTGCTCGCTCGAGATCTGCTTTTGAGTCTGCTTCCGGTTGGCTTTGTCCGCAAAATCTGTCCAGCGACTATTTCCTGTGGCATTCTAACCACATGTCCATGGTACCGGTGCTGTGTTGCTTCGATGTGGAAAGATAGTAGTTCTACCTGGAGCGACTCTCTGATATCCCTGCTTCGCACTCTATCGAGTAACATTACCCCAAAGATTCTTCGAAGGAACTTCATTTCGGCCGCTTGTATCTGTGATTGTATTCTTCTGGTCTTTACACAAGGTTCATGACTATAGGTAAGGGTAGGCACGAGCAACGAACTGAAGATAGAGAGTTTGGCTTTTACACCTACTTCATTTCTTCTGATGACCGAGTGTTGAAGCTGGCACATTACTGCATCAGCTCTAGCAATTCTTAAATTTAATTTAGCTTCCTGCCTTTTATCACTCGTGAACACGGCTCCGAGATATTTGAGTTCCACCTGCTTCAATGATTTGTTTAATATTATATTTCACGATATTCATCCTCTCCCTAATGTTTCGTGAATAATTCTATTCATTCTTCAGCCGGTTTCGTTTGCATTAATAAACAAACATATCAAGAATCATGAAGACATCTTAAGTTACGCATAATCTCGTGTGAAACGGGATATCAAATTGGTTTTGTTTTTCTGTTTTTCTAACAGCGAGTGCAATTGTCTAATAGGTTAAGAATTAAAAATAAAATAAAATATCTCAGTTTAATTATTTAATTGTCTAACAGTGATAATACTGTAATGAGGATGAGAAAAATATATAGTTCGTTGTAGATGAAATATAGGCGACGAGAGGGCAGTTAGCATGCTTTGCGGTATTCATTCTGGCTTTCTGCGTTCTGAGTTTAAGTCTCGATTTAGATTTGACTTCGACATTGTTACCATTTCCTTTGCCAAGCTTCTACTATATTGGCAATAATATTCTTTTCTGAATTTGTTATCTAGGATCCAATATACTTGAAATATTTCCCCTCTTTTAGCTTGCGCCATTTTAATGTAACGGTATTTGCTCGGGAGCGATATATATATAGAGTAAACAGAAATAACAACACAATCGGTACAGTATATGGAAGGAATATATTAGGTTAACGCTTGATATAGCAGGGAGAGGGTCTTAACGTTTCGGACGTTGGTCCTTCATCAGAAGAAAGAATGAGAAATAAGATAGATTGAGGGGACGAATGGGTTGGAATTGGATAAAATGTCTTTAGATAAAAATAACAGGTACATTCATGTTGAGATCTCTTGCAAAACTGTTGGTGCTGGCGTTTTGTGTATGATTTATGTTTTTAGAAAAGTGGATGATGGAAAAACCGTTTTGTAAAAAGAGCTATATTTGTGCATGTGCATATATATATATATATATATATATATATATATATACTAGCAGAGGCACCCGGCGTTGCCCGGGAATGAAATTGTTCCTTATATATTAGAAGAAAAAAGCAAAATATGTTGTATAGAAATTTGTTATTCTAAATTCAATTTATTCTTTAATTCGGATACATAATGAAATCAATTCTGAATTCATAATGCAAAACAGAAATAAATAATAGTAATAATAAAGAACGAAAATACAAAATTTACCACTTTTATGAAGGGGGGGGGGGTAAATTCTATAACATGTGTTGAAGGAAATTACGTAAGAACTTCTGGGTAAACAACATTCTTTGTTTTCTGGTTTGGAGCATAGACAAATAAGTCTTGTAAACTACCCACCCAACATAAAGTTGACCATGAAAATAGCAACCAACATAAAATTGACCATGAAAAAAAGCTAGGCTCAATTAAGTGCAAGCCAGTAGATTTCAAAGTCTGACCTTGAACTTTATTAATAGACATTGCGAAGCAAGTCGCACTGGGAATTGTGTTCGTTTGAACTCAAATGGCATGTCTGTTGGTTTGATTGGAATTCTTGGAATGAAAACCTCTTCCCCAGAAGTACATCCAGTGATGATGTTAGCTTCTATCACATTAGGTGATAATGTCTTCTCAATCAACCTTGTCCCATCGCATAATTTAGGAGGATCTAAATTTCTTAGAAGCATTATTGGGACTCCAATCTTCAGGAAAAGATTCTGTGGAGGAGCTCCAGGTTGCTCAAGAGAATTAAGGAACTCTTTTGGGTAGTGGACTGAATCAACTGATTTGTACTCCTTAATTACTGTTGAAATCTTATTCATTAATTCATGGTTAATCCTTGCTACTGTCTCATTTTTGGGAGCAAGAATTGCCCTATCACACAACCATTTGTGTGAATTATAATTATTACTTAAGTCTAGAAATATCATGTTCTTCAATTCAGCTGGTGAATTCACCATGATAGCAATATGAGCCAAATTGATATCACCATTCCCATCAATTCGTACTTTCCCATTTCGTAACTGGAGGAGCCGGGTTGAAAACTGTTCTGTACATTGGTCCCAGTGAAATAAAGCTCACATGTTAGTTTGAAGGAGAATTTCCGTACTTTATTCCATAGGTGCGAAGACTTAATGCATGCTTTTATTTCACCAGTTCTTGTTCCTCTCGGAATGGCTGGTAATGTCTGTCTGAAGTTTCCTGATAAAACTAATGTAACTCTTCCCATAGATGTTGCCGCTTATGTCCTGTAAGATCTTATCAAGAGCTTCCATTGCACCTCTATGTGACATGGTGCATTCATCCCAAATGATCAGATGGCATTGGCGCGACACTTCTGCTGAACCCGAACCTTTGCTTATGTTACAAATTGGACTGTCATTTGTGACCAGGTTTAGCAGTAATTTAAAAGCAGAATGAGCTGTTTGTCCTCCTGGGAGAAGGGTGGCAGCAATGCCAAACGATGCTACGGCAACTGCAATTATTTGTTGTTGCCTTACCTTGGAGAGGAGCAATGTTGTTACAAATGTGCCACCAGGAGCATCAAGAAAGAAAATACCTCCACTTTTTTCTCTGACTGACGAAGTAATTTTATCATATGCATAGCGTTTAGAAGTTTAGGTTCATGTTCATTCACAAATGCAGCCAACTCTGTGATGTCATAATTTGTCTTCTCTTGCTCTGTCTCTTGAAGTTAAATCACTAATTGGACGGTTTGGTTTTGGTAGTTCAGAGGAGGACTCTTGCAATTTTCTGCCTCCCATGGCCAAAACGTGATCCTGAATTTCAATCAGTGCTTGGTTAAAAAATGTTTCAGAGAATTAAATATTGATATCTGGGTTTTCCTGTTGAACTGCATACTTTTAGACCTCAGCCATGTCCTCGCGATGTTTCATCCAAAGCTGTAGGAGACTTCCAAGTTGACACATGTTCAGCATAATTGCAAAAATGTTACGAAGTTTCCTTGGAGAATCTGACACCGATGCTTGAGTCAATGCAAGGTCTCAATGCTCATCATTTTCTAAAAAGCCTTGTTGATAGCATGCTTTCCTATAAGTTTCACACAGACACTCAAATCTTGGAATGATTTGGGACCATGTAATTCATGCAAAAGGAGCCGTAAGTAGTAGCATTCTGCTTGGCTTGGGTGGACACTGTAAAATCTTGCAAGTGCGTCAGCCACACGTTTCCTCTTGTGCCAATTATTGTTTCTCCAGGTGTAATACTTGGGTAATTCTAGGTAAAGGAGTTTTCTTGCATCTTCATCTTTCTTGACACAACTTAAAAAAAAGGCAGTAAGAGTAGTTTCTTTGGGAGAAAGTGCTTGTTGTAAGGCTGTTTGTTTAGTAAAGATAGCCCTTTGGTCATTCTCTAGATGGACACTCAGATGAATGATGATGGGTGGCTCTCATGAATGGAAAAATTGAAGATGCACCAAAAAGCCTCATTGCTACTGATGTATCTTCCTCTCTCATACTGTACAACTTCGTCATTTTTATTTATCTGTTGACTGCCATTCTGCATAAGAGTGTATGTTGCAGCATCTAAACCTTTGTTTATATATTTGCAAACATACTGAATAGGCTTAACAGAGTTGCAGAATTCAACATTGATGTGGGCTTTGAAAGTTTTTGTAAGAAGAGGACAGTAGGGTACACCGATTGTCAATGATGAATTCTTGCTCATTTCTCTTTTTTGTTTCGAAGTGAATCCACTCTGCCCAGGTTTTCTTTTCCTTTAAAGGGGGTAGTCACCTTCTCCAGTTCGGGTTTCTTGTACAGAGGAGCATAGGTAGCTTTTGGTACACTTATTATCCCTCGTGCATGGGGAGGATGGATTAATTGAACCGCAGGGCCTATTTGTGACTTGACAATTTCAGGCAGCAAAGTATCTAGCTGTGGATCAGGCAGTTAAGCTGAGATAAGTTAATAAATATCCTTTGGCCGAAGTTTTTCATGTAACCAAATCAAAATGTGGTATGTGACAATCCTCCATTTTGCCATTCAGTTGTGAACATGTCACATTTGACTGGTCCAAAGACTTCACATTTTTTAGGAGATCCATCGCCTTTATGACTTTAAGTCTGAGCACCCTAGCTATAATATCATGTTGATCTTTGGGTTCTTGATAATGATAAAGCTCACACTTTATTTCATGCCATGTTGGGTTACATGTGAATATGATGAAGAGGTCTGGACGACTATAGTGTTTGATATATATATATAAGTGCATCTTGGGTACGCTCATGCATATACCGTGGAATTCTTGTAAAACTTGATAGAAGAATAACACAAAGCTGTCCAATGTTATCAGCAGCCAATGCTCCTTCATTACTGATTGCATCTCTCAGGTGAATGTAATCTGATGCATGGTGATCTTTCTGATGTGTTCTAATGTAAAGAAGCCTCTCTCCTTCAATTTATGCATACATATCAACTGCAAATTACTAGAAGAGCTCACGTGAACGATGAAGAATATTGAAGTCTTGCTCTCTTAGTATGAAAAGGTAAGCATTGAATCCAACGCAGCTTACTGTTTTGTCAGTGCAGGAGCTCTTGTTTTAAGATCTGTTTTTTTTTTATATACCAAAGTGATATCCATCTTGGCCAAATACACAGATTAATGGATACTGGAGTGCGTCATATGATTGGTGGATTGCATTTATCTGCTGCATCTTAATTCATCTTCCTTGAATAATAATATCTCTCTTCCCATACTCGTCGCTTGTAATAATGGCTGCTACTTCGCGGCAGGGGCATTGTAGCGGCCTCTTCAGCAACAGGCTTTTTGTCTGCATCAATAACTATCTTGTATTCAGTGGTTTGTGCAGATTCTGATGTAGCTATTGTTTGCATGCAACATATCTTGCAGATCACAGATTAACGTTTCTTTCAAATTTGGAAGGTTAAATGACAAAATATAGCTGTAAAAACTGAGGACTTTTGCCTTCAGTTGGCAACAAAGATCCAATACGATGGTATAGTTGACCTTGAACTTTAAAAGTTGGCTTCATGTTCCCTTCTCTTATAATATTGCTACCAAAGGAGGTCATTTGGAAAGCAGAATTATAATTCCTAATGTTTTTCAAGAAGTCCATGCTCCTTGGTGTGTTTCCCAAAAGCAAGGCCTTCAAAGTATCTGAGAGTGTACCAAACATCTGTAAAACAACCATTCCTCCACCACAACACTTAGTGGTGGTTTCTCTTTCCCTTTTCTTTCCTTTACAAAAATTGCACTTTTGACATTGCTCCAATATCAATCAATTTCCCTGTAGAATAATCAGGTTTTGGACCATAGTTGAAAGCTGATCTTTTCCAAGTCCCCTTGAAAAGTGTAACTTGATCAAGTCACATACGTCTGTCCTCTGAGAATTGGCGAAGTCGTGCAGCAACTGTTTGCTCCTGGTTTTTTCTTTGTCTAATCTCTCGCTGACCTATTGTCTCATTGGCAACTCTGGCAGCTTGTCTTGCACCCTCTAAGCGTTTTTCTCTTTCCTTTTTTTACTCTTGGCTCCTGCAGATTGCATTTTGTTGACCTAATTGTTCTAACAGTTTTTCCCTTACCTCTTGTGACTCATTGGCCCTGTGTGCAGTCGCTCTCCTCCGGTCATTTTAATGTATTTGCTGTCGTTGTGAAGGGGACTTTAGTGCCCTTGTTCTGGCTCCCTGTACTCGTCTTTGCTTCAGTGTAGAATACTGATCATCTACATCTACCCCGTCTCCTCTAGTAAAGAGTGAGAACATTTTTCTCTGAAACTTTTTTGAAAATTAAAATGGGGATTAAATGAAAAAAAGGAGTGGAAGTTACGTGAATATCTTCACGGGAGTGATTGAAATAAATAGCGATTGTAGAACGCAGCACGCACGCACACACATACATTCATGCACGCAAACACATACGCGCACACACTCACACATATTGATAGTTTTTACTTTCTGTGGAACACCGCGTGCACGTACGCGTCCACGTACACACGTTAATAGTTATTGTTTTCCTTCCCCTCTTATTTCCACACACATGTATCTACACTGACGCATATACATACAGTATCTCTCTCTCTCTCTCTCTCTCTCTCTCTCTCTCTCTCTCTCTCTCTCTCTCTCTCTCTCTCTCTCTCTCTCTCTCCCGCTATCCCCTTTTCTTTCAACTTCTATAGAAATATGTTCTCTCTCTCTCCGTTTCTTTCTGTATTCTCTCTGTCTTTTTCTCTCCCCTCTCATTCCCTCATTGGCATTATGCACAGACATACAAATACACAGACATCTGCTAATATATAGATATAAGTAGATATAGCTATGAGGATTGCCGTCTCTTATTGATTCTTCGTTATCATCCCATCTGCGTCCATGACTTAGTAGATGACTTTGTAGACCAGCTGTAGATCTGCAAGGTTTACGACACAGGTGACAGAAGAGTTATGCTTTCCATAGGACCGATGGGGTCACTCTGTGGGATACAATATTTATGTATCACCAAGTGTGTTTTTAGTCCGGAACTAGTTCTACACACTTTGTTGCATATCTCGCACGTTGTTTCGCCAGGTGTTTGTTGAGTGATGTTGCGGGTGGTTATCCTTTCATGTGACTTCAGGTGATTAACATAACCAGCCTTTGAGAGGAGTACACGCTGACAGAAATTGCATGTCTAACTACTGATGACTTCATCAAGACTGAACATTTTATGTTCTAGACGACATTCCTCAAAGGTTTTGCAACTGCCCTTTATGCGCTTTCTCCACTCAGCCCTATTTAGTGCTATTTCCTCCCAGTTGTCTAGATCAAATGCCAGCTCTTTGAGGTTGTTCTTGATGCTGTCCCTGAACCTCCAAGATGGAGCTCACCATAAAACAGTTGCTTCGGGATCTTGCATTCTTTCATGTGGACGATATGTCCTGTCCAGCGTATTTGAGAAGATGTTACTTGGGACTCAATGCTTGGACATTCTGCTTTAATAAGGACATGGGTGCCAGGAGTTCTGTCTTGCCACTTGATGTTGAATATGCGCCTTAAACATTTCTGCTGAAAACGCTCAAGCAATTTGATGTGTTTGTGGAATAGCGTACAGGTTTCGGCAGAGTATAAAAGATCAGACAGAACCCATGATCTATACTCACACACCTTGGTATTGTTGGTAATGTTGAGATTTTCTCAAACTCTCTTTTCCAATTTTCCGAAGGTAACAGAGGCCTTCTGGGTGTGCAGATGTATTTCAGCACCCAAGGCGCCATCATATGAGAGTGTACTACCCAAGTAGACAAATTTATCTACTATTCCCAACCTGGTTCCATCAACCATGATATGGGGTTCAGTATGTGGTTCTCGAGGAGCAGGGGTAAAAATTACTTTGGTCTTTTTAAGGCTGATTGTAAGCCCAAATGCTGTACACGAGGATGAGAAACGGTTCATAATGTGTTGCGTCGTGGGTGTAAAGAAGGTCTCTGATCAAAGCTTGAAAAGTTTTTGTCTTAGCATTAAACCTTCTTAAGTTGAAAACTTTTCCCGTGGAAATGCCTCGGAAAAGCCCTAAGTGAATGCCTCTGTCACAATCATGGAAAGCATGTGTGAGCAAGGGAGCAAAGAAGATGGAGAAAAGTGTAAGAGCAGGAATATCACCTTGCTTTACTCCGTTGTCAATTGGGATTTCCCCAGTTAGTTGACCATTGAAGGTAACCCGAGCTTCCATATTTCTGTGCAGCTACTTTAGCATACTCACAAACTTGGGCAGACATCCTACTTTTCCAAGTATTATCCAGAGTGCATCTCTGTTAACTGTGTCAAAGGCCTTCGTTAGGTCGACAAAGAATTGATATAGAGACACACACTGCTTAATGCATTTTTCTCGTATTTGTCTTACAGACAAAATCATGTCAACTGTTCCCCTTCCTCTTCTAAAACCACTCTATGATTCTGGGATAGGGCAGATATCCCCTCCACTGTGTTGAGCAAAAGTCTTGCGAGAACCTTGCCAACAGCTTCCAGCAATTTTTCACCTTTGCCTTTGTATAATAACAGTATACCGTTGGTCCAGTCTTGCGGACCCGGGGTCCCGTTCCAGGAATCAGTGATGAAGTTGTTTATTGCATCTGTTACATTATCACTACCGACTTTCAGCAGTTCGACTGGGGTACTATCTGGACCTGGTGCGTTGCCAGAGTTAACCTGCTTCACTGCCAACTTTATTTCATCAGAAGAGGGAAGTCGACCGTTACGGTGGACTGTTTCACATAGAGGAAGGCCCTCTATCACTCCAAAATTGACTGCTGATGGGTTGTCAAACAGGTCAGTAAAATGTTCTTCCCAACGCTGAAGCATTTTTTATGATATATATATGAATACATACATGCATGCATATGCCCGTGTACCCATATAGCTCAAAATATACAGATCCACATATACCATAACATCCATGCCTGCACACATGCTTATTTACCTAGTTGGTGTTGTCTAGATTCCAATGAAAGAGTCTTGTGTCTATGTTAAAAACCAGCTCTCTATTGGTGAAAATTTATAAAATAATGAAATCAGAAGACCATACATACATTTTGAAATGACTATTATATAGTCGAGTGGATTGGCAGTATCGGTAGAGGGTCGGATGCCATGCTTTGACGTATAGAGTTACGGCCCTTGCCATTCTGAGTTCAAATCCCGCCGAGGTTAACTTTGCCTTTCATCCTCACGGGATCGATAAAATAAAGTACCAGTAATGCGCTGGGTAATTGCTGGCCTTGTGCCAAAAGTAGAAACAATTATAAATAATAATTCAGAAAATAGGATAAAATACCACAGGAGATGGAAACAATGAAGAGAGGTGCATGCGAGTTGTTGACACCCATATCTTTCGAATGACAGGCGAGTGGTACTGCGTTAAGGAACTGCTGACAACTAATTCTGCCATTTTAGAAGACTATAAGCATGTAGTAATATAATTATTACATTTCGGCGGCAGGAATAATCAAGCAAGAAACCGAAAAGACAAAGAGAGGGACTAAATGAACCAATATCTCTTTATATATGCGAAATGTTCACTAACAACTCCAATATATTCGCTTACAACCTGAGAAATGCACCGCGTGAAAACAGCACCCTAGAAGAATCACTACCTCTTTACGAACAACTGACGTTGTGGAACTCGTTGTGAGCGGCTCCTATACCCGGTGTTTAATGTTCTCGCCCGGGATTCGAGAGATGCAATAGTTCGATTCCTCGCAGGCACCTCTGTCCACTTTTTCTGTCTCCGATGGGTATTTTATGCGATTTTCTCAACTAATATAGTGATCGGCTATATTGCAATCATTTCTACGTTGGGACGTACGAATTTCAAACTTACCCAATGCTTTGTAAGTCATCACACGTCTGAGTTACAGGCTAAATAGACTACTAAACTTTACTATATATACAGTATGTGTGGGGTGGGAGGTTGTGTGCATCTCACAAAAGGAAAACAAAAACTGTCTTTCTATAGTCGAAGTTACGCAATAGTTTCATCCTAACCTTAAATTTAAACGTACTGCCAATTCATGGCAGAAGAAGAAGAAGAAGAAGAATTTCATTCAATTACCCAAAGCACCAAATTTCAGTTTAGTTCTAATTAAATTAAAAGCATGCTTTCTTTACTTGGTTTAAGAAGAAATCCTTAAAGTGTTTTATAGTACTTTTATCGTATTTATACTTTTGATGATACAATTGTTGTTCTTGGTTTTCTTTAGTTGACCCTGCCAATTCCATCTCAGAAAACTGATCTCAATCAAATGTTCTAAGATGAATTGTATCATCATTGTTACTGCTACTACTACTACTACTACTACTACTACTACTACTACTACTACTCCTACTACTACTACTATTGCACCTGCTGCTGCTGCTGCTACTACTGCTACTAATAATAATAACAATAATAATAATTGTTTCTAATTTTAGCATATCTAATAGATGTATCAATCTCCACAGACGCCAATATATCTTCCAAATAAATAAAGAAACTCTCCAAATATAAAGATCTAAAGATAGAAATGACTCGAATATGGAAAATGAAAACAGAAACAATACCTATAATAATAGTTGCTCTAGGAATGATAAAAACAAAACACACAGACAAATACATAGCCCAAACCCCAGGACTTACAAATATATACAGCATACAAAAGATAGCACTACTAGACACTGCACACATATTACTAAAAGTACTATCAATATAATAGAAACAATATCAGCAAAAACTATACTGCTCATACCCAAGGCGCACATATCTGTGATCGGTAAAGCAGTAATGATTTGCAATAAAAATAAAAATGATAATGGAAATAATAGTAATAATAAAAGTGTCGAATCTGTGATGAGCATGTTCAGAGCATAGACCACCTGGTTTTAGGCTGAAAGGTATTACCTGCCCAAGAATATAAAATGAGGCATGATAGAGTGACGCAATACTTATACTGGGTAATGTGCAGATTCTCTGGTCTGAAAACAAAGGGAAAATGGTACAACTATAACCCAGAAGCAGTAACGGGAGGCGAGAACGTGACAATCTTCTGCAATTTCCCTGTGAATACTGACAGAACACTCAAGGCTAACAGACCTTATATAATTGTGAAGGACCATAAAGAGAAAACATGCTTCTTAATTGACATGAGCATTCTGTCAGATAGTAACATCTGCTCGAAAGAGTTCGGAAACTCAGTAAGTATAGAAAATGTGGCATCTTAAGGCCTGTATAATACCAGTGATAGTCGGCACACTTGGAATGATAAAAAAAAAGGTACTAAAAAATATTTGGACCAGATACCTGGAAAGCCATTGCTGCAAGAGATACAAAAAATAGGGATCACTGGTACTGCCCATGTACTAAGAATGACATTATCAATTTAAAACTTTTGCAAGGACATTTACTGTTGTTTGTGTTCTTGTGGCATCATTTGTGTGACAATTGACTGTAAAATGTGTGTATTATCAAAGTTTGCCTCAAGTGTCAGGTTGATACTGCATGATTTGGAAAGAATTCAGAACTCAAAGGAAGTTTCAAATCATAATAGTAATTATTATTATGATAATTATCATATATATATATACGTATATGCAACGATGGTTGCCGAACACTGTACGGCTACTAATTCGGGCTGTTTGTTTACAAACAAACCGAGCATTATAATAAATGTTCGTTAAACCCATACGTACATATATATATATATATATGTGCATGTATGTATATACATACTAGTGTACGTCTGTATACATATATGTGTGTACGTATACATACTTATATTTAAGTATCAGCCGTACTAAGAGTGAGAAATGAAATTTAATTTTTTCCATTTATCGTTTTCGGCACACCCGGCCGACTAACTCAATTGATATGCAAATTAGGCTGCTCATACGTTAATATGCATAAGGAAAGTGTATACTTTCAAACGTTCAATCGACTGACAGGAAGGTATACGGTGCTGATGACAGCTAATAAGCTAGAAACTAGTTCATCGTTCCTTAGTCAGTGTTGAACAAAAGGGCAACGATGGTTGCCGAACATTGTACGGCTACTAATTCGGGCTGTTTGTTTACAAACAAACCGAACATTATAATAAATGTTCGGTAAACCCCTACGTACATATATATATGTGTGCATGTATGTATATACATACTAGTGTGCGTCTGTATACATATATGTATGTACGTATACATGCTTATATATATATATATATATATATATATATATATATATATATATATATTATTATTATTAGAAATGTTAGCTATCGCCATATTTTGACTAAAGAAATTAAAGAAATTATTTAGCCTGATAGTGGGGTTAAGAACCCTCGGAGAAATGGAAAAAGATGAGTATTGACGTACATGTACGTCAATACTCATCTTTTTCCATTTCTCCGAGGGTTCTTAACCCCACTATCAGGCTAAATAATTTCTTTAATTTCTTTAGTCAAAATACGGCGATAGCTAACATTTCTAATAATTTCAAATCCATTCGCTGTTTCGAAAATATTCTTACTTGATATATATATATATATATATATATATATATATATATATATATATATATATATATATATATATATATATATACATATATATATATATATATTTGTGTATAGTGGTAGCTATGGTGCTTCCGTAGGCGGTATGCCAAAATTAGCACTCGATATTCATCAGAGTAGAGTGTAGATATTATCAAGAAAACGAAAAATCAGTGATGCATCTGGACTTAGTTTATTTCGTGTTACAAATGTTTCGCCGGCATAGATAGCTATAACGCGAGGGTATCTCCGATACTAGTGAATAAGGCCCTAATAAGCGCCATGGCCAGATCTAGCCTCACTAGAGACGAGACCAACCTCATAGTAGCAGCCAGAAAGACGCTAATTAGTTTCGAAAACAAGTTATGGGAGAGGAGGGACAGACCCGACAGTTTCGATATCACCATGGGGTCAAGTGACTCGGCACAGGTGACCGACCTGGTGGGGATATATCTCATCCATAGGCTGACGGAGGAGATCCCGGGGATCGGAGGTGGAATATACAGAGACGACGCACTTTTCACCTTCCGTTCCCTTAACCCCAGTCAGATGGAGCGCATGAGGAAGCGCATATCGCATTTTTTTATACAATACGGCTTATCCGTGACAATTGACACTAGCACTAAGACAGTCAATTTCCTGGACGTTAGCTTGGAAATGAATACGGGCATCCACAGACCGTACCATAAGCCCAACGAAAACCTGCAATATGTGAACAGGCAATCGAATCACCCTAAGTCAGTCATAGAAGCCATAGTTAAAGGGGTGTCAAAACGCGTATCCACCCTGTCGTCGAACGCAGAAGTGTTTAAACAGCACGCCGAATACTATAATGAGGCACTGCGCAGGGCCGGTTACAAAGACACCATAGTATATACCCCAGATAGAGTAGAGCCTAACGATATGGCGTGCAGAAATGCCAATAGTGGTGGCGCCTCCCTAGGTAGAAGAATTGACCCGGTAGCAGTAGCCAGGAACACAAATAACAACACTACTAACATTAATGACACAGGACCGACCAGAGATAAGACTAAGGCACCCATGGGAGCCAGACCACCCGGTGTGCGGAGGCATGGGCCTGGCACGCACACTGCATACTCCGTGGCAACTGGGACCTTGGACAGGACTTCGACAAACAAGAACGGGGCACACACCACGGAGCACGACCAGCCTAGTTCTAGTGTCACAGCACTGACAATAGCATCACATAGACCTAAGGGGAATAGACGTATAGATGACCACATAGAACGAGGTAAATCTATAACTGTAGAACATAACCACGACGAACGTAGTGGGCAAATAGACAGTGTCAATACACGAGACGAAATTGTGGTTGGGAAGAGCACTGGACGGACACCGAGCCCTGAACACAACAACATGAATCCACGCACACGAAGGAACAGATCTAAGGCCGTTACCTGGTTCAATGCGCCTTATTCAAAACATGTACGCACCAACCTGCCAGGACTTTTCTTCCGAGCGCTGGATGAGTGATTTCCGACGACAAATAAGTACCACAAAATCTTCAACAGCCACACGGTGAAATTTTCCTCCTAACGGCGTCGAATATGGCCGACTATATGGCTAGAACTAACGCGGTGAAGATGGCACACACTGGCCGTCAACCGCGCCGACAGAGTGACCATGTTTCGGAGCGCGGAGAACCACCTAGGGACCTGCCTTCAAATGACAACCCGGACCCCGAGGCGACCAGAACCCCCGTCAAGGGCGATATGGTCCAACACCGGGAGGGAAATAGTGGCATGGGGGGACAAGTGTGGCGGCGGTACAGCACACTCAGAACCTTGAGAGGGCCATTACAGATCTGGGCCCGGACATCGGACGCACAAGAATTGACAGCAGAACTTGCAACTGTAGAGCGGGTACCCAGTGCCCCCTACAGGGAAAATGCTTAATGAAGGACCTATTATACAAGTGTGTGGTTACGACCCAGAATGCGCATCAGAGCTACATAGGCGCAACATCCACGACCTTTTAAATCGCGGATGTATAATCACACGAATTCCTTTAGGGACCGTAGCAAAAGGCACTCCACTAGGTTAGCGGACCTCGTGTGGGACATGAAAGACCAAAGCACCCCCATACGTCCTGGAATGGAGTATCGTTCTCCACGTGCGTGCATATTCGGCCGGAAGTAGAAAGTGCCCACTGTGCCTACACGAGACCATGGAGATAGTCAGACTGAAGGATGACGCCGTCAACCTGAAGTCTGAAATTATCATGACATGCAGACACCAGAGAAGATGCACTTTTGCAGCATGGAATCCGCCGGGTGGCGCAGCCAGGGGGCACGAGAATGAGAACGTACAGACCCGATTGGCCTAGCGGGATGAGGGCACTTGACGACATACCATGATGACGACGTCCGACCCGAGGGGCAATCATATGTAGACCGGGTGCGCACGTGACCGGGCACGCAACATTGGAAGATGCACTGCATGGGCCGAGACCGGCTGACACTGAGCCCACTGCCGCCCGGACCTGTGCACTAAACGTTTAGAACAGCACACCCCAGACACGGTGCCATTTTTTCTCTTTTATTTTACCCCTTCCTTTATTTTACCCCTTCTTTTCCTGCACCTTTATGCAGTTACATACAGATTTAATGTACCCTATAATATTGTAAATTTATTTACATATTTTATTTTATTATCATATTTTGTTTATGTTCACGAGTTCTTTTTATGTGTGGACACACATGTGTGTGGACACACATGTGTGTGGGTATATGTGCGTGCGTGTGTGTGTGTGTGTAGATGCGTATGTATGTGTATGTATATGTATGCGTGGGTGGGTATTGGCGTGTGTGTATGGGGATGTGTGCGTGGGTGCACGAGCTTATGCGCGCATGTACCTGCAGACATGTGCACATATATATACATATGTGGCAGAATGTGGGTGTATGTGTGGGGGGGGGGTGTATACTTGTGTCTATATGTGAGCATATATGTGTATATATATATATATATATATATATATATATATATATAAGATCAAAAGATTGTTAAAAGAGTTGCATGTATATTATTATGCGCATTTCAAAAACAAATATCATCATGAGATGACATTTGCGTTTTCGTCAGATAAAATAGGGAGACATGATATGAAGGTTAAAAAACACTTGTGAATAGTGCAGTTTTAAATCAACATATCAAACTGTAGGGTGCTACTTATCGGATATTTGCATTGCTTTATTGTACTACAATAAAACTCACCTCCTACATTATATATATATATATATATATATATATATATATATATATATATATATATGTGTGTGTATGAGTGAGTAAGTACGTATAGCCACATATGAGTAGGTGTGTGTGTGTGCGGGCGGGTAAATGTGTGTATACATGTGTGGATGTGTATGGGTGTATATATGTCGTTGTGTGTGTGGGTGCAGGTGCATGCATTCACGGGCCTCTATATGTGTGTATATGTATTTGTGCTTACATGTATGTGTTTATGTGCATCTCTTGGGAATGTGTGCGGATGTATATATATGAACTATATAGGTTTTTTTCATTATTATTATTATTATTCATGTTGTATTATTTTATCACATACCCTCTATGCATACCCGTATATATGCGTATATGTACGTATGAGTATGTGTGCGTGTGCGTCTGTGTATGTGTGTGCATATATGTATACGTAGGTGAGTATGTGTATGTGTGTATGTGTGTATATATGTATAATAGGGGGATATATGTATATATATATATATATAGGAACGAGTAGGACCCATCTAGGACCTCAAAGATAACAATATTACCTATGATCTCACTTGGAGCTTACTGCCCAGAGCCAACTCTTACACGGGAGGACGCCGTCCGTGCAATTTATGCTCGGAGGAAACTCTATAAATGCTGTTTTCGACGGACTAAACAAGAAAGACGAACTGGTAACTGCATGCAAACACAGATTTCGTAGGACTTACCTCGCCCTCAAACCCCATAATGACACGGGGGGGGGGGTAGACAAGGGCTATAACACCCCACTTGCCGACTTTGTAATGAGTAACCCCTGCTTGCAAAGGTAGACGTAAGATCTTCTTTTATATCTTTTTATCGTTTCCTCTGTGTTTCCTTCTTTCCCCCATCCCTTCCCGGTCCTTCCTCCCCGGTCCTCCTTCTTTGTCGTCGTCCTTTTCGTTTTCTCGCCCGCCCGGGGCGGCCCCTCGGTCTTTTGCGGCTTCGGTGCCCCCACCCCCGTCCCCTATTCTGTGGTAGAATTGGCCGACTCCGCTTTTTGTAGCAGATGTGGTGGACCCCAGATACTTGCTTTCTTATCCGATGACTGCCACATTTCCGTGCTTTCTACATTTCTTAGTGGTATCTCTGCTTTAATTTCTCGTATATCAGTATTTGGGGGGGGGGGGGGGTTCTGAATTAATTTTCCGTATCAAATTTTTCATATACCTCGTACGAGCATTTATGTAGTTTGCACTAGAATTTTTGTATCGTAGTGGCACCCTTAGAGATAGTATTAGTATTCATTTTCGGGATTCTAAATTATTATTTCGTATTAGTTTCGGGACTCTGAATTATTATTTCGTGGTAGTTTATTTAGTATTTTGGCCCCCCACTTGTTGACCTGTCACCGTAAGATATACTCGGTTG
>OZ024740.1:241036184-241086184 GCA_964016885.1 Eledone cirrhosa | reverse complement strand
CGCAGCAAGCAATTACTCTCAGATGATTTTATACGCATTACGCATTGAAACAGATGTACAATGATTTCATAAGTATTAACAAGCATACACATGCGTTTACACAATATCGATTATACGTGTGTATGCATATATATATATGTGTGTGTGTGTGTGTGCGCGCGTGTGTGTATATGTGTTTGTGTGTGCATGTATATATATATATATATATATTTATATATATATATAATAAAATATTTACGTATCGAGAGAGAGAAAAAAAGGAAGGATAGGTGATACATGTAGTTATTTTCCAAATAGCGTATACCAAAGGTGCTCAATACTAGTGCCGGCAGTATTAAATATTCGAAGTGTTAATATTTAGTGGGCGAGGGAGTTAGCAGAGCGTAAACACGTGGAAAAGTAAGAAATCGGAGAATAGACCGTTAAAACATGTTTATTTAAAACAACACCTACGTACGTTTCGCCCAGTTGGGCTTGTCAAGGGCATAAATAACTAAAAGTGTTCCTTACATTGCTCGGAAAGAGTTTTTAGGGTTAAGTTCACGTCAAGATATATTCTTTGAAAAAAAAAGCGTGTTTTGATTTTGCAGTAGGTCAAGGGAGATAACTCTGGCCGGTGTTAGGGCAGTCTTTCCCGGACAAATTTTTTATCCGTTACAAGATGTGGTTACAACCTTACCATTGTCGATACGCACGGGGTCATGTAATCAACGCTTATTTTGAGATGTTTGTTTTTCCGCAGCTGCTTGCCTGGGTCGTTTGAGGCTGGGTCTGGGATGCATGGTTAGTTTCCTGGGTGTTTTTTTGCAGCGCCTGCCCGCCTGGGTGTTAAGGCTTGTTGCAGGGAGACCCGGTACACGGTTTCACTCCTCATCCTCAAACCATCTGAAGAAGGATATTTTTAAGCGATGTGTACAACTTATCGTCGTTTCAGCTCTGCTGTTGATGAGCTCGTGGGGTGCAGTTATGATGTGGTAGAGCTCCATGAGGCAAATACGTGCTCTGGGTAACGAGGGAGCCAAAGCTGTTAGCTGGGCCCGGGTTACAGAGGCGAAAAGTGACAACAAGTCAACGATTCGGTCTTTGGCTCCCTCGTTACCCAGAGCACGTATTTGCTTCTGACAACGCAGCCCTCGTGCTTTGCGTCGAAGAACTGGTCCAAAGCCGTTCTCGTTGCTAGCACGCTGGCTACGTTGCCACTTCTAATTGCCTCTTCTACTTTATCTACCAGTTCCTTCTCGGTCCTATTTCTATCTAACGCTAATTTTTTACTAAAAACTAACGAGTCTAATCTAACTGCCCTCTTGAGAGAGTACCACCATCTGTTGTTGACAATGGCCCCTGTCAAGTGCTATTTAACTAAGTTGCTAATCCTTCTACTGTAGGCTTTGCATGTCGGTAACGACAAGTTCAGCTTCCAGTAGCCGGGTCCCTGTCTATGGGTTTTATCAAGGTTGACCATGCAGGTCACTAGTTTGTGATCTGAATAGGCAACCATGAACATTTGTGGACAGCTTAACATGTCCATATCGTTATTTCTAACTAGAACCCTATCTAGGTACGATCTAGATGTTCCGCTAAGATTAGTCCACGTCCACAGTGGCACAGTCGGAAAATCTAGTCGATATTTATCGGCCAAGTCAAATCAGCCGATTAACTGTTTGAGGCTGTTACACCCCCTTTATCGGGACATGCTCCCGCATAGTCCGAACGTACATCTAGGATTCCATTCCAGTCCCCTCACTAAAAGCAAGGAGCGGGACATTCCCAGAAAAGTCTCTAGACGTTTGAAGAAGTCTGGCCGCGGAGTCCCGGATGGGGCATATGCGGCCACAGGCCTGAAGGCTCCATCTTCACTACCGTCAACGTCTAGGACCACCAGTCGACCCTCTGGGTCCAGATATACCGTCTGTGTTACGAGGCCCAGATGTTTCCTCAGCAAAACGGCAACTCCACCCCCACCTCCCGGCTGACATAGAGATACGTAGATCTCATAGTCATCGAAGATGGGAGCCAGCTGTCGCTCGCTGTGGATCCTGGACTCGCAGATAGCAATTACATCTATACTGTGCGACCTGAGGTCGTTTAAGAGTTTGCCCTGTTTCCAGGGCATCCCTAGGCCGTGCACATTCACACAACCGACTCTTACATTCGCCATGTCGGTGAGGAAGAGTTGGAAAAGAAAAGGAAGAGTTCACTTATCTTTTCGTTTCCATGGAGGTGTTGGGGGGATTGTCTGGGTGGGTGGTGGTTTCCGGCGGGGTGGGGACGGAGATGTTTCGTGGGGAGGGGGTGTCTGGTGGTATAGGGGTGTCTGGGGTGGGGAGACATTTGAGAAGGACGCGGTTAAGTGGTTTCACGCAGGAATTCCCCACGTCCTTTTCAAATGTTTCTTTTAGGGGCCTATAAGTTTGTATAGGGACCCTAATCAGTTTTAGGTTCGATTTTTTATTATTTTTATTAGAGTTTGCGAAAGTTTTCCCTTCGGTTTTCACCGAAGGGTTGTTCGTGATGGTCTACATTAGTGTTTTGTTTTCAGTGTTTATGTATGTGTAAGTGTAATTTTCTTGTGCTGTGTTTGTTTTTGTCTGTAGTTCTTGTGTGTGCTTTCGTTTTGTTGTAGGCATTTTGTTTTCAGGAGGTGGGGGTTTTGTTTGTGATGTTTTTGTTGTTTGTGTTGGTGGTTGTATATTTGTGATAGTGTTTGCTGGTTTTTTGTTTTTGTGGTGCTTTTTTTTCTTTTCGAGCGATGGGGTTCTCCCTCGTCTTCACTGGGTGATGACGAGATAGCCTCATCTGTTGTATCGTCTGTGTGATTGGGGAGGGGTATGTCTTGGGGAGCTGTTGTGTCTGTACGTTTTTTTTGCAATGGTTTTAGGTGGAGTGGGGTTGGGTGGGACTGTGTTTGTTGTGGTTATTTTTGTGTGTTGGTGTTGTTGTTGTGGTGGTGGTGGTGGTGGTGGTGGTTGTGTTATTTTGATGGGTGTCGGCAAAAGAGTCTTTTTTTTACTCATTAATTGAGGACAGGAAGCCCTCAGGTGACCCCTGCTAAAGCAGTGGTAACATGAAGGCTGCCTACCCTCAACCGAAAAGTTTATGTAGGTGAGTCCGTCCAGGAGTACACGTTGTGGGATCCTAGCTATTCGTTCTGGGCTCATTTGCACCAGAACTTCAACACTAGTCCCATTAAATACATCTCGGGGGGGACTTTCCTACTGAAAGTATTCTGTCTTCATCAAAATTGATGAAGCCGCACAGTATCCACCATATGTTTACCTTTGGTGTGACACTTGTGATTCTAATCTTGTGTGTCCTTTTTCCCATGTATGTGGGGAAAAAGGTATACAGGTTGTATACAATTGGCGACACAGAGTAATTTTGGGCCGTCAATTGATCCTTCATGAGTACCGAAATACTCCCAAAGATCTTTGAATGAATGAAATATCATTGAATTTTTGAAAACCCGTTCAATTTCTTTCTGTGACAATTGGACCGGTTCTCGGGTAGAATTAGAAACTGTCCTAAAAACTATCATTTTGAGGGCAGTTTCCTTTCGAATTTCTACAGAGGAATTGATGCTGAAAGCACCATTCTTTTCAAAAGTAACACATCTCCTAGCGTCCTTTAGAAGTTATTCGGCATTTGATATGTCGAGATATGTTAGTTCCTCCTTTTTCTGAACTGTCTGTGAAAAGGAGATTTTCGGTTTCTTTGTGGAATTATCCGTGTTGGTGGTGTTGTCATTACTGTTGTTATTGTTGTTGTTGTTCTTGTTGTCACTGATGTTGATATTGTTCGTATTTTCCTTGGTGTTGGTGTTGTTGTCTTTGATGCTGGTATTATTGGTGTTGTCTTTATTTTTTCTTTGTTGTTGTTGTCATTGTTGTTTTTATCATCATTATTGGTGTTGTTGTTGTTATTTTTGTTGTCATTGTACTGTTTGGTGTCATTCGTGTCATTATTATTTTTTGGGGTGGATTGGCAGTATCGGTAGAGGATCGGATGCCATGCTTTGAAGCATAGAGTTACCTCCCTGTATGATCTGAGTTCAAATCCCGCCGAGGTTAACTTTGCCTTTCATCCTTCCGGGGTCGATAGAATAAAGAACCAGTATTGGGTAATTGCTGGCCTTGTGCCAAAAGTAGAAACAATTATTATTTTTTTTGTTTGGATTTAAATCCAATTTTACAATTTTATTTCTTCTTTCCATCTCCATAGTATCTATGGAGAAGGAAAGGGAAGAAGACGACGTTGACTGCGAGCTATGTAGTCTTACCGACTCTCCACTACCATTATCGCCAAACGCAGCGTTCATAGCGTACAAACTTCTTACGATATTTTTTCAAAATTCGATAGAGAAAAATTTTTTCAAACGAATATTTCGTCAATGGGAGGGGCGAAAATGAGTTGACTCACCGCCTGAAGGTCCAGATGGGGGGGGGGGGTCAACTTACACAACAATATAAAATTTAACTGAAAAGTCACGGTTTTTCTTTCATAAATTTACAGAGAGAGAGATAGATATGTATAGATATAGATATAGATATATATAGGTATATATGTATGTATGTATATATTTATATATATATATATATGTGTGTGTGTGTGTGTACACGGTAGAGACCTGCGATTCCTTATTAAAGACTTCTCCCCGAAACGTTGAACCCTCCTCCTCTTTCTCCAAGCGATCCTGGAAAGAAATAATGCAGTTATTAATAAGATTTCACAGGTCTAGTATCAATCACAGTCAGCCTGTGAATTTTTCAGCCTACCCTCGAATATATATATATGTAGAGAGAGAGGGGGGTATGCGTGCGCGGGCCTGTAATTCCTGATGAAAGACTTCTCGCCGAAACGTTGAACCATCCTCCCCTTTCGCCAAGCGTGAACTTAATATAATTGTGTATTTGTGCAGTCCTATGTTTGTTGTTTTATTTCATTTATTAACTAACCCCGTTTAGTCAGCATGTTTACCGTAAAAATATAGCTCCTACTTGTTGAGCGCTTTATGGTGCGTACGATACATATGATGAAGTGAAGGCCTCAGCTATCAAAAACACCCGTGAAATCCCTTTACCGCTGGAACTAATTACACCTATTGGATATCACTGCCAGTGGATACACCTAACATAAAGAACAAACATTCGATCGGAAGACTAAGAGGACCAAAATCAACGTAAAATCTCTTATTTTCCCGCAATAACCTTGATATCGCATGGAAGCCTGGAGCAAGACTCTCTTACATAATCCCTCTCTCGCCTCATCGGACCGATACATAACGAACAAATTTAAATCCGAGTTACCTGGACCTGCTTGATCAAAGTTCCCACGGAACTGAGAATATAACTGAAATCTTTATAATTCGTCACCTATATCTTTATTTCCCTTTCGGCATCTTTTTTTTTTCATTTCTTTCATTTTGAATCTCTATATATTTTTATTTTTACTCATGTTTATTTGTTTGCTTGATTGAGATATTAACTAATCAATTGATTAATTATTACGTTTTATAATTTAAATTTCTCTGCTATGTTTCGTTAAGGTGTTCAGTATTTTCCCATCTTCATTAGTAACCCGATTAATAGGTTTCTCTACCTATCTATAATACACTATAGATAGTATACTTCATATAATATGAAATATTCAATTGTTAATCACTACTTCTCAATATTTAATATTCAATATTGAACCCTATTATGTAATTTCTAACACTAATTCATATATCTTCCCATTTATTTTTAATTATTTTTAAATAGTGGTTCTGAAGTTTTTGTTTGTTTGTTTTTTTAGTTAAAGCCCCTTATAACCCTGAAAAAAATACCACGGAGGCGGAGGGGGTATTTATATCAAAGCCGTAGAAGAGGTGGTTTGAGGAGGCGAGAAGTATGAGTAATGGTAGCTATCCAGCAGTCACTACACTTCAAAGGTTACTCGACCAAAGGGAGTTATAAACAATATATAGAGAAACACGCCTCCGTGGTATTTTTTTCAGGGTTATAAGGGGCTTAGCTCTGTTTCTTGACCGCTGTATCACGTGATTGACTCCCCCTCCGCCTTTTCGAGATTCTATCTCGCGCATCACAGACGTGTTTTGAAACCCTTAATGAGGTATCCCCTTGATAAGTCGGCAGACCTCACAAAAGCTCTATATCTCTATGATGTAGTGTTTTTGCATAATATGCCACGAAACTACGTAGTCGGGGACTATAGAAGCAGTTTAGGTATGATATATATTATTACTAATTATATCTAATGTTTCTTCTCTCTTCATAATGTATTATATATATATATATTAAAATAAATTTTTTGCTGAAAGGTAAAATTATTACGAGTATTAGAGATATTCATATTTAGAAATATTAAAATATTAAAAATATTAATAATTTTAAATTGTTAAAGAGGATAGGATCATTTTGAAGGATTATAGGAATATTATAAATTAACTATAGTTCTGAACGTGGAATTTTGGCGATGTCTGCAAGAAGAAAATAACTCTGTCCTGAGATTAATAGAGTTTTGACACTTAATTATATAAAAAATTTCTTCGATACACAATTTACAGAATCTTGATAAAGCCATATTTCAGTATGCATGTGCTTTCGAAATCGTTTTCCAAGATATTGAATAGTCTATATTCTTGCCTTTTAAGTTCCATATAAGATATGAAAGTGAAGTAGAAGATTTTTTATCAGATCTTTTAAAAGTATGATTATGGTTAATCCAGCGTTCTTTAAATTTTGTAGAAGTGGCACCAACATAGTTAAATATTTTATCTTTAGTTTTAACTGTGCACGATATACCATTATTAATAAACAATATACCATTTTATCTAAACAATTATTTTGTAAAGGGCAGTTTGATTTGATTCTACAGTTACATTTTATGGAGTTGTTGCTGGATATTGCTAAAAATATTATTATTGCTATTTTGGTTATTTTGGTTAGGGTTTAAATTTAAGTTTCTATTATTAATTCTATTTATATTTTGTGCTAGGTTCATAGTAGTAGAAATGCCTGTTAACAATAGAGTGGTATCTGAGGGCATTAGGAAAACATTTATCTAGTGATTTAAAGAATAGCTTTGCTAAAGGTGTTTTAACGCTTAATGAGAATGGGGGAGTACCAAATAATATTTCTAGTTCTAGTTTTTTTGTTTGGTTTAGTGTTTAAGTTAAATTGTTTATTATTATTATAATTAATACTAGGATGATTTGCCATCTTTTTGTTATCAATGTATTTAATTTTATTCGAATATCCTGCTCTATTTAAAGCTTCATTATAATATTCGGCCTTATCATCAAAAATATTTATATTAGCAGAGATGCGTGAAATCCGTTGCTGGACACTATTGACAATAGTGTTTTTAATACTTCTAGGATGATTAGAGTTAAAAGTTACGTAATTTAGATTTTCGTTAATTTTATGGAAAGGATAGTAAAGACCTGTGCTAAGGTTTAAGGTTACGTCTAAGAAGTTAACGATTTTGTAGTTATTCTCTATTTCTAACTTAAGGTTGTAGTTATTGAAGAATTGTATTATGGATTTTCTTATCCTATTAATTTCACAATTACTATGGTTTTCAATTAAAAGCAGCATATTGTCACGATATAGACCACCGGTCATCTCTGGCATGTTACTATGCAGTACATAAATAAACCAACAAGATCCGTTATTTGCGCCGAGTCAGATGATCCCATAGTGATATCAAAATTGTTTTTTCTGTCGGCTCTTGTCCAGAGATAATTATTGAATTCTATTAGTGTTTTCCGTGCTGTTAGAATTATATTCATTTCATCACTAGATAGGTCTGTATGTTTAGATGCATAGATAAGAGCCTTATTGAGTAAGCTAGGAGTAATAGAGGAGTAGTAATTTGCAATATCCATTTGAATGAATTTATTGTTATGTTTTAATTTTATGTTATTGAACCAATCTATAACTTCGTTAGTACCGTTCCATAGTTTCAGGTGTGATTTTTCTTTATAACCTACTACAAAATTGTAATAAGATAAATACTTACAAACATAATTCTCCATATAAGTATATACATAATATAGGTAAATATTCAAATTTTTCCCCCAAATATAAGGTCTTCTTTTCTTTTTTCTTTTTTCTTTTTTTTCTTTTTCTTCCTTTTCTTTCTTTCTTTCCTACTAATACAAACACATATCTAAATTATCCATAGCGTCTAAAATAACGGTTTTTTTTCAAACATATACCTCAACCTCATTTACATATTCATTTGCATACTCATCTTAACAATTTTGAAAAATCTGTCTCTAAGTCCACTATCTAAGGAAAATTTCCACCGTTAAGGTATGTTCTTTGGCTATGTCAAAATTTATAAAACACACTTTGTATTTTATCTGATGAAAGCGTACCAAAGTTTTTGGTACCCTTGAAATATATATAATAGAATAAATATGGTTTTATAAATATAATTTCCATTTATTTAATAACATTGAATATTATACTCCAGAAAATATGTCGTGTGCTCTGAATCAGTTATAAACATTTATATTTGTTGAATTACCAACAAATTGAATATCCCTTCTGCTTATATATATGTGTGTGTGTGTGTGTGTGTGTGTGTGTGTGTGTGTGTGTGTGTGTGTGTGTGTGTGTGTGTGTGTGTGTGTGTGTGTGTGTGTGTATCTATGGTCGGGTCGTCGGTGACTAAACCAGCAACCCCACCAAGTTTACTTGGTGAGGAGGGTGATTGTGGACACCCTGCAGGACAAAAAACAAAACCTGACAAAGGGCGAAAGAACTCATATGAGTCAACGGCCATCCGAAAGTGTGTAAATATGTATATACACATGTACCGCGCGGTTAAACCACAGGGAGTGAAGGACCTCTAACCTTTGTCAGGGCATTCTTCTAGGAGAAGGCAATTCAGGAAACTGGGATAACTCCAATATAAAACCTACGGCTCAGTAGTTACCATGATGTTGATCTTTTCTTCTTTTTGGGTTATAGCTACTCTCGCTCAGGGAGTGGGATTGGCTCAGTGTACAGTCTTTCCTCACTTTAAAAAATATCTTCATGCACAGGCATTGCACGATAGAATTAATTAAAAATTATTAATAATGGTATATCGTGCAATGGCCATACTCGATAACGAGGGGGCAGCCATCATGTATATATATATAATTCAAAATCTGAGCACACGTTATATAGACAGACAAAGAGAAAACACAATATATCCCTTTTCCCTTAGCTGTCGGTAATTTATATACAATGCCAGTCTGTCCATGTACTAAAGGCTTCAGATTTTGAATTGTTATATATATGTTATTTGCCACGGCCAACGCAGGCCTTCCCTAACTTCTATATATAAATACACCATCTGCGATCTCTGCTTCCTCATATTCGTTTTCTTCTTCCCTTCTCACTTTCTTCCCCACATTTCCTTCTCTCAGTATACTCACAACACGAAAGTTTCCTAATTTATGTGTACGGAATTGGCAGTATCGGTAAAGAGTCGGACGCCATGCTTTTTAGCATAGTTACGTCCCTTTACAGTCTGAGTTCAAATCCCGCCGAGGTTAACTTTGCCTTTCATCCTTACGGGGTCGATAAAATAAAGTACCAGTAATACACTGGATTAATTGCTGGCCTTGTGCCAAAAGTAGAAACAATTAATGTTCTAACTTCTTCTTCTGACATTAGCAAAATAATTAACCCATTCTATTGCTTCATCAGGAGCTAATTTCCTTCCAACACGCTTCTCCTTGTCCTTTTCCTCTTTCAGTCTTTTCTATGTTTCATCTACCTGTCATCCACCTTGTGGATTGTCTCTCTGTTGAACACTGGCCGCTGGTCTCTGTCCTCTGAGGCATTTTTGCCCATCACTGTCTTTGACAGCATTTAGCTCTTTTAAAGGCAGTTCTAGCGATGAGTTTTCCATATATACACACACACACACATACACTTTGTTTTAATGTTTGTTTGTTTTTTTGTTGTTTTTCTTTCGCAAGATACGTGATGTGCAATCGTGTGTTGAAATCGATATCGTTATACTTTGAGATACAATAGAAAACCACACACCACATGACTTTCACTTCGGTTTTATTTTAAGACGAGATGGAATAGTTAAAACAATATCAAAATGAAGAGGAGACACAGTGGAGCAAGATATTTGTATGTATTTCTCTTTTACTCTCTTTTACCTGTTTCAGCCATCCGGCTGAGGCCATGCTGGGGCACCGCCCTTGATATATATAAATATATTGGAAAATGTGTGAAATCCTTGGTACAGTTAGGTATATTTTAAAAAAAGGGAAAGAATGACTTCACTTGTAGTTCTATACAAATACAAGTGAAGGCATTCTTTTCCCTTTTTAATTATATATATATAATGGGTATAAAGTTGTAGCCGCAGTGTAGCAGCAGATAGAAATTGAATTGTTTAAGGCAGTCACGAAAGCACTCAATGGTGTTATATATATATATATATATATATATATATATATATATATATATATATATATATATTTTCATTTATATATATATATTTTCATTTATATATATATATGCATGTGTGGGGGGGGGGAGAAAAAGTGTGAAGAGGAAGGGAATGAGGGGTGAGAGAAATATGGGGGATATTAGTTGGGTTTTTTCTCTATTCTTTTTTTATTGTAGCTACTTTAAAAAATACAGCGCATAAATCCCATTTTTATATTTTATGTTTTGCTTAGCCAGTCAACGAACTTCTACTAATCATAGAAATGGCAGTAAACTGTTGAAGTAGCAGTGAAAGAAACGAGAATTCTTTGACTTTTAAATCAAAAAAATTCTGATATTCTGAATCATGCCGGGAAACGTTTTCAAATTATTTAATTCTTTTATCAATATTTTGAATACAAAATATCAAAAGTACCGATAATAAAAGGCTCTCTTGATTCCTCCCCACACCCGATTCTGTTGAAATTTATCTAGATATCTAACAAACTAGCTATTTCTCTATCAACTTGTCTCTCTACCAAGCTGCCTCTATCTCTCTATATTTCGATTCTATTTCTATAGCTTTTATATTTCTATTTTTGTGTGGAATTTTCTTCTCCTAGCGATCTTTTCGTTCAATTTTCTTCCTTTCACTTTCAGTCCTGTCTCGTCTTCAACCTTTTACAATTCTATTTCATAGTTGTGATCTGGCGACACGAAATTTCAACAAACGTGGAAAGAAAAGAAACTTCATTTTTGTTATGTATTTTCCCTCGTAAAATAATAACTTACATGCTCAATTCTTCTCTCTCTCTCTCTCTCTCTCTCTCTCTCTCTCTCTCTCTCTCTCTCTCTCTCTCTCTCACTATATATATATATATATATATATATATATATATATATATATATATATATATATCATTCAACCTTTTTCAAACAAAAGAGAAGCAGTGAGTCTGTTCTTTTTCACCATCAATTCATGTACATACATGCGTTTGAGCATTTTCAAGCCGTATTTATGGGTTAGTTGTGTGTGTGTGTGTGTTTGTGTGTTTATGCATGTGTTGTGTACGTGTGTATATATATGTATATATATATATACGTGTGTATATCTGCACCTGTGTGTGCATGTTCATCTATCAGTCTGATTCTTTATATTTGCACATTTCTTTGTGTTACTTTTGCTAGAGTAATCATTTAACCATTTCCTTGATATTCAGTTTCACCACTATCTCTCTATCTTTATACCATACTCTATCTCTCTCTCTCTCTCTCTCTCTATCTATCTATCTATCTATCTATCTATCTATCTATCTATCTATCTATCTCTCTCTCTATCTATCTCTCTATGTATCTCTTTCATATGTTGCTGTTCCATTTAGCTGTTTCCATTTTTTAACTTTAAATCCATCATAATCTAAAAATAACAGATACTTTTTAAATAGTTTCTGATTTGGGCGCAAGGCCAGTAATTTGGGGGATGGAGGAAGTTATATCGACCACAGTATTTGACTGGTACTTTATTTTATCAACCTCGGAATGATGAAAGGCAAAGATAACTTCGGTAGGATTTGAACTCAGAACGTAAAAAGCCGGAGCAAACACTGTTAAGCATGTGTTCGACGCTCTAACGACTCTGTCAGTCCAACATCTTTAGATACCTTTAAAAGAACTATGTTCGGGAGTGGCTGAGCAAGTGGCTGAGCATTCCACACATATACTCTCTAACCATAGTTCTCGGGGAGATTCAGCATTACACAATTTGAATTATAGGTACAACTCATAGTTTTTTTACAGCTGAGTAGACTGGAGCAATGTGAAATAAAGTGTCTGGTTCAAAGACAAAATGCGCCGCCAGAAATCGAACTGACAACCTTACGATCGTGAACAGAACAACCTAACCACTATGGCACCCGCCTTCACAACTGTGAGGAAGCAGTAAATCAAATACGTAATACCGGATCCTGCTTCACAACCTAACCGATAAGCTAACTTCTGTAGTTAGTTCCGTTATTGACCTTCATATATTCTTTTAATAACTGCAACAAATATTGAGTCATGACTGCCGGCGACTTGCGTTGTTTCTACTACATAGGCACAGATATGGTTATGTGGTTTAGAAGCTGGCTTTGCAGCCACGAAGTTTTGAGTCTGGTTTAGCTGCATGGCACCTTAAGCAAATTTCTTTTATGATATATACATGGTGGCTGCCAACTCGTTTCCGAGTACAGCCACTACTTTATATCCATGTAGGAGAACCCCTACCGATGCGCTGAATGAGTGTGACTTTTTAGTCCAGCCAGCGACTTGAAAACTCTGGTACAAACACTACACTTGCGACAATTATTGACACATAGTGCTGGGCCCAGGGCACCATGTGACGACAAGTGTAGAGAGATCTCCAGATATAAAGCAATGCCTGTGCCGTGAAGCTTTTATAGTGAGCAAAGGCACTGCACAAAGCCAGTCCCACACTCTTAACCATGATACATACATACATACATACATACATACATACATACATACATAGATAATGGTATTTGTAATAAAGAGCGCGTAACCAGGAATTATTACACCCGATTAAGAAAAATATGGTCATCGGAACTCTCTGCGCATAATAAAAAAAAATGTTCTCACAATGTGTTTGCTGCGCCTGTCCTAACACCAACGTTTGGAATACTCGATTGGACGATAGACCAATTCATGTTAAAACTCGAAAAATTCTAAACATCACCGGAAACTTCCACATCAACAGTGACATAGATTGCCTCTACTTGAAACGTAAGCAGGGAGGCAGAGGCCTAACATCAGTCCAGACAGCATTTGAGTGTCGCATCATATCCCTCCGACAAATATTTACGAACCTTGAAGCGTAGGAGCCCGTCTATTGAGCAAGTCTATCTGCATGAGACAGATAAGATCATGAGAGTTGCGAAGGAACTCCTTGAAAGATATTCCATGCATGATAATCAAAATGGCACACTCAGGGAAATTTCCCAGCAATACCACAGTGAATCCATGGATGAAAAACTGCATGCTTATCGGCAAAAGATCATGCATGGGTATGGTGCCAGGAAGCTCCAAAGGGAGAGTGATATAGATAGGCAAAGTAGTCTATCTTGGACCAACAACCGCTATATTGGCTCTCACTTTGAAGGATATGCTTTTGCAATCCAAGAACAGGAAATCAATACAAGATTCCTGATTTATGCATGAGATAGGAATGCAGGTAAAACACCTAGATGTGGCAACAAATGCAGACTCTGCAGAATTAATATCGAAGATGTCACCCATGTCATAAGCAGCTGTCCAAAGATGTCACCAGGGTACTATATACAGTACTATATATGAGGCATGATGTAGTGGCCAAAACTCTATACAATGCAATCCATAGAAAAGATAACCTCGACAATAAACACATTAAAAGCTACAGCAATGTGGAAGACATCCATATACATAATATGAAAGAGTACTGGTGGAATGTTTCAGTAAAAACCCCAATAAAATGCAGGCATAACAGACCAGATATTATGATATGGTACAGGGAAAAGAAGGCATGCACAGTAGTGGAAATTAGCTGCCCAGCAGATGTCAATATAATATTAAAGATTAGTGAAAAGGAGAATATTTATGCAGAACTAATGAGAAAGCTGCAGATACTCCACACTGACTATACTTTCAGATTTACGCCTGGGATTATTGGGGCACTGGGATATGCTAGTAACTGCCTCATATACAAATCTTGAGAAGCTGGGCTTCACAGGAACAGAAAGAAAGAACACAACTAGTTAGGAAATTACAAGTACAATCCATTCATGAAACAGTAAAAATATGTAAAACATTCCCAAAATACTACATCTAATAACTGCATATACACATGAACAGATACAAAGCATATGCACATGCACACATACAGTTCAAAACATCCACATCCACCCATACAATGATATCCATACCTGCACACATGCATACATGCAGACATGCAAGCATTTCTACCTAGTTGATGTTGTGTAGATTCCAATGAGAGAATCTTGTATCTATGTTAGAAACCGACTCTCTATTAATAAAAAATTTGTGAAATTATAAAACCAGAACATACATACATACTACCTCCCTATGAGACACGATGTGATAGCTAGAACCATCTGGAACGTACTTAGGAAAACAAGATTAAAATCAAGTGAGGAGGAATATGTTGAGATGGATGGCAATAAAGAATACTGGCGAAACCTGAAAATAAAAACTGCCACCAAATTAAAACACAACCTGCCTGATATTGAAAACGTACTCTGTTGTAGAGATCAGCTCCCCACTTGATGTCAACGCTGTAAGAAAAATACAAGAGAAGGTGGACATCTACGGACCATTGATGAGGAGTTTGCAGATCCAGTATCCAAGATACACCTTCAGATTCATACCCATCATTATTGGAGCTACAGGTTATATACCAGTCTGTTTGGACCAAAGTATAACTGAACTTCGATTTGAGGACAAAGAATGCAGCTCTCTAATTCATAGACTACAAATGGCCGCGATATCTGGCACCTTCAAAATTTGCAAAACATTTTTGCGATTCAAGAGATGACAATTTCTTTTCTTTTACAACTTGCCACCAGGAAGGTGGCCGGTCAAAAATGTACTCGAAATTAAGAGAAAGAGAAACATACATGCATACATACGTACAGACAGAGAGAGAGACAGGCATATATGAAGATTGCTTTATCCTGTCAGATGATAGCCGTCTCAACATCAGGTTTGAAATCATAGTGCCCCTTCTCGTAAACAGACTGCTACCCAAGGTTAACTAGTTTTGTCTACCCGGAGCAACTCGTTTTAATGCGCTAGTAACTTGTCTTTGCCCCTTCTCCATGCAGAATGGGTGCATCTCGGTTTCGAGAATTGCCATCCCTTGATCTTTTTTTTTATACAAAGGTGGCACGAGCATGACTTCTTAGCCCTGTCAAGGACTTAGATTACTTTCTGAATATGCTGCAGCGGAAGAAAAAAGAAAAGGGCATGCTCACGCAACACACGTAAAAGTCGTTTAGATCAAGTGATGCTTCTACTAGAAGCTTTTTTAAGTGAGGAAAGGCTTTGCACCGGACCAATCCCACTCTCTGAACAACAGTGACGGGTAATCAAAAAGAAGAACGGGTCAACATCATTGACTGCGATCATGTCGCAGGTTTTACATCAGAGTTTTCTGATACACATACGCACACACACACACACACACACACACACACACACACACACACACACACACACACACACACACACACACACACACACACACAAACACACACATACACACACATATATATATATATATTCAAAATCGAGAGCGCACAGGACAAAGACGACCGAAAGCAGAGAATCCCATCTCCTCAGCCAACCTCTGGAAATGCTTTTAGACAAATTATACAAATATAACGTGCACAAGCGCTTAGCCAAAGGAGAAAGAACATAAAAAAAAAGAAAGAAAGAGTAAAACAAGAGAATAAGGACTGTTGTCAAACGTGCAAACAAAGAAGGACAAGGAGGTGTAGAAAAGGTAAGAAGGGGGAATAGGGGAAACAGGCCGGGAGGTGTGATTTCTATTATATGATAGTTTCAAAAAAAAGAGTGTGTGAGAGAGAGAGAGAAAGAGAGAGAGTGAGAGAGAGAGAGAGAGAGAGAGAGAGGGGGAGAGAGAGAGAGAGAGAGAGAGAGAGAGAGAGAGAGAGAGAGAGAGTGAGAGAGAAGATATTTATATATATATATATATATATTTGAAAAAATGAAACGAAATTTCATTTCCCACTCTTAGTACGGCTGTTACTTAAATATAAGTATGTACACGTACATACATATATGTATACAGACGTACAGTGGTATGTATATATATATACATACATGCACACATATATATATGTACGTATGGATTCACCGAACATTTATTATAATGTTCGGTGTGTTTGTAAACAAACATCCCGTATTAAGCCGTAGTGTCTAGCAACCACCGTTGCTCGTTTGTTCAACACTGACAAAGGAACGCTGTACTAGTTTCAAGCTTATTAGCTATCGTCAGCAACGTATACCTTCCTGCCAGATGATTGAACGTCCGAAAGTATATAATTTCCTTATGCATATTAACGGCTGAGTAGCCCAATTTGCATATTGAGTGGCTTAATCGGCCGGGTGCCCCGAAAACGATGAACGGAAAAAACGAAACGGAATTTCATTTCCCACTCTTAGTACGGCTGTTACTTAAATATAAGCATGTATACGTACATACATATATGTATAAAGACGTACAGTAGTATGTATACATATATACATACATGCACACATATATATATATGTACGTATGGATTCACCGAACATTTATTATAATGCTCGGTGTGTTTGTAAACAAACATCCCGAATTAAGCCGTAGTGTCCTTTGCGTTCCTTTGTCAGTTCCTTTGTCAGTGTTGAACAAACGAGCAACGGTGGTTGCTAGACACACACTACGCCTTAATACGAGATGTTTGTTTACAAACACACCGAGCATTATAATAAATGTTCGGTGAATCCATACGTACATATATATATGTGTGCATGTACGTATATATATATACATACTACTGTACGTCTGTATACATATATGTATGTACGTATACATACTTATATATATATATATTATTTTCTACATATCCTCAAATTTCAAACTCCCATTGACACGTACATCATGTAACAGGTGGGAGAAAAAAATCACATAACAAAAGAGCTTGCGATGTGCTTAATCAATGATTCTGCAAACATTTGTATGGATATTGAAGATAACAGATATCTTGGAGACTTCTCACAAATTGAATTTCATTTGGTTTGTTGTATTTTATTTATTTTGCTGAGGAACTGAAGACATGTTGAGAAAACTCCATGGTAACACGCTTCTGGATCAGTCCGGCCCATTATTTAGATCATTATCATTTTTGTTGGGTATCGGCTGTCGTGCTTCTCCTGGGTTTGTACGTTTTTGTGCGCATTGGTTATCGTACAATGTTTCCCTTAAGTTCAAATAACGAACATCTGTACATCTGTGTGATTGTTTTGTGTACATTTTTCGTTGTGTTTATAATACAGGCATTTGTAATACAATCAGTAAATGTTGTTACTTCTGTATATCGATACACTGTTTGTTTTCATTTCAAACTTTCTGTGATGTTACGGCTGTTTTTCAACTTGTTGAATTTTACTCACGTGGTCGCAATTTTAATAAAGAAAATTATGTTGTAAGGACAATCCATGAATAAAATTTGTTTTTTTTTTGTAGGCCTTGTTGGTTTGGTTCTCGTCCATTGTGTTTCCTCTCGTTTTCTTAGTATATTTATTATTGTTTTGTCGATGGTGTCTGATTTATTTCAAGTCTTGTGGGGAGCTTCGTTATAGGCATCCATGATGTTATTCAGCCCGGGCCTTATTATTATTATTATCATTTTTATTTTCTTTCATTATTGTTTCTGAGATATATGTTGAGTGTCTTCCTGACACCTAGGGCAAATAAATTCACAGTGTGCATTGGTAAGCCAGTTAATACAGCACATTGATTATAATTTAGAAAAAAAACAGTATACATATATACACATGTGCATATGCATATGTAAATACAGAGATAGTGCTCTTCTCAATACGTGTGCAGTACCAGTCAAAACAATTTTTTGCACCTAGTGCAGAGAGGGTAAACCAGGAATCATTCGCAAATATTGTTCTGTTCATTTCTTGATCATTCCCAGTCCTCCCACAATCACTGGTATTGTAACGGCCTTGAGGTGCCACATTTTCTCAATTTCAGTAAGCAGATCTTTATATTTTCGTAGCTTGTCAAATTTTTTTGCCGCGATATTGTGATCACGTGGGATGCTCATATCTATCAATAAACAGCCCTTGTTATGTTGATTTTTTACAATGATGTCAGGTCTATTTGCTTTTATGGTCCTGTCAGTATGTACAGGAAAGTCCCAGAGAATTGTTACTTTTTCTCTTTCAGTTACAGCCTCAGAGTGATGATTGTACCACTTGTCTTCAGCTTTGATTTTGTAATGCCGACATATTACCCAGTGTAGATATTGGCCAACTCTGTCATGTCTATATTTGTATTCTACTGGTGCTAAAACTTTACATCCAGACACTACTGTTTCAACCTCAGCATTACAGAATCGGCACTTTGTGTTTATTCCGTTTCTCATCACATTGGCCTAGTAATTACGAGTCAATAAGCTTTGATCTTGGGCAGCTAAGATGAAGCCTTCACTCTCTGCCTTTAGCCCTGAACTACGTAGCCACTGATGGGTGTGCTTTTGGTCAACATCAGCTTGTTTGCTACGGGCCACATATTTGCCATGCAGAGGTTTCTGCTCCCACATTGATGCTAATTGTCCTTGCCCTTTTGCTTTTGCCAGTGATTTTATACGCCTAGCAGTATCAGTTGCAACAGTTTCTTTAGTCTGTCCAGCCTGGGTATCAAGCATGAGATCAGTAGCATATTTTTTGCTCTCCTTCAAGATAGAATGAAGCTTCTTACTTCTCTCATGCTTTTCAACAAGTTATTTAGCCAGTCCAATGATGGCGGTCTTGTAAGCAAGTTCAAATTGGATCAGGCCACGGCCTCCTTGAGTTCTAGGAATGTAAAGACGATCCACATCTGCCTATTACAGGTCAGTAGCTTACGGACTTTGGTGTCGATTCTTTGGATTTCACTCATATTCCAGTTCAACACACCGAAGCTATAAGTGACAACTGGGACTGCTAAGGAATTTATGGCTAGCACCTTGCTACGAGCGTTTAGTTCTGATCTCAGAACTGCACGTACTCTCCTGTAACATTCTTTCCTTATCCTCTCTTTCATACTTGCATGCTGCATGCCAGAGTCCTCATTAATCCCTAAGTATTTATAGGTTTGTTCCTGCTCAAGTTCCTTTATGATTGTTTCAGCATCCAATTCAACTGAGTCTGAGTTGACAAGCTTCCCCTTCTTGAAAGTGGCTTTTGCACACTTGTCAAGTCCAAACTCCATCCTGATGTCATCGCTAAACGTTTTTACTGTCCGCAAAAGGCCTTCCAGTTCGCCATCATCTTTGCAATATAGCTTAAAATCATCCATATAAAATAGGTGGCTTCTTTTTTTGTTGTCAATTCTATAACCGTACCCTGTTCTATTAAGTTCGGATGTAAGGGGTATTAAAGCTATGCAGAAAAGCTATGCAGAAAAGCAGTTGATGTTTATATTCCTAGAGCACAATACCCCAGTGGAATGAGACAATTGGAGATTTGTGTTCCATAATGACATATTGTGTTTCAGGAAGTTTGAGATCACAGGTGAGATTTTGAAGATGTCCAGTGATTTCAGAATCCATGAGTGTGGTATGCTGTCAAAGGCATTTTTATAATCGATCCATGCAGAACTGAGATTTCTGTGTTTATTATGACAGTTCTCAGTGATCATACGATTAATCAAAAGTTGATCTTTGCAACAATATGAACCTCGTCGGCACCCTTTTTGTTCAATGGGGAAAAGATTGTTCTCCACCAAAAACACGTATGCTTTTTCCATGAGAATAGAGGTTAATAGTTTATAAGTGATGGACAAGCAGGTTATGGGCCGATAGTTTTTTTGGATCTTTGGTTTCGTTGTAGAAGGTAGAAGGTAGGTAATACCACTTGCTATCCAATCAGGTGTATTTTGGGATCTTTTATAATTCCATTAAACAGCTTGACCAATATATTGTGAGTGCACGGAAGTGAGGAAAGCCCGAAATTTGGCACCCTGTCTCTACCAGGAAATTTCCATTTATGAGATTTATTGAGTGCTGTCCTTAAGTCCGCTATAGAGATGTCTTCCCACGCCTGTTCTAAATTTGTGTAGGATTTTTCAAGGCGACTAATCCAATCTACATTAGTCTTCTCATCACTCCAAATCTTACTCCAGAAGTTTTCAATAATTATTTTTTTTCTTCGCTACTTCTCTATAAAATGACTTGGCATTGGATAAGAACAACTTATTTTGCCTGTAGAATTTGTTTCGTTTCTCGAATCTACGAATTTGTTGGGCTTTTACTTGGACTTTTTGTTTCAGAGATTCTTTTGTTGAAACTATTGCTTCTCTAGAAGACAATCCATATTTTCTCTTTAGCTTTCTTACCTTCTTGGATCTTATATCATTTCCAGCGGTTAATTCACTCAATAAAGATATTTCTCCTCTCATTACGTCAATCTCCTTTTCCATTCTACTCCTCCAAATTGGTTTACCTCGAAGGTTCGACATTTTGGGGAGGTTTTTTTGTGGTAAACAACTTGTTTCAATTAATTTAGCAGATGCATAAATGATTTCATTTAACTCAGTAAGATCAATTACTAGTTCTTCTATGATTTCTTTTATCACAGAATTACCAATCATTATTTGTTTTCTATTTTGAATTGTATTCGGGAGTTTTTGAAGTGGTTCTCTATCATTTATACTAGAATGTCTTACTACTGCAAGCTCATTCAGTGTTTTTTGCTTTAATTCCTTCATAGTCTCCCTGTGTTCTTCAGCAGATGTTTGGTTTTCAATTACTGTTTCTAAGTCAGCGGGTTCAATAAGGCTTCTCATTTATACAAACCTATTTGTGATTTGGTCAGATGGAGGTCTTTCAGTAAAGACTTGTGACTGGGTAGTATCTCCAGGAGATTCTTCAGTTCTTTCATCATTTATATTTATGTCATTCTCCACAGCCTGCTTGATAGCAGTTAGTTCAGTGTCTGTGAGTCTATTATTTCTGAAGATATACCTCCTTACATTTGCCAACTTATTTCCATCCATATCACGTCTTCTAGCTTGATTCCGAGTTTTCCAGATTTTGTAGGAGTTTAAAGTGTGTCTGTCTTGTGATGGCTTACCTAATGCATAGTAATATTATTATTATTATTATTATTATTGTTCTTTGAGTCTCAGTCATTGATGTTAGTTAACTGGAAAGTTTGTTGAAATGAATATCAAGCCACTACCTGCAGCCTCAGATATTCAGGACGTATCGGAGGGTTCTTGCTGTTCCCAGCAAGTATGCCTTTTGAAGCGTTCCAAAAAGCGTGGCGGGGCCAATTTTCTTTAACTATCCCTGGAAAGTTTTAGAGATAGTACCTAATGCGCCTATGACAATCGGGACCACTTTGACTTCATGGCAGTTCCAAATCCTTTTTACCTCCCACTTTAAGACCTGGTATCGGTTAATTTTCTCCCTCTCCTTCTCTTGCACTCTCGTGTCGAATGGGCAGGCCACATCCACAATCAGGCACGATCTTTTTTCCTTGTCCAAACCACCAGGTCAGGTCTATTGTGTTCCAGTTTCTTGTCCGTCTGTATCCTAAAATCACACAGCACCTTCACCTGATCGTTTTCTATCACCGACTCTGGCTTATGCTCATACCACTTCTCAAAATGTGGTAAATGTTTTACTTTGCATAGGTGCCAGTGGATCACCCTGCCCATCACACCATGTCTCCAGCCTTTATAGTGAGTCTGGGTTAGGTGTTTACACTCGGATACAATGTGAGCCACAGTCTCCTCTCTCTCTCCACAGATCCGGCACAGTGGGCTAGCCTCCTCCATGTAAATATGGTGTTTCAACCACTTCGTTTTGAGGGCCTGTCCTTGCGCAGCCATTAGCATTCCTTTTTAAGGTCTCCTCTTTTCAAGCAGTTCCATGTCTGTGGATCTCAGAATTTAGTTTTCTCAAAGAAGGTACTATGAAGGGATTTTTCATGAAGGCTGGTCTTTCTCCTTGTTGTTATTTCCTCCTTGGACATCCCCTGGTCTATTGTTCTCTCCTTCAGTACAATTCTGAGCATTGGCTCCTTACTATCAGTCACGTATTTGTGTAGATTGTTTTTCTCCATCTGAACACAGTCCTCTATGCTGATAAGACCTCTTCCACCTTCAGATCTCCTTAAGTAGGGTATATCGACATCACTCCTCTTGTGGAACATGTTGTAGATAGTCAATAGCTTCCTAGTCTTCCTATCCATTTCTTTTTGTTCAGCAACATTCCATCTCAGAATTCCCGCACTGTACCTAATAATAGACACAGCTCGGGAATTTACTGCACTTATGGCATTCCTACTGTTCAGATGTGACTTTAATACGCTCCTTACTCTCCGAATGTATTCAGATCTTATCAATTCCTTCATTTTTTTGTTCTTGATGTCATCAGCCTCCAGAACACCCAAATACTTGTATCCCTCTTCAGTGTCAATTTCCTTTATCATCTCACTAGTTGGTACCTGGATTCCGTTGCTTCTGCTCAATTTACCCCTCTTCATCACAAGGACTCCACACTTACTAATACCAAATTGCATACATATATCATTGCTGAAAATACGGACAGTGTCAACAAGCACATCCAACTCCTTCTCACTCTTCCCAAAGAGCTTAAGATCGTCCATGAAGAGGAGGTGATTGATGGTAAGCTCTCCCTTTCCCAACTTGTATCCTGCTCTCACTTTTCGCAGTATAATGGTCAGGGGCATCAGGGCAAGGACAAACAACAGACTATCTCCCTGGAAGATACCTCTCTTGATCCTCACGCCTCCCAAGGATTCTCCAGCTGATGTTACCGCACCGTAAGCAAAATGTTACTGCAACTGGCAGCAGAACGGGAGCATTCCCAGTTTTGTGAGCCGGCGAGCGGTGGCGCAGCTGAGAAAAGACCCGAACAAGGGTGAGGTTATAGACAACTTCAGGCTCATAACTCTGCTAAACGCAGAGTTTAAGATTTTGGCCAAGGTCTTAGCAAAGAGATTGGCGCTTGTCGTCGGTGATCTGGTGGGAGAGGCGCAGACATGCGCCATCCCGGATAGATCCATCCACGACAACCTCCATCTCATGCGATACATCATAGAGAGGGTGGTTAAAGAACCTGGTACGGGTGGGGCCCTGATCAACTTGGATCAATTATTTGATAGGGTCGACCATCGGTACCTGGCTGCGGTCCTCGAGGCGGCCGGATTCGGGGCCCGTTTTTAGGGGCTGGATCGCTGCTCGATTGTGAGAGTGAATGGTCACCTGTCGCACCCTTTCAGCATCATGTGCTCGGTACGCCAGGGTTGCCCCCTCTCGTCCCTCTTGTGCGTACTGGCCCTCGAGCCGTTACTGCACAAATTAGAGACGATGAGGGGAGTCCCACGCGAACTGGGATACAGGAGATCCGTGTCAGCTTACGTCGATGACGTCACCGTGGTGGTGTCGAGCACCAAAAACGTCCAGATGCTCGGCACCACTCTAAAGGAATACGAAGTTGTCACAGTAGCCAAGATAAACCAGGAATAGTCTGTGGGCTTGCAAATCGGCACCTGGTAGAGGGCGGGGAATGCTTGGAGGCATTCCAGCTTCCAAGCGCTTTCCCTCGGTCTTTTCCTGATCCAGGACTGCAGCTCCGTCAAGGAAACGAGCTGGGGAAAAGCGCGTCTGGCAAACGGCGACCACACCTGTTCACCGTTAAGGAAGCACCAGAGATGTCGCAGCCTCAGCGCATTATTGCGCATCATCAGCCACGGCATGCCCAGTCCTCCATGCAAAGGGTGTTGACAGCAAATGGATCGTCTGACAATGGGAGCACGTCCCTTCCACAAAAAGCGGAATTGCGAGAGCCTATGGCTCCGTTAATTTATCGTGATATTTCGCTCCTTACAAAAGTCTTTCCTATCTGTCTGTTTGGTTGAGCACACTTCTCTGAGTGTTTTGGGGCTGCCCTTTCTAGCAGCTCGTCCCTCAGAGGCCACTGGTTCACTGCCTTTAAACATGCTGTGACTTCTCTCTCCCACGTGTAGCTGGACAGTCACTTTTAAAATTCCCTTAGTGTTATCTGAAATGTATAGCCTTACACACGCTGATGAAACGAGGTTATTCCATTTCTGTCAACAAATTACTGGCGGCGAAACATCTCTTTGGATTTGTACGTGTGTTATATAGTTATAGAGGTATTTATTTACGCTTTAATTTATATTGTTAATTATCGTGTCTATAGTCTGCCTTTCATAGGTTATAGATTCTATACACTGGTGGGTTTTTTCCGTTTTATTGATAGCGCCCTGTATATCTCTCTCTGGTGTGTTACCTTTTCAACATATTGTGTATATATATATATATATATATATATATATATATATATATATATATATATATATTGTTTTTTGGCTTAGGTGGTCTATAGCTTCTTGACCGCCTTCTCAGTTTGTATGGCCTTTATAACCTATGTTTATTGCTCTGGTCTTTTAGATTATGGAGCGCTTGCCAGCATGACTCAGAATTTGCGTTACGTTTCGCTTTTACTACCCGCCGAAATGCGATTCTCGCTGAATTTATATTTGTATTAATCTCCCGAGTCTTACAATTAACCTGTTAATAATTCTATTGACAGATTAATTGTATAAGTTTATTTTAAAACCTACCCGGTCGAGAGCTTATTCGATTTGTGCTATTTATGCAATTTTTGCATGATTTACACATACTGAATTCATTTGCCAAAATCTAGGGTTTTTCCTCTGTGAGTTACACATGTGCTTTTACGGAGCATTCTGTCATCCACAATACTGACGCAGAAGAAAATACCTGTTAATAACGTGATAGTCCTTGTTCGATCATTATACCAAAAGCTTATTGTTTTAAGCAGAAAGTAATATTGATTTAGGTGTCACAGAAACCCTGCACTGGATTTTACCATCAATTCCAAGGGTCCAGGTTTGTTATATATATATGTATATGTGTATATATATATATATATATATATATATATATATATATATATTAGAAAGTGAGGGGTTTTTTTTACAAAATGAAAAATAACCGAGGTGTCCTACACGAGTGAAAGTATAAAGAAAAAGAGATGAGTCTTATTTTTTTTTTAAATATATATATTTATTTGGTTCCTTTACCGGTTTCGCAGTTCTTCTGCTTTTCAAAAGGTGAGTTGAGATGGAGGGTCTGTGGTTTTTCTCACATCTTCAGCGCAAAGCATGAAGGCTGTGTTGTCAGAGCTAGAGCGCGTGCTCTAAGACACGAGGGTACGAAAGCCGTTCAATGGGCCTGGGTGGTGGAGGCGCGACGTGGCAACAAGCCCACAATTCGGTCTTTGCCTGATCAAAACGGCATATATATATATAAATATATATGTAAGTATGCATGTATACGTACATACATATATGTATACAGACGTACAGTAGCATGCACATATATATATATATATACATATATACATACATATGCATACAGGTACACATACATATATGCACGTATCAGTTTAGCGGCGCTTATTATAACGTCGCTTTGTTCGTTTGTAAACAAACTGAACAGCCTGAATTTATGCCATACGGTGTTAAGGCAACCACGTCACCTTTTTGTTCAACACTGACACAAGAACGATGTACTAGTTTCAAGCTTGTTAGCTATCATCAACACCGTTTACCCATCTGCCAGATAGTTGAACGTTCGAAAGTATATACTTTCCTTATGAAAATTAACGGCTGAGCAGCCTAATTTGCATATTGAGTGAGTTAAATCGGTCAGGCATACCGAAAACGATAAATTGAAACAAAATGAAAACGAAATTTCATTTCTCACTCTTAGTATGGCACTTACTTAAATGTAAGTATGCATGTATACGTACATACATATATGTATACAGACGTACAGTAGCATGCACATATATATATATATATACATATATACATACATATGCATACAGGTACACATACATATATGCACGTATCAGTTTAGCGGCGCTTATTATAACGTCGCTTTGTTCGTTTGTAAACAAACTGAACAGCCTGAATTTATGCCATACGGTGTTAAGGCAACCACGTCACCTTTTTGTTCAACACTGACACAGGAACGATGTACTAGTTTCAAGCTTGTTAGCTATCATCAGCACCGTTTACCCATCTGCCAGATAGTTGAACGTTCGAAGTAAGTGCCATACTAAGAGTGAGAAATGAAATTTCGTTTTCATTTTGTTTCAATTTATATATATATATATATATATACATATATATATATATATATATATATATATATATGTGTGTGTGTGTGTGTGTGTGTGTGTGTGTGTGTGTGTGTGTGTGTGTGTGTGTGTGTGTGTGTGTGTGTGTGTGTGTGTGTGTGTGTGTGTGTATGATTATGTCATTTATTTCGTCTGACCTGTTTAGCTTGGCTTGTTTTTTTGGCTTAGGTGGTCTATAGCTTCTTGACCGCCTTCTCAGTTTGTATGGCCTTTATAACCTATGTTTATTGCTCTAGTCTTTTACATTATGGAGCGCTTGCCAGCATGACTCGGAATTTGCGTTACGTTTCGCTTTTTCTACCCGCCGAAATGCGGTTCTCGCTGAATTTATATTTATACATATATATATATATTGAAGAGTTAAACAAAATTCAATGAGTATATCAAAGAATGAGTTTTACAGTGGATTGGAAGCACTCTACTGAAAAAATATTTTCCAAAGTTATTAGATTATATTAGAATATAAATATTAATAAATAGATGTTCTTTTGATCAATTACATTTTATTATACATATTTCGGATGTACATAATGGTTAAGATTTAATCAAGGTAGGTACTACCTTGATTAAATCTTAACCATTTAACATCTCAGGGTATGTCATGTATCATTATATTTTGTCTGATGAGGACGTACTGTTGTACATCCGAAATATGTATAATAAAATGTAATTGATGAAAAAAACATCTATTTTATTAATATTTATATTCTAATATATATATATATATATATATATATATATATATATATATATATATATATATATATATATAAGGGATAACAAAATATCGTTATAGGTAATCCAGTTAAAGGTTGTGAATACTTCTTATTATGGATAGTTTTAGCGGACGGCATTGTTTGACTCAACAAGAGGTTTACGTAGATGATGAGTTTATGATTTCACTTGTATTCCTATCTTGGAGTAATAAAATTGAAAAAGTGGAGAATAACATGGTCAACAGTACAAAAAAGGGGATTTATTTACAGTCTAACAATTGTTTCACTGATAAACATGTCTAAAAATTGCTGAACACTAGAAGCAGTGCCACAAAATTTTAAATACGATGTTAGCTCGATCAGATCTTCGGAAACTGTTATTGAAAACATATGTAACCGGCAAATTTACAAATTCAAATTACATCATCAATAATAATTGTTTCTACTTTTGGCACAAGGCCAGCAATTAACCAGTGTATTACTGGTACTTTATTTTATCGACCCCGTAAGGATGAAAGGTAAAGTTAACCTCGGCGGGATTTGAACTCAGAATGGAAAGAGCCGTAACTATTTGCGTCAAAGTATGGCGTCCGACCCTCTACCGATACAGCCAATCCACCGCCTTATCATCAATAATAATATTAATAATAAAGATATACAGAGAAAAGAAGGAAGAAAGGGAGATAGATACAGTAAAGAAAGAAAGGAAAGGAAAAAGAAAAAAGAAGGATAAAGAAAAAGTGAAAGAGAAAAAAGAAGAAAAAGGAGAAATTATTACAGAGAAAAAAACATATAAAGAGAAGTAAATATATAGAAAATGATGATAGAAAGAGGAGAGACAAGCATAAGTAAAAATAACGTCGGATAGAAAGAAGAATAGAGGAAAAAATAAATGAATAAACGTAATATATAATAAATGTAAATAGAAAATAAAAATAAATATATAAAAAATATATAAAAATTGATAAATAAATAAATGAATAAATAAATTACATTTAATGTGATATAAAATGGTATAAAATGTGAAAAATGAAAAATGAAAATAAATACGCAAAAGAAGTAAAAATTTGCGAAGAATATTTAAATTATTGAGAGTGGTTTTTGAGAATTGTTAGAATATATGGAGAGATATGAAGGTAAAAATATGATAATGTTAAATATATTTATGTGTGTATTGGTTATTTTAATAAATAAATTAATTAGTTCAAATCCCGCCGTGGTTAACTTTGCCTTTCATCCTTACGGGATCGATAAAATAAAGTACCAGTAATGTACTGGGTAATTGCTGGCCTTGTGCCAAAAGTAGAAACAATTATATGATAAAATAGAATGACAGATGAAATAAATTTAGGGATAGAAATATAAAGATAGAGAGTGAAAGATAGAGATATATAAAATAAGAATGTAAATATAAGAGGTTTTGATGTTGTTCTTTGATAGATGGTGACAATTATAATTATAATCATAATCATAATGATGATGATGCTGATAATGTGATATCATAATAGATCCAAGTGGTACAATCTGGGTTATGGAATAAATAAGATGGAATTAAGCTGGTCTAAAGTTCTCAAATTTGGTTGCCGATTTATGTCAACAAAAAATAGTTCTTTCAATTTTACTGTTAAGAAGAATTTTGTTGTAATTTAAAATTTGGAAAAGTTCCATATTACAGAGACCGCGGTGGGACATACCAATTTGATAGGCCGTTGCTTTTGATAGCTTCGTCCAGCTGATTTTATATTCCATGTTTGCATCTTTGAGTTGCCAGATTTTATTGGCGAGAGTCGTTGTATTTAAGAGATTCCTGTTAATCATAGAGTGTCTATGTACGTACCACTTTTTCTTAAACTCCCCAGCTGTGGAACCAATGTAATGCCATGCTAAGCTACCTGAATTTATAGTACATAGGTATACTATGTTTGTCTCTAGGCATCTATTTTATAAAGGGCATTTGTCAGGTAGACGGCAGTTACATTTAGATGCTTTTTTATGCGCCGGTGCTTCGATATGGTTTTGTATGTTGCTATGTATGGACTGACAATTGGGTTTCTTAATGTATTGTGGTGATGTGTTCTGGCGTGTGTTTGGTTGTTATGATGTTATATGCTTGTTTTGTATTTGGTGTTATGGTACTTATTTGTGGGCCACTTGTATTATAATTCTTTTATAGTTAATTTTATGTATGTGCGATTCTATGTTGTTGGCAGTGGAGTATGATAGTTTGATAGATTTTTCTATTAAAGATTTTATGATACTTATGAATTTTATGGAAGTGTTTGTCAACCAATTTGAAGAAACTGAAAGGTAGTTTTGTTTTTATAGAGGAGTTAAACATTGGATTGAACCATAAGTAGTTTCTATTTCTGCATCTTCTATAGTTATTAGTGGTCTTTATATTAGTATTTTGTTCATTTAATTTTCGTGCTTGTTGCCAATTTCTATGTTTAGTCCTAGATTTGTTGTTTCTATAGGTGTGGATAGTGCTATTAATATTAAGTGTGTTGTTGGTTTTGCATTTGGCATGTATTTGAGTCTCTCTTTATGGCCTGCCTTAATTATAGCTATGTTGTAGTAGTTAGCGTGTTCGTTAAAAATTTATAGGTTAGAAGATAGGCGCGAGATTCTAAGGGATGTACTATGTGCTATGGAGTTAATTATGGAGCGAGGGTGATTAGAGTTATAATCAATGTAAGCTAAATTGTCATTATTTTTATGGAAGGGTTATATTAGTCCTGAGTTAACGTTGAGTGATACATCTAAGAAGTTAGCTTTTTTAGAGTTGGGTTCAAAAGTGATGTTATTAAAGAATTTCCTAATCTTTTTCCTTAATCTTTCTAAGTTTTGATTATTTAGGTTTTCAGCTAAAAGTAGTGTATCGTCTCTATAGATTCCTCCTTGTAGGTTATCAAATTCCCTATGTAAGAAATGTGCTATATAAATTCAGACAATGCCTGTAACTTGGGCTGAATCATTTGATCCCATAGTTATATCGAAGTTATTCTGTCTATTTTTTCGCTCCCAGTAACTATTGTCGAATTTAATGATTGTTCTTCTAGCAGCTAGTATTATTTTAATTTCATCTGGTGAAAGGTCAGGGTTTTTTGTGCAAAGGATAGTGCCTTATTTAGGGTAACTGGGGAAATAGAAGAGTAGTAGTCATTTATGTCAAATTGTATAAAGTCGGAAGTTTCTCTATTGTCTTATTTATTAAACCAATCTATTGCTTCATTAGTGTTACCCCAGAGCTTGATTATTAGTTGTTCTTTAATTTGTGGTATTATTCTATTTAGTATAAACTTGCTAATTCTGCCTATATCTGATTTTGATGGACATATTAATCTAATGGTAGGGTTAGTTTCGAAGTTACATTTATGATCCTTCAGATTAAAAGTGGGTTTACAAGGGGTTCGAGGTTCGGTTCTATCGGATATTTTAAGTATTTTTTACTATGTTAAGACCTTCCTTGTTAATGCTATTGAGTGTAGACTCTGTAGTTTTCTTGTATTTTTTATGTAATTCCCGGCGTATAAAGTTGTTGTATGTATTAAGGCTCATGGTGTATACATTTGATGTTTTGACTGCCTTTACTATAATACCGTTGGTGCTACGTAATTTTTTTAGTAGTACATTGATGTTATTTTGCAGTTTGTTATGGTGTGTTCGTTTATTGAATTTAATTTCTTTTATCATGTTCATCAGGTCAAGTTCAAAGGCATCAGGTTGTGGGTTGCTTGGTGGATTTTTGCAGGATCTAAACCCATATTTTTCACTGGTAGACCCGTTATGTCTATCACTATTATTATGTCCTTTATCGTAATGATATGCTTTCCATCTGATTCTACGGATAAAGTCATTGGTTCTTTGTATCAAACCGAGCATATATTCCTTATTTGTAGGTAGAGGTATGATTTTTAAGGACATTCCTATATATATATATATATATGTGTGTGTGTGTGTGTGTGTGTGTGTGTGTGTGTGTGTGTGTGTGTGTGTGTGTGTGTGTGTGTGTGTGTGTGTGTGTGTGTGTGTGTAAAGATATAGGAATGTCCTTAAAAAACATACCTATAGGTATAGGTATGTTTTTTTTAAAACATACCTATAGGTATAGGTATGTTTTTTTTAAAACATACCTATAGGTATGCATTTCAGGCTTAACTGGACTTCGTCAGGACGGTCCCTCCCACCGATTGCGACTGGCGGACTAGAAGACAGGCGAGAATATATACGAGAATATAGACGAAGGCCAGTTAGGCCTGAAATGCATAGACGGTTGTCCCCCTTGCTTCTGCTGGACATCACCAGAGGGCGTTAGTCCCCCGGTGTTTGCATAGCTACGGCTTCCTAAAAGTGTAATTTTTTGGAGATACGAAATATTTATACATATTGTATAAAGCTTTGCTTGAAGCAAAGGTCCTATTTCTTTTATATATATATATATATATATATATATATACATATATATATATATATATATATATATATATATACATATATATATATATATATATATATATATATATATATATATATATATATATATATATATATATATATATATATATATATATATATATATATATGTGTGTGTAAGTATGTATGTATACGTACATACATATATGTATACAGACGTACAGTAGCATGCATATATATATATATATATATACATATACACATATATACACACATGCATACAGGTACACATACATATATGCACGCATAAGTTTAGCCGACGTTTATTATAACGCCTGCTTTGTTCGTTTGTTTGTCAACAAATCGAACAGCCTGAATTTATGCCATACGGTGTTAAGGCAACCACGTCACCTTTTTGTTCAACACTGACACAGGAACGATGTACTAGTTTCAAGCTTGTTAGCTATTATCAGCACCGTTTACCCATCTGCCAGATAGTTGAACGTTCGAAAGTATATACTTTCCTTATGAAAATCAACGGCTGAGCAGCCCAATTTGCATATTGAGTGAGTTAAATCGGTCAGGCATACCGGAAACGATAAGTTGAAAAAAATGAAAACGAACGTTCCTGTGTCAGTGTTGATAAAATAAAGTACCAGTAACACACTGGGTATTTGCTGGCCTTGTGCCTAACGTAGAAACAATTATTTATTTTCTGTTTTCTTCATTTTATTGCCTTCTATACATGGCAGACCCCACCACCACCACCACCACCACCACTACCACCACCACCACCACCACGAGAGATGGTGGCAGGATGGGTGAAGAAACACACACAGAAGCTTATAAATGTCAGCAGCAGCAAGACATAGGCTGACCAAAACACCAACAACACTACCTGAGTACATACTTATATTTAAGTAACAGCCGTACTAAGAGTGGGAAATGAAATTTCGTTTCATTTTTTTCCGTTTATCGTTTTCGGTGAACCCGGCCGATTAACCCACTCGATATGTAAATTGGGCTACTCAACCGTTAATATGCATAAGGAAAGTATATACTTTCGGACGTTCAACAATCTGGCAGGAAGGTATACGTTGCTGACGATAGCTAACAAGTCCAGTTAAGCCTGAAATGCATACCTATAGGTATGTTTTAAAAAAAACATACCTATACCTATAGGTATGTTTTAAAAAAAACATACCTATACCTATAGGTATGTTTTTTAAGGACATTCCTATATCTTTACACACACACACACACACACACACACACACACAACTAGTACAGCGTTCCTTTGTCAGTGTTGAACAAACGAGCAACGGTGGTTGCTAGACACTCCGGCTTTATACGGGATGTTTGTTTACAAACACACCGAGCATTATAATAAATGTTTGGTGAATCCATACGTACATATAAATGTGCATGTATGTATATATATATACATACTACTGTACGTCTGTATGCATATATGTATGTACGTGTACATACTTATATTTAAGTAACAGCCGTACTAAGAGTGGGAAATGAAATTTCGTTTCATTTTTTCCGTTTATATATATATATATATATATATATATATATATAAAATGTTACTAGATATAAATTCTTTATAATTATCTCCAATTCATTTGTCGAGCAATATTGGCCATGACTGCTGCTATAGTAGTAGGCAGGCCGCTGTCTTATTAACAACTCGCTTTCCACTGATTGACCTCGATGTCACGTGATTGATTCTTTTTGAATTTGCCACAGACGTAGAGGCAGTGATTTTCTCAATGGCTGGGATTTCAGTCCACGCTTCGCGATTTCCTTTCCACTGAATTATTTTTTAATAAGTTTCCAGAGTCCTCGCTATGCCTGGAAACTTACATGAAAATAGACTTTCCTGACAACGGAATGCTTTTCTATATATTCTTCGGAAAATATATTTACTCCATTCCAGAAACTAATTAGTTGGAAGTGATATTTTAGTAAGTAAGTCAATTTTGTAATTTTTTTATAATTTTATAATTTTCTTATCTTACGTCTCTCATATATATATATATATATATATATATATATATATATATATATATATATATATAAATGAAAGGTATAGAAAATATTGTAGCAAAAAGCCAACAGTATTCCATAATATATAAGTGACTATAGCGTCAAAATGGGAAAAATAGTTAACGTAAGATGTGGGGAAAATAATTCAAACTCAACTCAAAAAGAATTAGGATATAGATTCATCCAACAGAATTTAGTGAAATCCAGGGAAAAATCAATAGAGCCTTAACTCATGATAAATAAAGTTTAAAATACTCATCCTTCAATTTGGAAAAACTTCAAATGCTCTGTATAGTCTTGAAGACTATTTCACTATTTATATATATATATATATATATATATATATATATATATAAAACTCACACCTGCACATATATCTACAAATGCAGTAGCGATTTGCTATCTTTTCTTTATAGTTACATAAGTTATATATCCAACAAATAAATAAATAAATAAATAAATATATAATCTACTCAAAAGATGCTAAAAAACAGAACAAAAAACAAATAAAACAAACCAGAAGACAACCAATTTATGCAAAATTTCCAAGGTATCTGTTATCTTCAATATCGATACAAGTGTTTTCAGAAACATTACTTGAGCACATACGCATGCTCTCTTGTTCTGTGACTTTTTTCTCTCAACGATTATATGGTGTACGTGTTAGGATTAGTTTTGAAATTAGAGGATATGTAGCATATAATATATATATGTGTGTATAATGTATGTGTGTCCTTATCTATATCTCTCTATCTATATCTAATTATCTTTCTTTCTCTCTCTCACTCTCTCTCTCTCTCTCTCTTATATATATATGTGTGTGTGTGTGTGTGTGTGTGTGTGTCGGTGTACACACACAAACAGTCACATACACACACACACTAATGTGTTAGGAGGAGTTTGAAATTAGTGTATATGCAGAAACCTCTGTTTTTGATACATTTCATAATGGTAATTTTTATATATAGGTATGTACACACACACACATATACACACACACACACACGCATATATATACATATATATATATATATACATACATATATATATATATATAAAAGCTTATAGTTTAGCAGCCTAGATTTTTTTAAATTAAATTTTATTCACCAGGACAGTGTTTTAAAGAACTGTTTCTTTATTTTTTAACTTCCTAATGTCATCTCTATATACACACACGCGCGCACACACACACACACACACACACACACACACACACACACACACACACATATATATATATATATATATATATATATATATATATATATATATATATATATATATATATATATATATATTAAAATATAAGTATTAATAAAATAGATGTTCTTTTGATCAATTACATTTTATTATATATATTTCGGATGTACAACAGTACGTCCTCATCAGACAAAATATAATGATTCATGACATACCCTGAGACATAATCATCGAATATTGTTTAACAACGTAATATATATATATATATGTACAAATTAATATATGATAAACACTAATACAAGTATATAAGTGTTTGTATTGCAAATGACCAAGTTAGCTAGATTGAAAAATACTAATTAAATTAATACAGTTTTTCACGGCTCAGAAATATCTCTTTCTTTGAGCTATTTAATTGTAAATGACTGTTTGAGTTTATAACTCTATATATAGTATATATATATGTATTAAGTTGTTAAACAATATTCAATGATTATGTCAAAGAATGAGTTTTACAGTAGATTAGAAGCACTCAAAGGAAAATAATTTTCAGGAGTTATTAATATTACTACCTTGATTAAATCTTAACCATTTAACATCTCAGGGTATGTCATGTATCATTATATTTTGTCTGATGAGGACGTACTGTTGTACATCCGAAATATGTATAATAAAATGTAATTGATCAAAAGAACATCTATTTTATTAATACTTATATTTTAATATATATATATATATATATATAGCGGCGATGAATTAGTTTTGCGAGGTTTTTTATATGAAATCGTGTGTCGCGAGAAGCGAAAACCAACCAAACAGTGAGTGTGTTCTGTTATTAATTCTGGCAATATTACGCAAATATGACCCTCCCCAAGTATAACAATATATATATATATATATATATATATATATATATATATATATATATATATATATATATATATATATTTAGTGGCGATACGTTGAAGTTTATTAGTCTGTTTGTTCAGTTCTTTTGCAGTGGAGTGGTAGGTGATGCGAGATGAAGTAATTGAATGAGTGGTTTGTTGGTCACGTCCATGTCAAGTGACTGAAGTGTGTCTCAGTGAGTCACGATAATTGTTGTTGTGAAGTCTTGCCATGTTCGAGGAAATCAATGGTTGTAGTTACTCGTTGTGGTGATGTGATATTGCCGTCGGGAAAAACAATTTTCCTCAATCATATGGGTATGAATTTATTGGTTGCATGATAAACGGAAAAAGGTACACGTATAATTGTATTGTGTTGATAGTGTGTTGATGTGAATGTCAAATCTCAAAATAGTGATTTTACTAACTGTAGTGTTGATGTTGGTAGCCAACCCTTCCTGCCAGTAAAGCTGGCTAGTGTGTATTAGTGTGACTACATTATGAACTCTGCGAGGTTGGTGGAACTGGCTGTCAGTATATTGCGGAGGAAAGAAGGTAACTGTACTCTGTGATAGAGGGAAGAAACAGACTTTACCTCCTGGGATCAAAATCTCTTGTTTTTATAAAGATTGTGCAGGGTGCCCGACGCTTTACCGATACTGCCAATCCACTGCCCTTGTATAATAATAATAATAATGGTTTCTTTATTGGCCACAAGAGCTAACATGAAGAAAAACATTACAGACGGCACAGAACGGTACAGGGCGATACAAAGTGGGTTTTGGCCGTGTAAAAAGGTTATAACAAGAAGATAGAAATATCAAAAAAATTCAAACAACAAAAAATTCCCCAATAGGGGGGAAATTTCCAAGGGTCACTCGTGCGAAATCCACACAAAAGACCACGGCCACCCTGACCACCAGGCCAAGCGCCCTCTCTCAGTTTTCCATTCCTCAGTCTACAGGCGCGGACCAGACTCGCCACTTTCACCCACCTTTCAACAAACTTACTAGAAGACTTGTCTCTCCACCCTGATTTTCCTCTTCAAGTGAAATTTGAAAAAGTTAATCAGGGATTCGCCGAAGCAGAAAGTGTCCGTCTTCAATCCTTTCAACCTTTTCCACCATACAATCTCTTTCGCCATGGCCACCAGGCAGATGAAAACTGCCTGCTTTTTCTTCTCCTTAAAGGAGGGCGGCGGGGCTATCTGCACAAGGACTCAGTCGATAACCGGATCCGTCCTACACGTGACAGTAAATGCTCGACATAGCTCCACAAGTCAGTAATGCTCGGACACTGAACGAGTGCGTGCACAACGGTTTCGTCGCTCTGTGCGCATCTCGGACAGGTTCGGCTGACGGCACTTCCGTGCCTGTAGAGCTTATCTTGAACCGGCAACGCTTCCTGGTAACACTGCTAGGCCGGGGATTTCTGGAAGTTGTCCATAGGCCCCGGTCTGAAAGTTCTCTTGAACGAACAGCTGATCGGCTTCGACGCCCAGGGTCTCCCCGAGAACATCATCACTCTTCTCCTCCACTAGTCCTCTATAGAACGGCGAGGTGGATGTTCCACCGATACTAGTGCCCAGCTGGTAGAAGGCTGTGAGCGCTTGGAGACATTCCAGCTTCCAACCACTATCCCTCGGTCTTTTCCTTATCCAGGACTGCAACTCCGTTAATGAGACGAGCTGGGAAAAAATACATCTGGCAAACGGTGACCACACCTGTTCACCGTCAATGAAGCACCAGAGATGTCGCAGCTTCAGCGCGTGTTTGTGCATCATCAGCCACGGCATGCCCAGTCCTTCATGCACGTCCCTTCCATAAAAAGCGGAAGAGGAGACGCTCCATTTTTGTCAGAGTTGAGCCGGGGCAAGGCACAACGGTTAGGTGGTAGCAGGTGACGGATGCGATGAACGCATTCGCCACTTCTACCCGACCTTTCAGGGACAGCTTCCTCTCGGCCCATTTCTGGGTGAGAGAGGCCACCCTGTTTGTCACCTCGCTCCAGTTTTTCTCCATCTGGAGGTCCGGACCGAACCATACCCCGAGCAATTTAATCGGTCCTTCCGTCCAGTGCCGCACGACGCTGTCGGGCGGCATGGACTTGCCTCTCCAGGTGCCGAGCTGCAAGCCCATCGACTTTTCCTGGTTTAACTTTGCTCCTGACACTACTTCATATTCCTTGATAGCGGTGCCGAGCAACTGGACATGTCCGGCGCTTGACACCACCACGGTGACGTCGTCGGCGTAAGCCGATACGGATCTCCCACATCCCAGTTCGCGTGGGACGTCTCTCATCATCTCAAAACTGGGAATGCTCCCGTTCTGCTGCCAGTTGCAGTAGACGTCTGCCAAAAGGTCGCCGAACAAGTCTGGTATGTACGCATACAGCTCATAGGGCAGACCATCCAAACCTGGCGATTTACCCCTCGGGCAGTCAGACATCGCTTCCCGTGTTTCACTTGCTGTTATCGGCTTTTCGCAATGCTGCACTGCGGTCGTCGAGAGCTGCGTCAGTCCCTCGAGGTATGCACTGAAGTTCATACTGCGATCCGGCCCGCCGCGGCTCCCAAACAGTTGAACAAAGTGCTGCTGAAAAGCCTCACATATCTGCTCGGGTTCGAGGAACATGTGCCCGTTTTGGTCAGGCAAGGATTGAATTGTGGATTTGTTGCCACGTCGTGCCTCCACCACTCGGGCCCATAATAGTTTCATTTATTGGCCACAAGGGCCGACATATAGGAGATAATACAATAGACGGAGACAGTGGGGGTTTACATATATAACGTGTAAAAATATAAATAACAATAACAAAATAACAACAAAAATACAATAATAGGGGGGGATGACCACCCAGGGTTGACTCAGGACCCCAACAATCCTGAACCACCCGACGTTTCGAGAGCACCCTGGAAGGGCACCCTCTCCTCCTCAAATTCACCGACCTACAGGCTCATGATCAGAGTAGGCCCACTCACACTGGCCATTCTCGCCACATTCACCCACCTTTCAGCAAATGTACTGGGGGGGGGGGGCAGCACTTCTCTACACCCTCACCTTCCTTTCCAAGTGAAACTTGAAAAAGTTGATGAGGGATTGGCTGAAGAGAAAAGTATCTGTCTTCAACTTTCAACCTGGTCCACCACACAACCTCTTTCGCTACTGCCACCAGACAGAGGAAAATTTCCTCCCCTTCCTGGCCAAAAGAATGTGGCGGGTCGATCTTCATTATGGACTCGGCCGATAGCCGGATCCGTTCTACAGGCGACAACAGATGTTCGACATAACTCCACAAGTCAGTAATGCACGGACACTGGATGAGTGCGTGCAGAACGGTTTCGTCGCTCTGCGCGCATCTTGGACAGGTTCGTCTGACAGCACTTCCGTGCCTGTAGAGTTTATCTCGAACCGGCAGTGCCCCCCGATAGCCCTGCCAAGCGAGGGATTTTGGGAAGTAATCATCGTCCCCGGCTCGAAAGTCCTCCGGAACAGACTGGTTGGTTCGACTTCGTCGACACCCAAAGCCTCTCTGAGTGCGTTGTCTAATCCTCTATAGAACTCGAAAGTGGAAGTTCCACTGACCGCATTGCCTGCTTGGTAGAGGGAAGTGAGTGCCTGGCAACATTCCAGATGCCAGTCACCCAATTTCGGTCTCTTCTTGACCCAGGACTGCAGCTCAGTCAAAGAGACGAGCTGCGGAAAGGCCCGTCTGACCAACGGCGACCACACCTGTTCACTGTTTAGACAGAATATCTGGAGATGCCACAGCCTCAACGCATGTCTGCGCATCATTAGCCACGGCATGCTCAGCCCTCCGCGTAGAGGGTGTTGGTAGCAGATGGACCACCTCACTAACGGGACCTGTCCTTTCCACAATAATTTGAAGAGGAGCCGTTCCAAGTTGGTGAGGCGCGGACGGGGACAAGGGACGACGGTCAGGTAGTAGCAGACGACGGGCGCGGTGTACGCGTTCGCCACCTCCGCCCGACCTTTCAGTGATAGCTTCCTCGCAGCCCGTTTCTGGATGAGACTGGCTATCCTGTCCGTCACCTCGTCCCAATTATTATCCACCTGGAGGTCAGGCCCGAACCAAACCCCGAGCAACTTTACCGGTCTGTCCGTCGAGACTCCAACGACGCTGTTGGACGGCATGGACTTGCTTCTCCAGGTGCCGAGTTGCAAGCCCACCGACTTTTCCGAGTTAAGTTTCGCTCCCGTCAACCTTTCATATTCCTCCAATAAGTTGCCGACCACCTCGATTTCCGAGGTATCCGACACCATCACGGTGATGTCTGCATGAGCCGACACAGCCTTTCCGCGTCCCGGTTCGAGCGATCTGAAACGGTTCCGAGAGGTGGCCATTAACTTTGATCACCGAGCAGATGCCGCTGAGCATTGCAGCGATGCAGCTTCTGAAGACGGGGCCGAAGCCAGCTGCCTCGAGGACAGCCTCCAGGTACCGATGGTCGACCCTATCGAATGCTTTCGATTGATCTAAATTGACCAGTGCTGGTGCTGTCTGCAACTAACCCAGACTCTAAAGCACTTCGGGCTGATGAGGGTGAACTCTCCAAATATCGGTCGCTCTCCGACATATTTGCGGTTGAGCCCGTAGCAGTGGAGACTTCTGGTATCTTACTCACCACCACTGGGACATGGTTGGCTACCTGCAGGTGTGAGCCTTGCGAGCTGGAATGGCTCTTCCAGCGCCTCTCCTTCAGCATCCTCCGGGGAAACGCTTTCTCTATTCTGTCTGCCGGGGCCATGGAGTGGCCAGTCTACCGGGGCCGCGAGACAGCCAGCGCGTGAGCCCCCATTTACTCATGTGAGCGATGAGGATAACGAAAGAGACGGGGGCAGTGACAGTGGGAGTTTGGTCCCTTTGTGTTCGGACCTGGTGTATATGTATATGTTTCCCGGACACACATTCATACTGAGGCAGTTACAACACTTATATATATTCAATCATCACATACTCACACATATACACATGCAAGCACGCCTGTATCCTCCATATCTGTAAGTGCGCCACTGTCTTTCGGGACACACTTGTCGCTACTTTATTTCTTCTTGACACTCTGCTTTACTATCCGGAATATGTCATGCTTCTGATCTTCTCGGCGCAAAACATTGTAAATTTTATGCCCAGCTTCTTTTCTAGCTACTTGGTATTTTATTTTCCTGTCCCCATTTTTCTAATCTTTCCAAGCCTGTCTTTTAGCTTTTATAGCTTTACCTAGCTTCAACTAAAAATCTCATCTGTGGCGTTTGTCAGGTTGTCTGGTAGAAACCTCTAATTATCTTCTATGTTATAGACCTCTATCTTCTCCCCATCATAAGTGCCACTTTGTATTTCCCTGAACCTATATTTAAGAGAAAATAATTTTCAGTTTCCAAACCTTCCTTCTCTAGGTTGTCTTATGATTCTTTGTCTGCTTATTTTTTACTCTGAAGTCACAAATGACTAGTTTATGATAGCTGATGCATTACTCTCTGAGAAAAAAAAAACTTGTTATTTACAACCATCCGTCTATTGCGATTCCCATTGAGTAGGAAGTTAAGAGATAGAATTCAAATGTCCATTGCATTCACCAATTTGGCATAAAGATAAGGTCCACTTCCATTGCATTGTCTTAAAATATAAAAAAACACGGATAGTCTTAGGCTATAAAATCTCTATCCGCTGCATATTTCTCACGTTTTATACACTCTTAAAGGGAGTGTGGATCTTGAAATTGCGAGGAAATTCTCTGTTTATTGGTGTGTTTTTTTCTTTTCTACTCGCTACATTCAGAATGCGAGATTCCACTTGAATGAGTGTATGTGTGTGCGTGTGTATGTGTGTGTGTGTGTGTGTGTGTGTGTGTGTGTGTGTGTGTGTGTGTGTGTGTGTGTGTGAGCGTATTGTCTGGTGGTTAGGGTGTTGGACACACGATTATTAGATTGTGGGTTCTATTCTTGAACCTTGCAGTACTTTATTTCTTGAACAAGACACTTCATTTTGCGTTGCTTTTCATGATACGACCAGGGCCGCTATCACTAAACACCCGTAAAATCTACTGGGAGTACAGAGCCGATGCAATGACTATAGTAGTAACACTTCTTACAACAATGACATCAGTTGTCTAGACACTTAATCTAGTTATTGCTCAAATTAAAGATTATTCATGAAAAATATCTTGTTAAAAACAATTTAAAAGAAAAAGAAAAAAGAATTAGATTGAGAAGATATTATGGAATGCAGAATAAAAATATATTAAAAAATGGAAAAGGGAGGGAAAGACAAGGGCTCTAGTGTCACAGAAGCATGAGGGGAGGGGGTGATTGGGCTCTGGACCTTGCACGTAGCGGTAATGGGGTTGCGCCCCGCGGACAAGACCACGAAAGCATTCCCACTGACGATGGCCAGCGACACCTACTAAAACAGCCACTCAACCGCACTGGGCTCCTTCCTCAGACGGGCCACCGATGTTCCGATCTCGCGGAGGAGCTCGACAGTGCGGGGTCCAAGTACACCTGAGGTCTAGACGGCAACTGGTGCGAAGAGGAAGTGGCCGGACAATCCCCGATGCTTGTTTATCTTCCTTTCCTCTGCATAGCGGGCTGCAGTACCGGGCTTTGCGGCCGAAGTGATTAAGTTGGAGGCGGAGAACGTGCCACAATATGTGGCGTCCCAGATGAGGGATTGTCCTTTATTTCTGCTTTTGTAAAGTTTCATAATTCGTTAGAACGTGGGATAGAATGCTTTACGGTATTCGTTCCGGCTCTCTGCACTCTGAGTTCAAATTCTGCCGAGGTCAACTTTGCCTTTCATCCTTTCGAAGTCGATAAAAATGTACCAGTCCAATACTGGGGTTCTCTCTCTCTCTCTCTCTCTCTCTCTCTCTCTCTCTCTCTCTCTCTCTCTTTCTTTCTTTCTCTCTCTCTCTCTCTCTCTCTCTCGCTCTCTCTTTCTTTCTTTCTTTCTCTCTCTCCCTTTCTCTCCCTCTCCACCCTCTCTCTCTCTCTAGAAGAAATAGGATGTTTTTAAACCCGGAGAGGAAATAGGCACCGCCAGGTTTAAAAAATACTCAAGAAACGCTGTATGACAATACAGCGCCCCTATGACTTCATCAGGAGTTATAGATCCATAGATATATAAAATATCTTTAATAAAATAAGAATGTACACAACGTTGAAACTATTAGATTAAATCTACTGTTTATTTTCTATATACTACTAAAACTCTGTGATTGTGTGCTTGTCTGTAATTTAATACAGCCAAAACGGCGCATAATGGGAAAATACTTTGAAAGGAAGTTGCCCCTGAAATGGGAATACAAATGGAATAAAACGAGTTTCGCGTAAATCGGAGAACGGGTTCTGGGTGTCTTCATAAATAGAGAGAGAGAGAAATATAGTGAGAAAGAGATAGTGGTCGTGAGAGAGTTGATTGAAAGAGAGACATAGAGAGAGAAAAGAAGACAGAGAAGAAAAATGGAAGAGAGAGAGAGCTGGGTGTGTTGTTGAATGAAATTAAACAAGTGACTTCAAAGAATCGAATACAGCATTACTGTATCTAGTTTGAATTTGATGACTGAATATTAAGTCATATATATCATATAACTTGTGTGTGTAGCGAATATTTCCTGGTAAATAGGGAGGGTTTCTAAGTGTGTGTGTATATATGTGTGTGTCTGTCTGTAACCAGTAGGTCACAGACACCCATATATATATATATATATATATATATATACGAGGTGGGTCAGAAAAGTTCCAGGACTGATGTCACAACACAAAAAATTTATTTCAAACCCAAACTTCACACTAAGAGTTTTCTCCTTCAAAGTAATCCCCCTGGAGTCTAATGCACTTTTCCATCCTTTTCTGTCACGCTTGCATGTACTCCTGGAAGGATTCTTCCGGGATTCTCCGCAGTTCCGTCGTCAACATTTTTGATGTCGTCCACGTCTTCAAAACGGGTCCCCTCTGGGTCGTACTCGAAGATCCATGACTCATCACCGGTGATGACTTCTCTAGGAAGTCTGGTTCGGTTTCAAGATGCTCGAGGAAGTCCTGGCACACTTGCATGCGTCGACGCTTCTGGGTCGTGACATCGTCTCATCTCCATACACTTGCTGCAGCAATCCCAGTGCTTCTGACGGAGTTTTCAAGTTTGTTCGTTGCTCTGTGCTCATTGCTTGACGACCTGAAAGAGAGGACATGTATATAAAATTATGAAGAAAAAAGTTTGATCGTTGCAGAGAGCTAAGATTACAGTTACATACTCCAGGGGGATTACTTTGAAGTAGAAAACTCTTAGTGTGAAGTTTGGGTTTGAAATAAATCTTTTGTGACATCAGTCCGGGAACTTTGCTGATACACCTCGTATATATATATATATATATATATATATATATATATATTGTTATATTTGGGGAGGGTCATATTTGCGTAATATTGCCAGAATTAATAACAGAACACACTCACTGTTTGGTTGGTTTTCGCTTCTCGCTGTCTTTTATATATATATATCTGCGATCTAACTTACTCGGTCCTCAATGTTGCCATTGACTGACCGCCGGTCAGTCAATGGCAACATTGAGGACCGAGTAAGTTAGATCGCAGATATATATATATAAAAGACAGCGAGAAGCGAAAACCAACCAAACAGTGAGTGTGTTCTGTTATTAATTCTGGCAATATTACGCAAATATGACCCTCCCCAAATATAACAATATCTGTTTCGACACACGATTTCATATAAAAAACCTCGCAAAACTAATTCATCGCCGCTATATATATATATATATACATAAATGGGCCTTCCAATTTCATTTCACATTATATACATGTCTGTGTATATTTTAATTATTTAAAAATTATTTTTAAGTGAACATGACCGAAACGGGTCACGGGTGGTCTGGTATATTATAGTTCTCTTATTTATTATTTCATCTTTATTTCTTAAAGAAAATATAAATAACTAGGGGTTGAAAAGTCTTTCACGTTTTTCTATTTTATTTCACTTTGTTTAATTTATCTAGGCACTTCTTTAAATTTTACTTTGTTTTTCATGGAAAAATATTACTTTTCCGAATGGTTTCTACAAATGTTAAGAATCTGATAAAAATATTCATTATACAGAGAATGTTGAATGTCTGTCATAGATCAGTTCGCTAAAAATGTACTTTTACATTTACTGCATAATTCCAAAGAAATGTTTGTTATTGGTTGGACATTTCTTTGTTGAATGATTAGAAGATTATGTGAAAGATAGTCACACTAATAGACATTTATCTTGCGGAAGTATCTAAAGGAAATAATGATATGGTTATCCATCTAAACATTTTGAAAATAAGTATGGGCGTACTTAATTAAAGAAAGAAATCTAAAACCGAGATGAATCACAAGGAAAAGGGGAAATAATTTCAAGAAATTAAGAATTAATTTTTTTTTAATTAATTCTCACGCTTAAGGGGAAACCTAATTCATGTTTGCAGGAGTGATAAAAGCAATAGATAGGTTTCGATCTTATTGGACATTTTTAGTTGCCCTGAACTTGTTGTTCAGTAAACAGTGGTTTTTACATGTAGGAGGTGTTCCGAAAATTTGGGGGAATCTTAAACCAGTGTGTGTGGCTATCAAGTCATTTTGGGGCCTTTATCTTTTTTAAATATATATTTTTTAAAGTTTTCATTATATATACAGTATTTCAGGGCGATGGATTGGCCATATCGGTAGAGAGTCAGACACCATGCTTTGCAGCATAGAGTTACGTTCTGAGTTCAAATCCCGCTTGGGTTAGCTTTGCTGTTTATCCTTACGAGGCCGATAAAATGAATAACGCACTGGGGTCGATTTAATCGACTTTCCCTTCCCTTTAAAATTGCTAGCCATGTACCAAATATAGAAATAATTATATATACTGTATACATGCTTATTGTGAGGTATGTATAAACATACTTGTTGGTATAGTGTATATATAAATGCCTTGTGTTGTGTATTTTGTCTTTTGCACTTTGCAGAGATGCATAGCCCAAAATTGTGAAGTTATGCGAAACAGCTGTATATGAGATGGAACCCATCATTTTTGTGTGAGAAAAGCAAGCAAGTTTCCTCTGTCTGGTGAATGTGGCGAAACCGATTGTAGGTCGAAGAGACTGATAGTAAAATCACTCCTGTTCAGCCTAGCCCTTATTGCCTGAGGAAACTGAGGACAAATTCCCAACAGGCGCCTATATTCTGGAGAATACCGTTTGTTGAAACCATTTGCCCTTAACAGTCAATGTAATCCTGAGACTGTAAGGTTCCTTCATAAGCCCAAATTGACTCTCTCTCATTTCATTTCTTTTGTACATTGTTGTTTTCCATGCTTTTTGTTTTCATCGTTATTGCTGTTGTTTGATAGAAGTTATCTGATGGATCGGGTTTCTGATGGATATTGTGGGTGTGATGATTGAAAGAACATTTACAGGTTCCAGTTGTAAAAGAAGGGGAGAATAACGGGAAACTCTTCCTTCCGGCTTGGAATCATCGATACATGTTCAGCGATAATGACTATCAGATCTCTTTAAGCTGTTAGTGATATCAGAATTAGTGATATCACTGTTAGTGATATCAGAGTTTATGGTAATCTATTATTAAAAAGATAGTCTCAAATATTACTAGAGTAGTGAAGGTTTGCGGCGTTGAGAACTGCATTAGAATTAAAAATTGAAGTGGTATATGTCGTTGCTCTTGTTCTTGTTACTGTTGTTTAGCTCCATATCTGCTCAGATTGAGCTTACATATGATAAAATGTGTTTCGGCGGTGATAATCCATTATTTTCTTTCGCTTTTTGTTTCGGTGGTTGTTTTTCTTTTTAATCTATGATTATATTTTTCAATTTTTTTAAGTTTGGTGGAGCTTAGGCTACTATTTCTAACAAGTCCAGTGATTTTGTACAGGATACCTCGATGAGTCGACTCTATTAGTATACGTAGTTTATGCTGTTATGCTATAATGTGAAGTAAAGAAAAAAGTTTTGTTTCATGACGGGTAATATACTATTAATATACTATTAATGTCCAAGAAACGCCGTATGTCAATATGGCGCCCCTACAACTCCGTCAGGAGTTAAGGGACCATGCATGCATCCAAGACCACCAAATTGATTTTGTGTCCAAGAACAACACCATTATTTAAATATCTTGGAAAGGCCTAGATATTTAAATAATGGTGTTGTTCTTGAACACAAAATCAATTTGGTGGTCCTGGATGCATACATAGTCCCTTAACTCCTGACGGAGTTGTAGGGGCGCCATATTGACATACGGCGTTTCTTGGACATTTTTAAACCTGGCGGAGTCCATCCCTCTCTAGGCCTGAAAACAACAAATTTCTTCCAGAGAAAGATAGAGTGAGTGAATGGAAGTGAGAAAGAGATATAGAGGAAGAATTCGACTGCAAGACTAGACTGGTACTTTATTTATCGACCTCGAAAGGATGAAAGGTAAAGTTAACCTCGGCAGGATTTGAACTCAGAGATCAGAGAATCGAAACGAATACCACAAAGCATTCTGTCCGACGTTTTCACGACTCTTCCAATTCGTCGCCTAATGGTCAAAATATATGGATGCATGTTCGGTTGAATCAATGCATTTATATTAATGGATTCTAATTTAGGCACTAGGTCAATAATTTAGGGTGGGGATAAATTGGTTACATAGAGCCCAGTACTTGACTAGTAAATTATTTATCGAGCCTGGAGGGATGAAAAGCAAAGATTACCATGGCGGGATTTGAACTCTAAACCGTAATTAAATACCGCAATGCCCACTAATGTATATATATATATATATATATCAATAGTATCAATTCCATAGTCCCCTCCCTGCTTATATTCGAAGAGAAATGTCAACCATGACTGGATTTGAACACCGAAACTCCTTTTTATATTTTATATGATTGGGTAAGGTAAAGATAAAGAGCACTTAATCCCTATTGAAGTTGTAGGGGCGCCATCCTGATTCACAGCGTGCATTGGGTATTTTACAGTGAGCCATTTTTAAACCGTGGGGCATTTTAAAACCGAAATGAAGTGTTTTGCTCAAGAACACAACACCCTTACCACTATATAAATCGAATGTCCGTTATGCCATCCTATTACAGATACCCATCCAGGGCAGTGGCGAAATTGTTAGAGCTGCTTTAGCGAGATTTTTCTCACTTAAACACACGACTCCAAATTTCAGTCAGATTGACCCAGTAATTGGCTGGAACCACTATGGTGTCGGTCGATCTGCTAAAACAGTAGCAAAATCTCCTTCAACTCGCACTCTACTGTCTTAAAAAGGAAACGATACATTGAATAATGAAGTCCTAGATATTTCTTAAAAAGACGGGATGATCACGACCGGATTGTCTTTGATAATAGATCTGGTATATCATGAATGATCTGTGACTAAACAATAACAACCGATATCCATTTTGCCTCGGACAGAGGTACAAACAGCAAAGTCAAGCCCAACAGGATTCGAACTCAGAGCGTAAAGGAATGCCGCTAAATACTGTCGGACACTCTATAAAAAGGGTTTCTTACATTGACTCCAATTGCTGCTTAATTTATCTACCTTGGATGGATGAAATGCCAAGCTATCCCTGGTGGGATGTAAACTCAGAATATTAGAGACGCTACACCATTTCTGCCTTTTTTTTTTTTTCTTAATCATTTCTAGCATGGGAATATGAGCCTAAATGTCTGTGGGTGTAGGTAGATATATTAGATCGAATTCATTTGACTGATTTTTTATTTCATCAACTAAGAAATTACTAATGGACAAAATTAGATTTGAACTAAATGTAACTAAATACTACAGGGTTTTTAATTCGTGGCTTTACCATTCCCGCAACACGCCGAGTTGAAGTTATCTGCCTGATTTATATCTCAATCAGATACAAGAAAAGAAAAATAAGTGAAACTGTGTCAGTATTAAAACAGCGTACATACATCCAACTTATGATATACTTGGTTTTATTTTATCTTTCCTTCTAAGTAAAGGGACATAATGATGACAGGCGCGTTAATATATAGTAACGTGCAAACTGAAATGAAAAATTGTTCAGCAGAATAGTTTGTGTAAAAATAACCCAGATTTAGCTCTTTCTTTTACTTCCCTTTATTCTCCTTATTATATCATTGTTTCTATTACTTAGTGTCAACTACAACACATATTGTACCATAAATGGTAGGGAGTGATTTAAAAATTATTCGGCTGGTAACTATAGCGCAGTATATATATATATATATATATATATATATATATATATATATATATATATATATATATATATTAAGTTAGAAGAGTGTCAAGTTAAAATAAAATACCACAATAATAGATTTATAACATTGAAAAAAAAAAACCATCAAAGTATAAAGAAATGTGTCATTTAAACCAGTTCCATGTAATTCACAAAACACAATAATTTTGTGTAGCAGATGATGAAGAGATGCCTAATGACTGGGACAGTGTTTTCCATCGAAGAAATTAGAAGTCTACTTTTTTAATACATTCGGGGATGAAATCCTGACCTGTCAATTCTTCCTGTCTGACGAGATCTCCCATCCACTTTGGGGTGGGTGAGAGATGTCTTCTCTTGTGAAAATGGGTATAGCTTTCGTTATGTAAAATCTCCCCATTCTGCCTAATTTCTTCCTGTTTGAGGGCACTTTTTTTCATGGTATTCCACATTTGGGTTTTTAGAGGTTGGCCGGTCTGGAAATCGAGAATCATAATTGTCAGAAAATATGAGATAAAAACCAGTATCACTATAATCAATTCAATCAACTAGTCCCTCTCTCCTACAAAATATTGTCCTGTTGACTTGTCATATATGATATTTAATTAATAAATATTGAATAGAATTATTAAATATAACTACTTGAATAATCTTCAGGCATTGTGTACCATAAGTATATACAAACTTAAATGTAATTTTAATAAATTGCCAAGTTATTATTTGATGTAGTGAAAAAGGCAGTCGTTAAAGCATATTTGTTCTGAATTTCTGCGTGCTAAGTTCAAATAACACTAAGGTCAAATTTCAAATATAAAAAGGGAAATAAATAATTTTCTATATAGATAATAAACACAACCACAAGGATATGGTCGGGACATGGAAGAGCCGAACTCCCACTGTCATCGCCTCCATCTCTCTCGCCCTCCCCATCTCTCTGTATGGTGAGCAACTGGGGTCCCACGTGCTGGCCAC
>OZ024740.1:241018684-241031184 GCA_964016885.1 Eledone cirrhosa | reverse complement strand
GTGGCATCAAAGAACTCCTCTGGCTTCGTTATTTGCATGTGCCTCAGTGGACATGTGAAGACACTTTTGTACTGTTCGTTCAGTATTTCACATATCTCTTGGGGATTTTCGGTTAATGAACCGTCCGTGTGGAAGAGTGGTCCAATCTTGCAGTGTACTGAGGCAGTTTCTTTTGCAAATTTAAAGAAGGCCTTAGGGTTTGTTTTAATGTTTTCTATGGCCCTGTTCTCTTTCCTTGCCCTCTCATTCTCATGTGAAAGCTTGAGTGCAATCTCGGTGTCAAGTAGTGCACGTTTCAAATAGGATTCCTTCTTGTTTTGGTTTTGTTGACTATTCAACTGGTTTGAGAGTTTAGTTCTACGTCTCATAAGGATTTTCCTATCTCTGGGAATAAGATATATATATATATATATATATATATATACACATATATATATATATATATATATATATATATATATATATATATATATATATATACATATATATATATATATATATACATATATATATATATATATATATATATATATATATATATATATATATATATATATATATATATACATATATATATATATATATATATATACATATATATATATATATATACATATATATATATATATATATATATACATATATATATATATATATATATATACATATATATATATATATATATATATATATATATATATATATATATATATATATATACATATATATATATAGACATATATATATATATATATATGTATATATATATATATATGTATATATATATATGTCTATATATATATACATATATATATATATATATATATGTCTATATATATATACATATATATATATATATATATGTCTATATATATATATATATATATATATATATATATATATATATATATATATATATATATATATATATATATATATATATATATATATATATATATGTATATATATATATATATATATATATATATATATATATATATATATATATATATATATATATGTATATATATATATATATATATATATGTATATATATATATATATATATATATGTATATATATATATATATATGTATATATATATATATATATATATATATATACATATATATATATATATATATGTCTATATATATATATATATATATATATATATTATATATATATATATATGTATATATATATATATATATGTATATATATATATATATATATATATGTATATATATATATATATATATATATATATATATATATATATATATATATATATATATATATATATATGTATATATATATATATATATATATACATATATATATATATATATATATATATATATATATATATATATATATATATATATATACATATATATATATATATATATATATACATATATATATATATATATACATATATATATATATATATACATATATATATATATATATATATATACATATATATATATATATATATATATATATATATATATATATAGACATATATATATATATATATGTGTATATATATATAGACATATATATATATATATATATATGTATATATATATAGACATATATATATATACATATATATATATATATATATATATAGACATATATATATATATATTTATATACATATATATATATATATATATATAGACATATATATATATATATATATATATAGTAATAATAATAAAATTGAAGACTAAAATCCAAAGGGGGCTCGATAAGGAAAATATATATCAAATATATAAGAACCGTAGAGCAAATATTTATTAAAATAACAGATTAAAGTTTAAGCATATATATATATACATATATATACATATATATATATATATATATATATATATATATATATATATATATATATATATATATATATATATATATATTAGAAAGTGAGGGGGGGGTTGGGGGGGGGTTACAGAATGAAAAATAACCGAGGTGTCCTACACGAGTGAAAGTATAAAGAAAAAGAGATGAAATCGAAAATGCAACTGGGGTCTTATTTTTTTTTTAAATATATATATTTATTTGGTTCCTTTACCGATTTCGCGGTCCTTCTGCTTTTCAAAAGGTGAGTTGAGATGGAGGGTCTGTGGTTTTTCTCACATCTGGTTGGTCTCTGAATGTTACTTGTTTTATATATGTATATATATATATATATATATATAAAATGAAAGGTATAGAAATTGTTTTAGCAAGAAGCTAATAGTATTCTATAACATATATATCTATATATATATATATATGTACACGTACATACATATATGTATACAGACGTACAGCAGTATGTATATATATATATATATACATGCATACATATATATATATATATGTACGTATGGATTCACCGAACATTTATTATATTGCTCGGTGTGTTTGTAAACAAACATCCCGTATTAAGCCGTAGTGTCCAGCAACCATCGTTGCTCGTTTGTTCAACACTGACAAAGGAACGCTGTACTAGTTTCAAGCTTATTAGCCATCGTCAGCAACATATACCTTCCTGCCACATTGTTGAACGTATATACTTACCTTATGCATATTAACGGCTGAGTAGCCAAATTTGCATATCGAGTGGGTTAATCGGCCGGGTGCACCGAAAACGATGAACGGAAAAAATGAAACAGACCGAGCATTATAATAAATGTTCGGTGAATCCATACGTACATATATATATGTGTGCATGTATGTATATATATATATACATACTACTGTACGTCTGTATACATATATGTATGTACGTGTACATACTTATATTTAAGTAACAGCCGTACTAAGAGTGAGAAATGAAATTTCGTTTCATTTTTTCCGTTTATATATATATATATATATATATATATATATATATATATATATATATATATATATATATAGGTCACCTTCGTCCATCACTGACCAAGGCTTTAATCACAGATAGTGCCCCTCCAATTACACCACAATACACATATACACCTACACACACACACAAATAGTGCCGATGACTATATATATATATATATATATATATATATATATATACCTTCTCATCTCACATACCACAACAAAAATATATCTTTTGTCACATCACCAGTCTGAAGAGCAGATCGACACTGGAGTCGGGTTCATAACTCCTATGGGTTATCTTGAGTCAATCCTCTGCGAAACGCGCGTAACAGATACACAATACATTTTTTTCGTATGTAAACGAATCTTCCTGTTTCACTTTAAAATGTTAGTATAAGACTCGAACCGTGTAGATTTGTGACTGTGCTTCTTGCCAGAGGAGTCTGAACATGTTGCTACTACTCCACTTGTGAAGAAATATCTGTACATCTGTGATGACAATGCTACGTGCCTGTGCTGCACACATAACACCCACTCCATCCCCGCAGCTATTTGTCCAGTGACAAAGCAAGATAATAGGACAGTTACGTGGATTACATGTCTTTAACCTCTCTAGTGGGTGGAGCCGTACTCACCACGCTTGGCCAATTGCAGGTTGGTGAGGCTATTTAACTCATCATTGGGGTGGATGACCATTCACCTTGTTGAGCAGGCATGTTAAACTGAGGGTCCCCCGAGGGTCACATGGGTCACATATGTGTTTTCTGAAGGTCACACACAACTAACTGCGCACATTACAACTAATTTTTATTTATTTTATGTTACGAAGATAAAACATGATAAATATTTTGTGCGGGCCGCAGGTGTGCTACTAAAGGGCCGCATGTTTGACATGCCTGCTATAGAGTTCATCTATAGAGTTCATCTTGTTTTAGTGCTGCTGGGTTTCCACTTACCCTCCTCACCAGACCAGGGTCTGGTGGTGGAACCAATTTAGTCGCCGATCATCCGACCCGATTTTCAAAGCTATTATCAGTGGCATTCATCTATGGTTACAATTATTTTCTGTATTCCAGATTTCTACATTTTCTAAGAATTTCTATCTACCCAACGTTCCAATAATTTATTTTCAAAAAATATAAAATTTATAAGTTTATGTACAATGGACTAAAAAGTAACTTAAAAAAAATAAATAATCTTACTAATTTAAATAACATTAATCTCGAAGGGAAAAATACAATCGAACATCCAGTTTTGCTGGTAATATAGCCTTTATTAACCATAAGAAAATGAAAAGATATATAGATGATTCCAATAACAGTGAAAGAAAAATGATATTATATAATCCATTAGATAAGTTAAATAAAAAAAATATATAGTTATAAACTGTGAATCTTTTTTTTCATTTGCCAATATTGAACTATAATAACTTTTGTTAAATATTAATTCGTCTAGAACTTTTATCTAAAGTACCACAGTGATTGGTGTTATTACTGGCGATTGGCAGTATCAGTAGAGGGACGGACGCCATGCTTTGCAGCATAAAGTTACGGCCCTTTATGATCTGAGTTCAAATCCTTTCGAGGTTAACTTTGCCTTTCATCCTTACGGGGTCGATAAAATAAAGTACCAGTTATGCACTGGGATCGATTTAATCGACTTTCCCATCCTCCAAAATTGCTGGCCTTGTGCCTATATAAGAAACCGCTATTGCTGGCGATATTCCGTGTAATGTTTTCAAATATTGTGATTTAATAATCTCCACTTGTCACTTCTGTTTTAACGCTACATTTATTAAATCATGTATATATATATATATATATATATATATATATATATATATATATTCGGGTTTGAGGTTCACCACTGTATAGAGCTGGTCTATTCCGTATGGTCAATCGTAATGCAATAATATAGAGAGTACTCAACGTAAGGCAGTTCAATAAATTTCCCCTTCTTTCGGTAAATGAAAATACTCGGCGTAGCTTAATTCGCCATGGGGCCCGGGGCGCGGCCGGTGTTTTAACCGCCACATAGTACCTTTAAATTACAGAACAAATCGGAACTATTATATAATAAAATGTTAAACTGTTGAACTTTAAATTCTCTAACCTCTTTAATATTGAATATTGATTATTAATTTTTTTAACTTCATCCTAGAAGTCTAAACACTGTAACACACTGACTCCCAATATATTCATCTCTGCTAAGATGCGGGTCCCTGTGAACATTTTCTCGCGCCACTCCTGGCCTGACTGTGGTCTGACATTAATATCGACCTCTCTTCCTCTTTCTTTCTATCTTCCTTCTTGTAGCCATCAACCCTTACTTTTCTACTTCTTTCTTCTCTTCCTTCTCTTCTCCCTCTTCCTGTCTTCCTCCCGCAGACTTATCTTCCTTCCCCCTCTTGCTTGCCTATATCTGACCGGTAGTAGTTGCCTTTCTTCTTTTAGCTGACATTAAACCTGGCTTCTCTTCTTCTTTCTTCCCCCTTCTTCTCTCTCCTTCCTTTCTTTCTTTCTTTTACCTTGTGTCATGAGATCGACGTTAACTTATGTTCCCATCCCTTTCTGTTCTCGTTTATCTGACCGATAGTAGCATACTATAAACTTTAGCCACGTCACTCCAGGGCGACCGGCTGAAGTTGAAGGAACAGAATAGCGGTCGCCCTCGGGTCCTCGATTTTCAGCCCCATGGATTTTATCTATTACATTCACGTATTATATTTCGAATACCTGATGATATCACCGGATTCATACGGAACCCGGTCATTGAAATGATCATAGTATAATAAACCTTTCAAGGATTTACACAAATCCAGCCTCCTGTCATTTCATTATATATATACTAAGAATAATGAGTTCTAAACTCAAGCAGTCCTTTACAATGAAATAGCCCAAAGAAAGAAGTATTTCTGAGCCGTGTAATACAAGTTAATATAAATTAATATATATGATAAAACACAAATACCAACATATAAGTGTTTGTATTGTAAATGACTAAGTTAGCTAGATTAAAAAATACTAATTATAATAATACAGTTTGCCTGTCTCGATTTAAAATAATAAATCAATAAAAACAAACGATATTGGCAAATGGCCGTGGTACTTAGACAAATTTAAATTTCAAAATCAAACCTGTTCCGTAGATAAGTTCAAACTTCAAAATCCACTTTTCAATCTAGCTAACTTAGTCCTTTACAATACAAACACTTATATGTTGGTATTTGTGTTTTATCATATATATTAATTTATATTAACTTGTATATACATATATATATACATATATATATATATATATATATATATATATATATATATATATATATATATATATATATATATATATTCATATATATATATATCAGCTGCGACCTGTCTGTTTCTTTCTTACTGCTTCCCCTCTCTCTGTATCTCTCACCTTCTTTTTACCCCCTCTGCCAGTCACACTCTCTCTCAGTTGGCCTCTTACTCACACTTCCACTCACTCACTCTCTGCTTCTCCCCCTCTCTCACTTATATATATATATATATATATATATATATATATATATATATATAAGCAAAGGGATATTTAATTTGTTGGTAACAAATATATATATTTATAACTGATTCGAAGCACTCGACAAGTTTTCTGTAGTATAATATCAATGATATTAATAAATGGAAACTATATTTATAAAACCAAAACTTGAACTGTTAAGATCTCCTTCCTGGATATGTCAATATTTATAAAACAAACTTTGTGTTTTATCTGATGAGTGCGTACCAAAGTTTTGGTACCCTTGAAATATATATAATAGAATAAATATGGTTTTATAAATATAGTTTCCATTTATTAATATCATTGATATATATATATATATATATATATATATATATATATATATATATATATATATATATATATATATACAAATTAATATATGATAAACACTAATACAAGTATATAAGTGTTTGTATTGCAAATGACCAAGTTAGCTAGATTGAAAAATACTAATTAAATTAATACAGTTTGCCTGTCTCGATTTAAAATAATAAATTATATACTTGTATTAGTGTTTATCATATATTAATTTGTATTTCACGGCTCAGAAATATCTCTTTCTTTGAGCTATTTAATTGTAAAAGACTGTTTGAGTTTATAACTCTATATATAGTATTATCGGCTCCATATGTTGAGCTAAATTTTTTAGTCCCATAAAAACGTCTACTATTTCTAGCGGCACGAGTATAGGACTGGCTAGACGCTGGGACACCATGTGCGTTCAACAACACATTTTCTCTCAGTCTTCCTAAGTATTTTGAGGTGAAACATACCAATTTCTGGATACCTGCAGCTGAGCACAGAAATGGAATTTTCACTTATTGCTGCGAAACAGATTTGAGTTTTGAAATTTAAATTTGTCCAGGTATCACGGCTATTGCCAATATGGGTTTGTTTTTATTGATTTATTATTTTTAATCGAGACAGGCAAACTGTATTAATTTAATTAGTATTTTTCAATCTAGCTAACTTGGTCATTTGCAATACAAACACTTATATACTTGTATTAGTGTTTATCATATATTAATTTGTATTTCACGGCTCAGAAATATCTCTTTCTTTGAGCTATTTAATTGTAAAAGACTGTTTGAGTTTATAACTCTATATATATATATATATATATATATATATATTAGTTATGTAATAAACAACATAAGGCAATTATTCCATTTACCAGTGGTTTCTTAAAAGCAAAAGATTTTGCTTTCAATCCTCAGAATGAAAAAATCCTGGTCTGTTTATTGAATTTGGATTTTAAAAACAAAAATGCAATCTATATGAAAGTGAGGCTGGAGAAGGAAGAAGTTAAGGAAAAATAAAATAAAACTACACATGCAAACACACACACAAAAACACGCACACACACACACACACAAAAGCATGCATACACACACACACACACATATATATATATATATATATATATATATATACATACATACACTCATACATACACACACACACACATATATACACATATATATGTGTATATAAATACACACATACACATACATATACACATATATACATACGCACATAAATATCAACACATCCATACATACACATACATATATACAACCACACACACATACACACATACATACACATAGAAACATAAATATAAATACATATACATACACACATATCCAGTAAATGGAATAATTGCCTTATGTTGTTTATTACATAACTATTAAGTTCTGTTACCTACATAGAGCACTCTTTTTTCCTGGACTTTTCTGACGGAATTACTTTATTTACACACATATATATATATATATAGAGAGAGAGAATTCACAAGAGAATCAAAGCTATGTTCAAAGCATTTATTTGATTCTTGTGAATTCTATATAACTGCTCTGTAGAACAACTGATGTTATTACATTGAGCTATTTATCTTACTGGTAATAAGGTAGTAATAAATTACTGACCTTCACTGTTTAGAGTTTAAAATATATATATAACTATAAAAAGTTTTAGTATATACATAACCATAAATAGTATCCTTAATATTATATATATATATATATATATATATATATATATATATATATACACACACATACATACAGGGGGGTGTTTGTGGCGGGACCGATAACATTGTTAGAACTCAATGTGACCTTGAAAAGATGATTTCAGTGAGGTTAGACAATGAGTCTAATTGTTTCTGAGGACGACAGCTGGATTGATCAGGGATTTCGAGATTAGAAACAGGTGGCGACCTAACCACTGCCTGCTAGTCGATATACCGATCTACCACTATCAATGAACCCTCTGAAACAATCGTAATACAATGAACTAATTAACTACCTATCTCTGACTTTTGTGATGATGATGATTATATATATGTGCGCGCGTATGTGTATGTGTGTGTGTGTGCGTGTGCGTGTGCGTACACACTGATACAGATTGAAGCATATGGGTATGTGTTGGGGTGGGGTAGGGGTGTCATGTGTGAAAAGAAAAAAAATGATAACACTACACAACTCGATCGTGATAAATATCGTCTAAGGGAGGTAAGTTTCACGCAAGCTCTTTTCAATAGACACTAATTTTTTTGTATTTTTGGAGAATAGTAGGATTTTTTTTTTTTTTTTTAAAGACTTTAATGAAGAACTTGATAATATTCAACTAATACACACTCCACTATTTGAGGTTTATCGGTAGTGAATAGCTTATGATGAAATGACTTTTATATTTAAAGAACTCAAAGTATTCCCTAGTCCTCTTCCCTTACTTCCTACCCATTGTGGAACTAATGAAAGAGCGTTTATGTTTTCTCTCGACCTGCTAGAAATATCAATCAAATCTCTCTCAAATCACACTACATCTTTAAAAAGAAATGACACATTGTATAATGTAATCCTTATGTACACTGTGACTGGCTGTCCAATAGCTTACCGGTGTTGTGGATAACATTCGAATAATCTTTAGTAGTAGGCAAGCTCTGAGCAAAGAAACCTATAGTCAAAGGTATTCTAGCTGTGACTAATTTGTTTTTTACTTGGTTTCTCTTCTTTTTTTTTAACCAAATGTATTCTGTCTGTAAAAGTGTACGATTTTATTTTAGGACACTGTGGTTACTATTTCTATGAGGACAAGCCACCACATAAATGTTCGGAAAGAGTTTTGTTAAATTTTTTTGTGTATTCATAAAAAAATAAAGTCGGATATGGCTGATACTAAAATGAAACTGAATGAAATAAAAAGGTGCCTAATTTCCCGCCAAATTCCGAATAACTTATTTGTGGATTTCCTTTTGTAAATTTTGAGCTGTTTCTCTACCTGTTGCCGCGTATTTTCAATATTTGTGTGTATATTGGAGTCGTTGATATCTACAAAGTTCTGATCATAAACAATAGTGCCATGGGTGTAAACACCATTTGAAATTTGATTGAGATTGCTTTACGCTCGCCAACAAACGAATACAATCTGTTTTCTTGGTATTCACTTTCATTTTATGGTCGATTTTCATTTTTCGATTTCAATTAGTTTCGTTTTATTGCCAGCCATATCCGGCTCTCTTGGATATATATGCTCTTGTTGGATAGCTACACAGCCCCATTACAAAACAAAAGTAAGTGCTGAGTTTTTACTTGTGCATAGTAATATGCTTGGTGATAGTAAAGTTAAGAATTACGCTTTTTGTTCGTAGTATAAATATGACGACACATGAATGGATAGAGTAAAAATATTTACTTTATTTATTCGTGTGCTCTTTACTCCTGATAGAGTCGTAGGGACGTCATTGTGACATTTAAAACTGGCGCGCCCATTCCTTTCCAGATCTAAACAGAACCGATTACTTCCACATACAGAGAAAGCGAGAGAGGGAGGGGGGGGGGGGGGGTCGACCCTACTACTGGACTGGTACTTTATTTCGAAAGGATAAAAGACAACGTTGATGTTGACGGTGTTTAAAATAACGCAGAGCGCGATTCTAACGACTGTCAAATCCCCGCCTTCCCATTCTTATTACTGTACAAAATTCAAAACTTCATTAAAGATGTTCAAGAAAATTTTGTACCTCTCTCAACAAAAAAAAATACCCTGCTACAAAAATTAGTGCTGTTCAGAGCTAGCCGACCAACTTTTCATACCTAACCAGACTACTGTCTACGGCCTATTTCCACATGTCAATTTTCTTAATAGCGAGTTATCTCACCTTGATTGCGATTGTCCCACTTTGATTGCTGAGAAATATTTTAAAAACTAGTTGTTCAATGCTCATTTATTAATATAATTGGCCTTCTTCTTTTCTTCGCCCACTTATTCCTGAGAGGGTCGTGGGGGTAGACTGCCCAAACACTCCCTCGAACGGGTCCTGTCAGAAGAAACTGTCTCTAACTGATCCGGCTGGATCCCCAAGCGTGACTGACCAAGGGTGTTATCCAACCATCTTGCTCAGGGTCTACCTCTAGGCCTCCTACTTGTTGGTTTTGCTCGTAAAATCTGTCCAACGATTCTTTCCTAAGACATTCTAACCACATGACCATAGTATCGGAGCTGTTATCTCTCAATTCGGAGAAGTAGTGGCTCTATCTGGAGTGACTCTCTGATCTCCGAGCTACGCATTTTATCGAGTAACGTTACCAAAGACCCTTCGGAGGAATCCTATTTCGGCCGATTATATTCGCGATCGTATTCTTTCGGTCATTACCCAAGATTCATGACCATAAGTAAGGGTTGGCACGAATACCAAATTGAAAATAGTGAGTTTGGTTTTTACGCTTATCTCCCTTCTTCTGATTATTGAATGATGAAGGTGGCGCATTACTGCACCAGCTTTTGCAATTCTTGCACTTAATTCAGCCTCCTGCCTTCCATCACTCATGAACTCGGCCCCAAGATATTTGAACCTCTCTACCTACTTCAGTGGAACTCCATTCACATGTAGCGTGCAGGCTTCTTTGAGAGGATGAGTGTCTCATTTTTCGCAGCACTGATTTTCATTCTAGTCATGTAGCACTCGGTCGCAAACTTATCAATTGCAAGTCAAAGATCACCTTCTGTCGAGTTAAGTAACACCATGTCGTCTGCAAATTCCGATTGTCATTGCTTAGGTGCCCTTCCAGAGATCAAGGCAACCAGGTACACACGAGTCAGCTACAGAATACCTTCTCTATTGAAGGCTTTTAACATCTCGGGCCAGATTTCATCTTCCCCAGAGGCTTTACCACATTTGAGCTCTTTGAGTGTTCTTGCGACCTCAGCCTCTGAGAGACTAGTCACCGCTTCCAGATACACGTCGTGTACATCCGAAGATGCTGTTGTGATCGGGTTTAGGAGGTCAGCAAATTATTATCTCCACTACTCAAGAATGCACCTCTCTGAAGAGAGGAGATCCCCAGACGCGTTCTTGATAGCAGGTGTGGAGGAGGGCTTCTTATTACGAAGTCGGCAGATGGTCTGCTAGAACACTTTATTTGCTGATCTGAAGTCGGATTCCAGCTTAACGCCAAAGTCCTCCCATGTCTTAACTTTGAACGCTTTTACTGTCTCTGCTGCGATTGTTTGTGCCTGCTTGTACTGCAAGTGCAAGAAGGAAGACTTATCTCCAAGCCAAGCTTTGTAAGCCTCCTTCTTTGCTCGGATGGCATTTTTGACCTCTTGATTGAACCAAGTAGTCTTCCTGCCACTCGGTGCCACACCAAGCCTCTTTCGCCTGCAGCATTTAACAGCTGAAGCAGAAACTGCTGAGCTGAACAATCTCCACTCTGTCTCAACGTCCTGAATTTGCTCAGGGAATTCTCTGAATTTGTATGCAATAGTATCTGCATACCTTGTCCTGACTTCCTTATCCACCAATGGTTCCCACTTCATCTTGTAGGCCGCTCTGGACCTGCCAGCTTTGTGGGCTTCTTTGGCTTTAGGTAGTCTCACGTTTCAAATAAGTAAATGGTGATCAGTTGACAGCTCAGCCCCTCGCTTAACACGAACATCCAACACAGAATCAAAGAAATCAGAGACCATTACAAAATCAATTATTGATTTCTGTCCCCGATTGCCCTTATACCATGTATATTTATGGATGTCTCTGTGCTGGAAGAAAGTGTTCATAACAGAGAGTCCATTGCTAGAACAGAAGT
>OZ024740.1:240988684-241003684 GCA_964016885.1 Eledone cirrhosa | reverse complement strand
GAAACTGCCTCGGTACACTGCAAGATTCGACCACTCTTCCATACAGACGGTTCATTAACCGAGAATCCCCAAGAGATAAGTGAAATACTGAACGAACAGTACAAAAGTGTGTTCACATGTCCACTGAGGCACATGCAAATAACAAAGCCAGAAGATTTCTTTGATGACACACCACTACATGAAGAAATGGCGACCATCAATCACATAGACATAACGGAGGAGGATGTGGTATACGCCATAGATGAAATTAGAACAGACTCGGCTGCTGGACCTCATGGATTCCCAGCAGTCCTCTTAAAAACATGTAAGCGGGCCTTAGCAATTCCACTGAAGACGCTCTTCAGAAGCTCCTTGGCTAGCGGGAGCTGAAAGAAGGCACAATATGCCCTATCCATAAAGGAGGTAGCAGAGCGACTGGGTATTGAAGCAACTGCTAGACAGCTCACACGTGAACGTGATATATCTTGACTTTGCGAAGGCCTTTGACAAGGTCGACCACGGAATGATATGTCACAAACTACACGAACTCGGCATAACTGGAAAAGTAGGTGAATAGCTGCACGACTTCTTAAAGAACAGAAGCCAGACAGTTGCAGCAACCGGGGCCCTCTCAAAGGAAACATCAATAACAAGTGGGGTGCCCCAAGGCACAGTCCTGGGACCACTACTGTTTTTGGTGGCTCTCTCAGACATGCCTTCTGTAGTACATACAACAACATCCCTCACTAGCTATGCTGATGACACTAAGGTAGCACAGGCAATCAAAAACCCGGCTGACGCTGCCCTTTTACAACAAGATCTAGATGCCATATACAAATGGGTGGAAGACAACAACATGCAGTTTAATGCTGGCAAATTTCAAGCCCTACAATACAAACCTGCAAACACAAATACAGTACAACACAGTTACGCCGGACCAGGAGGGACCGATATCCCCGTGTCGAAGTCGATACGAGACCTGGGTATAGACATGAGTGATGATGCATCTTTTTCCTCACACATCATGAAAGTGGCGACAATGTGCAGATGACTCGCTAGCTGGAAATTGAGGACTTTCCGGACAAGAGACCGAGACACCATGTTGACACTATGGAGGACAGTTTTCCTAAGCCGCCTGGACTATTGCTCCCATTTGTGATCACCCCATAGTGTCAAACTAACCACGGAGCTTGAGGCAATCCAGCGAAGCTACACCAAGAGGATTGCGACAATGAATGAGATAAGCTACTGGGAGAGGCTAAAAGAACTGAACCTCTACTCCTTGGAACGAAGACGGGAGAGATACGCAGTGATCTACATGTGGAAAATCCTGGAGGGACTAGCACCAAACTTTGGCATTGGGAGCTGGACCAACCGTCGAACAGGATGTCACTGTGTGGTGCCAAAGGTCCCGTCTTCCACATATAGAATAAGGAGCAGATATTGCAATAGCCTGGGGTTCAAGGGCCTTCAACTCTTCAACAAGCTGCCGAGGGATCTGAGAGATCTGCATGGTGTGGATGTGGATGTCTTCAAGAAACATCTCGTCACCTTGCTATCCAGGATCCCTGATGTGCCCACAGCGAGGCACGAGGGAAACCTAAGGGCAGCAACAACGAACTCCCTCTTGCACCAGTGGCCAACCAATACAGGCTGGAGATAAAATGTGTAGCAACAAGGGCGGTGCCCCAGCATGGCCTCAGACGGATGGCTGGAACAGGTAACAGAGAATATATACATTTATGTATATATATATATGTATATATGTATATATATATATATATGTATATATATATATATATGTATACATATATATGTATATATGTATACATATATATATATGTATATATATATATATATATATATATATATATATATATATATATATATATATATATATGTGTGTGTATATATATATATGTATACATATATATATATATATATATATATATATATATATATATATGTATACATATATATATAAATATATATATATATATATATATGTGTGTGTATGTGTGTGTGTGTGTGTGTGTGTGTGTGTGTGTGTGTGTGTGTGTGTGTGTGTGTGTGTGTGTGTGTGTGTAGGAGGTGAGTTTTATTGTAGTACAATAAAGCAATGCAGATATCGGATAAGTAGCACTCTACAGTTTGTAGGACTGGAGTATAAACAATATATAAGATCAAAAGATGGTTAAAAGAGTTCCATGTATTTTATTATGCGCATTTCAAAAACAAATATCATCATACGATGACATTTGCGTTTTCGTCAAATAAAATAGGGAGACATGATATGAAGGTTAAAAAACACTTGTGGATAGTGCAGTTTTAAATCAACATATGAAAAGTAGTTTTAGATTGATGTGTGATATTGGGGGAAAATGAGGGGGGGGGATGAAAAAGAGGAGGAGTTGAGAGTAAAGAATGGAGGGGGGGGGGGGGGAGTATAATAAGGAAGGATGAGATAGGAGGAGAGATGGGTGATAGAAAGAGAGAGATACCCTTTATAACTGAGAAAAATATATTGTTTTACAGAGAGAGGTTAAAAAGCCGTTGGAAGATAATATATAAATTTAAAAAATTTGAAAATTAATGAAGAGAAAAAATTAAGAATAAAGTTAAATTAAGGTTTGTATATTGAAGGGTTTAATAATATGTGCGATGAAAAGAAATAGTTAATATGTATTAAGAATAATATTAAATTAAGGTTTGAATATTGAAGGGTTTAATAATATGTGCGATGGAAAGAAATTGTTGATATCTATTATTAAAATAAAACTATTAATGTTATTAAGGATATAATGTGAAAAGAAGTAGAAGAGTGGATGAATTATGAATTTAGAGGAATTAGTTAGTGTTTAAGTTTGTTTTTATGTAATGTAATATGTATGTATAATATATGTAAATAGTTTGTTTACAAATGAGCGCAGAAAGCAAAGAAGGAGATAGTGTTTAAGGAACAGAAGACTCTAACATCAAAATATGTATGTTTATGAAGTATTTCCTAATGGTAATAATATAATGTAATAAAGGAGATTAGTTAGGGTTTAAGTTTGTTTTTATGTATTGTGATGTGTAATATGTCAAAGTTAGACGAGCATGAAAGGGAGAATAAAATAATGAATTGAGGACGAATAATCTAACGTAAAAAAAAAATGTTTATGCTTACGAAGGATTTTTAAAGGTGATACTATAAAGTATTTAAAAGGGTAATAGTAAGTTTTATGGCCAGTGATATGATGGAAGAAGGAAGAGTGGATATATTGTGGTGAGCAATAATGAGAATTGAGAAGTATCTAGGAAGAAAAGGTGCAGATTAGAGGTTAGAAATTAAAAGAAAAAAGGAAAAAAGGAAGAAAGGGAAGTGATAAATAGGAATGATATAGAATGAGTAACTAGTATTATATAATGTATAATAAATAACATTGAAATAAGGTAGAAAGATGGGTATATTTTTAAAGAAATATATATATATATATGCCTTTGAGAAAAAGGATTTTAAATTGGTAAAGTATTAGATATTAGCTGTATACTTTATGGAATGTTCTGTGGAATTTATGCAAGCAGAGAGAAAATAAGTCAGTGCGTCTATTTATTTTAGAATCTAAATTAGATATAATGGTAAATTTCTCACATAAACAGAGATTACATGTTTTGGATAGAGAGGCATTCAAGTATGGAGAGGCATAACAAACTTTCCTCCAAGAGATGTTATAGTTAATATTTTTGTCTTTCAAGGACCATATGAGTTCTGAGAGTGCCGTGTTGGTTCTTTTAAGTTGGTATTTAAAAGACGAATGATGATTATAAAGACGAGCTTTAAAGGAGGTGGAAGTGGAGCCAAAATAGGTAAAGGAATTGGTGTCAGTTATTACTTTACATTCATAGATTAATTTTTTTTTCAAGACAATTGTTGTTGAGAGGACATTTATTTTTAACAGGGCAATTACAATTGCGATTAGAGAAATTAACAGAGTTATTAACAAGTGACCTAGTGTTATCTATAGGAGGAATTGGATTGGAGAAGTTATTTACGATAGGAATAATAGTTTCTTGATTTAGATTAGGATTAAGAACATTTAACGAAGTTGCGATTGACGTCGTATTTGGGTTTGCAGAAATTAGCCTAGAGTTAAAAATGACGTCGGGAGTACTATTGCTATTATTATGATATTCAGTGTTGGAAGGAAGAGATTTAGTATTTAGTATTTTATTGTTGTGTTTAGAGATAATGTTGGAGATGTTGGAGGAGGTCGAATAGGAAAATTTTATAGTATGTTTGTTAAATATTTTACTATAGATATGTGAGGGAGGGAAGCATTTATTTAAGGCACTAAAGAATAATTTAGGAATATTATTATTAATAGAGATGGAGAAAGGAGCATTATACCAGATTATATTTTTGTATCTAGGTCTTTTATTAAAGTTATTGGAATGATCATGATTAATTATTTTACTGTAAGATCTTCTAGGATTGGTTTCTTTCCTGTATTTGATTTTATCAGGATAACCGGCTTTAGAAAGCGCGTTATTATAGTAATGGCGTTAGCATCAAAGATGTTTTTATTAGATGATAGATTTGATATTTTTTTCCAATATTACTAACTATAGTATTTTTAATGTTAGTGGGGTGGTTAGATTTAAAATTCACATAATTTAGATTCTCATTGTTTTTATGGTAAGGGTAATATAGGCCAGTGTCAAGATTAAGAGATATATCCAAGAAGTTAGCTAGTTTGATGTTGTTATCAAATTCAATTTTTAAGTTATGTTGGTTAAAGAGATCACGTATATTGTTCTTAATAATATTAAGGTTAACTATGTTGCAATTTAAGATAGAGAATCTAAATTATGTTAATTTTTGAAATGCGCATAATAAAATACATGGAACTCTGTTAACCATCTTTTGATCTTATATATATATATATATATATATATATATATATATATATAATATTATAAAGCTGAGTGTCGTGTGTATTATGTATGTATGTATCCTACACACCTCCCTATAGTTTCTTGGCTTTACTCTCTCTCTCGTTCTTCCCTCTCTCTCTATAATAGATCATTCCCCCTCTCTATAATTTAACTGCTTAACTCTCTCTGTCGCTCTTCACTCTCTAATATTATAAAGCTGAGCGTCGTCTCTCTCTCCCTCTTTCAGCCTCTCTATAATTTAACTGCTTTACTCTTTGTCTCTCTTCACTCTCTATATGACAACACTCTTTTACTTTCCGTATCTACCTTCAATATATCAACATTGGGATGAGCGTCGTATGTATGTTTATTTCAAAAGGATAACCTCCTTCAAATTCGGTCAACTCACAAGCAGGTAATACATACATCAAAAGGCAACCCTCTTAGAGAGACAGAGAGTGAAAGAGACAGATTAGGAAAACTACACACACACACACACCTCTAAAGAGAGAGAGGGTAGAGAGGAGAGAGACAGGGAAAGAGAAACAGAGCGACTGGCAAGCAGGTAATACATCTAAAATCATTTGGATACAAATATCATAATATAATGGTTGCAGAACGAAAATACAGACAAATATAAAAATATAATAATGTATGTATCCCACACACTTTTTCTGACGTCGCTCGCATAAGTAACACACACACACACACACACACACACACACACACACACACACACACACACACACACACACACACACACACACACACACACACACACACACACACACACACACACAAATACACATACTTTCACACCTGATTTCGCCAATTGCCGGATAATATCAAAACAAAACACACAGACACACACATGCACATACACATACACAAACACACACACACACATATCTATACTTTATATGTATGTATGTATGTATGTATGTAAGATAATTCCCCCTCTATATAATTTAACTGCTTTACTCTCTCTGTCGCTCTTCACTCTCTATATGACAACACTGCTTTAGTTTCCGTATCTCACTTCAATATATTCAGAGAGAGAGAGAGAGAGAGAGAGAGAGAGAGAGAGAGAGAGAGGGGGAGAGAAAGAGAGAGATTTAGAGAAAGATTAGGAAAACTACACACACACACATCTACAGAGAGAGACAGAAAAAGAGGAGGGGGAAAAGAAAGAGATAGGCCGTTAGACAGAGAGGGATACAATTAAAGTGTTAGTTATTCAGAGAGTGAGAGAGAGAGACAGCTGAGCGTCGTATGTATGTATTATGTATGTATCCTACACACCTCCTTATAGTTTCTTAGCTTTACTCTCTCCGTCGCTCTTCCCGCTCTCTACAATAGATCATTCCTCCTCTATAATTTAACTGCTTTACTCTCTCTGTCGCTCTTCACTCTCTATATGACAACATTGTTTTAGTTTCCGTATCTCCCTTCAATATATACACATATATATATATATAGAGAGAGAGGGACAGAGAGAGAGAGAGAGAGACAGAAAGAGAGAGAGATGGGCGTCGTATGTATGTATTATGTATGTATGTATGTATCCTACACACCTCCCTATAGTTTCTTAGCTTTACTCTCTCCGTCGCTCTACCCTCTCTCTATAATAAATAATTCCCCCTCTCTATAATTTAACTGCTTTACTCTCGCTGTCGCTCTTCACTCTCTATATGACAACACTGTTTTAGTTTCCGTATCTCCCTTCAATATATACACATAGAGAGAGAGAGAGAGAGAGAGAGAGAGAGAGAGAGAGAGAGAGAGAGAGAGAGAGAAGAGTAAGATTAGGAAAACTACACACACACATCTACAGAAAGAGACAGAAATACAGAGGGAGAGGAAAAGAGAGAAATAGACCGTTAGACAGAGAGAGATACAATTAAAGTGTTAATTATTCAGAGAGAGTCGGAAGGATAATGTGACACGGGAGAGTGTGTGGTATCTTTGCAGTGGAGTAGTGGGGCAGGTATACCTAACCGGTCGCCAGCCGGACGGACCAGCTAGCATATATATATATACAACCCAGCGTGATGATGATTTCATTTGCTCGAACCAGTGAAGCATGAGATGGCTGATGTACCTTCTCTTGCAGCGGTGACTTCTGCTGTGCATAAGCTGAACTGTGGGAAGTCTCCTGGTATGGATGGTCTGAGTGCAGAGGTTTTGAAGTGCGGTGATGAAAACTTCACGCAACGCCTGACTGACCTCACGAAAAGGTGTTGGAAAATGAGTGTCCCACAAGATTGGAAGGATGCGCTCATGGTGATTCCCATAAAGGAAAGACAAAACGACAATGTTGTAGGCTTGGTTTGATCCATTAGAAGTTTTGATTCATTTTCTTCAACATACCTTTTGAGTTTGTCGACATCATATGAAGTTTCACGTATAATGTCGTTGGGAATGTCAGATGGCGCATCTCGAAGTGTTTGCGGAAGCCCATATTTCTCCAAGACATCGCCCATTGAAACCACTCTGTCTTCAATATCGATCAGAGCTCTGTTATATATAGCGTCTGAAAAGCCGACATCTAAGTTTGGAGATTGCAATTGAGCGAGACGCCTATATTCGTCTGTGAAATCATCTTTAAACTTTTACCATAAAAATTAAGGATCGCTCAATTCACAGACGTGGAAGAGGATAGAAAAAAGTGTCCTTAGACTACGGGATGATTGTGAGATGGCAGCTTCCGTCAAGGTTGCATCCCATTGTGCGTCATCTTCTAAAAGTCGATGCCTCAGGCAGGCTTCCCTGTACGTTCCGCAGGCTTATCCATCGACGGTTCTCAGATGAGTGAAGCTAGTCGGCCCTCTTACCTCATGAAGCAGAAGTCGCAGGTAGAAGCATTCGTGTTGGGTAGGGTAGACCGTATAAACTCGCCCAAAGCAATTGTCGAATTTGATGCCTGGATGTCTAACCACCTCTTTCCCTACCTTCCTTCGTAGCCATTTTGTCCGGTTCCATGTATAGTATTTCAGAATACAGCAGAGTTCGAGCGAAGTCGTCGTGTTGACAAAGTTTGAAAAAAGTTTCCTTTTGCGAGTTCGCTAGCTGAGCAGCTGTTGCATCGTTGAAATACTCCCGTTGACCGTTTTCAAGGTGAACGGCAAGTTGTTTAATGACGGTGTGTCATTGGTGCAGTGGGGAGCCACAAATGCGCCAAAAGGCTTCATTGCGGCTAATGTATCGGCCTGCTTGGTAGTCAGATACCTCGTCTCTACTGTTTTCATGACGAAGACCAAAGACGGCAGCATCCGATCCCTTGTTTACGTACTTACAAACGTATTTAATTGATTTTACTGGGTTGCAAAATTCGACGTTTATATGGCCGTTAAACGCTTTCAAGAGGAGGGGGCAATATGGCACTATCCAGCTGTTGTCGATTTCACGTTCGCCAACCTATGCTGTGAACCCACCGTCTTCAGGTCTCCTGCGCCTATACAACGGATATCCGTCACCGCCTGTCTGTGTTTCCTGTAAAAACGTCCTAGGATATCGTTTTGTACATTTTCCGTCGTGTATGCACGGGGACTTCATACTGAGTCCATGTCCGCAAGGACCATGGATCATGTTTGATGTGACTATAGAGAAGAGGTCCTTGTCAATCGACAGATCAGGTAGTTCGGTAGTTCGGTAGTGTAACCAACCAAATCAAGATATGGGCATGCGGCAGCCCTCGTTTCTGCCATTCAACCGTGTACATGTCGCACTTGGGATTGCATGTAAACGTTATGAAAAGGTCGGGGCGCCCATAATGTCGTACGTAAGTCATGGCGTCCTGAGTCCTCTTGTGCATGTATAGGGGTCCTCCTGGGAACGTTGAAGGCAAAATACACACTTGCCCTAAATTGTCTGGGGATACGTCGTTGTTAATTCCATCGCGTGGATGAATGTAGCATTCAGATCGAAGTTTCTTTTGATTTAATTTAATGAACCATAATCTCTCAGACTCCATTTTAACGGCCATATCAACAGCAAATTGTTGGAAAAGGTCCCGAGAACGGTGTACATGGTTGAATGAATTGTCCCTTACCATAAATCGGAAAGCGTAGAAATCCATGCAGGTGACAGTTTTGCTAAGATGTGCCTCACCATTGCCAGCTGAATGTTGAGGAATGCCGAAATGGTATCCGTCCTCGCCGTTGACAAATAGCAATGGATACTGGAGTGCATCGTAGGACCTGTGTCTCATTGATACGCTGTAATGTGCTGTCTCGGTGCTTTAGAATGATATCTCTCTTGTGCTGTTCACCACAAATAACCGCAGCAATCTCATTACATGTTGGTGCGTTGAACCGACCAGCGTGTTCTCCAGATGGCCTTCGGTCAGCATGTATGACCACACTAAAGTTTGGGTCAGTAGCTGTTTCCAAAGCGTACTTGAAACTGCGAACATAGCTGTTTTTGTCATGAAGCATTTCTTGAAGTTTTATTATGGTTTCAATGTTAGTTTCGGACGAAATAGAGTTTCGCATCTCTGCCTGCTCCTGATAGTTTCCAACGAAGTATAACTGAAGAAATTGAGGATCCTTTTCTGCCAGAGGCTGAATAGACCCAATCAGGGGGTAGATCTGCCCCTGGACCTTGAAAGTTGGCATTAACCCACGTTCCGAGGCAAGCTTTGCTCCGAAGGATGTTATCTGAAACACGGAATTGTAGCGGCGGATATTACGCAGAAACTTCCATGATTCCTCCGTCGTGTCTGTCAAAAGGAATTACAATGTCTCTGGAGGGTCGTGAATAGGAGGTAGTCTAACTTTACCGTTTGAACAGAACATTCCATCTCTCTCCCCTGTTGCAGAGGCGTCCCTGCTTCGTCGAACGGTGCGTCGCCCTTTATCCTCTTGAGCACGAGCAGCGGCTGTTGCAGTGGCGTCCCTGCTTCGTCGAACGGCGCGTCGTCTTTCATCCTCTCGAATGCGAGCAGCGGATGCTGCAGGGCGACCCTGCTTCGACGAACGGCACGTCGTCCTTCATCCTCTTGAGCGCGAGCAGCGGCTGTTACAGCGACATCCCTGCTTCGTCGAACGGCACGTCATCCTTCATCCTCTCAAGCGCGAGCAGCGAATGTTGCAGCGGCGTCCCTGCTTTGTCGAACGGAACGTCGTCCTTCATCCTATAGAGCGTGGGCAGCAGCAGTCACAGCAACATCTTTGTTCCGTCGAAGTTCACGCCGACTGTCATCCTCCTCCGCTCTTGCAGCTGCCGTCTGCACAGCATTCTGTGAGAGCCTGATCGCAGTCGCATTTACATCTTCGGTGAGACGCCTTCGCTAGAACCTACTTTCCTCATTAGATAACACCGTGTAACATATTTTTTGTTCCCCGGTTCTAAGTGCCATTTTCTGGTTTGTTATATCCCATTATTATTTTTAAAAAACACTATTATTTAATCAGAAGTTTGGGTTTGTGGTCAGCAGTTTGATATTTCAAAATGTTCATATTTTCAAGAAAAAACACATTTTTTTAAAATTTATCACTTCATATAATTAAATCAACAGAGTATATATTTATTTTATTACACAAGCTTATCAAAAGCAAACGAGTAAAAACAAATAACACTTATAAAGCAACTTATACACGTCAGAAATGACTGGATTTCCTGGATTTGCGGTTGCAGTCCAGGTCGCATTCCCGCACTAGCCACCAGATATAATCCCCCATTTTTTCATTGTAGTGGCCCTGGTACCTCCACTCTATCTCTTTCACATCTTGGTGGAATCGTTCGCTTTGTTCTTCTGAGTAGGCGCCCATATTGTCCTTGAATTTTTCCAGGTGAGCGTCCAGCATATGGAGTTTAAGCGACATCCTGCATCCCATGGCGCCAAAAGCCTTTATCAGATCCTGCACCAGTTGCTGGTAGTTTTCAGATCTGTTGTTGCACAGGAGGCCCTTAACAACTGCCTTGAAACAGTTCCATGCTGTTTTTTCAATTCTATTGAGCTTATTGGAGAACTCAGTACACTCAAACACCTTCTTTATCTGAGGTCCAACAAAAATTCCACCTTTGATTTTGGCCTCAAATAACTTGGGGAAGAATTCAAGAAGGTATTTAAAAGCGGCTGATTCTTGGTTGATAGCCTTCACAAACTGCTTCATCAACCCCAACTTAATGTGCAGTGGCGGCATGAGCACAATCCTGGGATCAACCAGTGGCTCCCACATGACGTTCCGGGTCCCAACTACAAATTCTGTTCGCTGCTCTAAGTTCTTTCTTTTGTAGTGGTCAGAGGTGGCTCTGCTGTTCCAAAGGCAGAGGAAGCATTGGAATTTGATAAAGCCTCCTTGGAGTCCAAGCAGGAAAGCCACCATATCGAAGTCTCCAATGATTTCCCAATTGTACTGGTTGTATTGCAGAGCTTCCAAGAGGACTTTCACACTGTAGTAATCTTCCTTCAGGCAGACTGAATGAGCTAGGGGCAGGGTCGGGAACTTGTTTCCATTGTGGGGGAGGACTGCCTTCAAACTTGTGGTGGAGCTGTCTATAAATAGCCGCCACTCCTTGGGCACAAACGGCACCCCAATAACGTCAAACAGTCCAGGCACGTCATAGCAGAAGCAGAGGCCATCCCTAAGAGTGTAAAAGCCTGAGAAAGGTTCGTGTCGACTTCTCTGACTTGTCACCTGCACTTCCTCCTTGACCAAGTTCCACTGCTTCATCCTGGAGACGAATAGCTCTGCATTGGATTTGGTCAGACCCATATCCCTGACCAAATCATTGACTTCTTTTTGGTTTATTCAGGGTGCGAAAATCCAGTATCAATAAATCTCTTTAATCCACTTTTTAACAATTTTATACTTTATTGCACTTTTATAATTTTCTTTAGGTATTGCTCTTTATTTTATAATTTTAATTTAACCTCAAACATATATTAAACCATTTCCGTGGTTTACCATCCGATTAATTGGTGAAATATATTTCTTTAATGGAATATATACATGGAAGATTAATCATATTATAAGGTATCTATTTTTGAAGTTCTGGTCAACTTTATTTAGTTACCTACCTAGCTATGTGTGGTTACACACTTGTAAAAATTATCTCCTGTGATTATTCATGTTTATTTATATGTTAATCAATTTCTAGTTATTATAAAATGCTCGGACCTACTCGTTAGAATCTTAGAGCTTATTTTGCGGGTGATATGGCGCATGTCTTTCTGGCATGACACCCATAATTTTGATTTAGATTAAATTCATTTGATTTATCTTAATTTTGGATATATATATATATATATATATATATATATATATATATATACTACCATCTACTATGTCAGGGTATGCCATGCATCATCTTATTTTATCTGACGTACTGTTGAAGTTAGCTCAGTACCTCTGAAATATGTATAATAAAATATACTTGATCACAATGAAGTTCTATTTTTGTTAATATTTTGAATGAATATATATATATATATGCATATAAGCATGTATGTACACGCACATACATATATGTATACAGACGTACAGTAGTATGTATATATATACATACATGCACACATATATATATGTACGTATGCGTTTACCTAGTTTCAAGCTTATTAGCTATCGCCAGCATCGTATACCTTTCTGTCAGATGGTTGACGTCTGAAAGTATATACTTTCCTTATGCATATTAACGGCTGAGCAGGCTAATTTGCATATCGAGTGAGTTAGTCGGCCGGAGGCACCGAAAACGATAAATGGAAAAGAATGAAACGAAATTTCATTTCTCACTCTTAGTACGGCTGGTACTTAAATGTAAGTATGTATGTATACGTACATACATATATGTATACAGACGTACAGTAGTATGTATATATATACATACATACACACATATATATATGTACGTATGGGTTTACCGAACATTTATTATAATGCTCGGTTTGTTTGTAAACAAACAAACAGCCCGAATTACGCCGTACAGTGTTCAGGCAACCATCGTCACCTTTTTGTTCAACACTAACACAGCAACGATGTACTAGTTTCAAGCTTATTAGCTATCGTCAGCATCGTATACCTTTTTGTCAGATGTTTGAACGTCTGAAAGTATATACTTTCCTTATGCATATTAACGGCTGAGCAGCCTAATTTGTATATCGAGTGAGTTAGTCGGCCGGGCGCACCGAAAACGATAAATAGAAAAGAATGAAACGAAATTTCATTTCTCACTCTTAGTACGGCTGGTACTTAAATGTAAGTATGTATGTATACAGCCGTACTAAGAGTGAGAAATGAAATTTCGTTTCATTCTTTTCCATTTATTGTCTGTGTGTGTCCTCATTTTTGCAAAGTCTATACAAATCCACATTTCTAATCCGATTGACTTCAAACTTGCATTTATATATTCCTTGCGGTCTAAAGATATTAACTGCAGCTTTTATTTTTCAATTTTCTGTTGTTAAAGAGGTGTTAGGCGCCGGTTATCCATCTCCGTAGCGCTCTTATAATATCTGTCTGTATGCCTGGCTGTCTGCATTACGACATTCTGACGAACATTGATGACGTATTATGTTCGCCATTATCCGTCATTGCCAGGGAACGTCTTCGCGAACCAAAGTATCGTCTTCCTGTTTTCCTTCGGTTGCAACGTTTTTCGAAATATTTACTTCTGCATTCACAGATTGATGTTTTTAGTTTCAGAAGATCCCGTTAAGGGTGAAAGCAACGATTCTTTGCTTAAACTTTAATCTGTTATTTTAATCTATATATGTATATATATAAAACTGAGGAAGGATATATGTATGTATGTGTGTATGGGGGGGGGGGGGTTAAACCCGAGAAGTACCCAACCGATTTTTTCAAACTTTACATGTGTATTACTTATGTTTCAGGGAGTGTTGTGCACATTAAAAAAATTCAACTTTTTGATCCCCTAGGACCCGCATTAGGTGAAAAACTGCGGGTTTTTTTCAGCTTTTTAGGGTTTTTTTGAGGCGTTACGTCAGACCGATTTCCTTGAAATTGTAACTATGTATTAGTCAGTCTCTTCTTCATACCGTGAGCAAAGAAAATCCAACTTTTTTATGGCCTAGGGCCCACATTAGGTGAAAACCTGCATTTTTCCTGCTTCATCGAGGAAAATCTTAAAGATTATCCAGCCATCAGAGTATTCGGTTTATTTTCTTTAAATATTGTCCAGGCATGCAGTTTATCCACGATTACGTCTGTTGGCGGCCCGCGTTCCAAAATATCTTATCCCGTGCAACGACGGGTACCACTGCTAGTATATATATATGTATATATATATATATATATATATATATTATATATATATATATATATATATATATATATATATATATATATATATATATATATATATACAATGATATTAAATAAATGGAAACTATATTTATAAAACCATATTTATTCTATTATATATATTTCAAGAGTACCAAAAATTTTGGTACGCTTTCATCAGATAAAATACAAAGTGTGTTTTATAAATTTTGACATAGCCAAGGAACATACCTTAACGGTTGAAATTTTCTTTGAGTCCTTAGAGACAGATTTTTCAAAATTGTTAAGATGAGTATTCAAATGAATATGTAAATGAGGTTGAGGTAAATGTTTGAAAAAAACGTTATTTTAGACGCTATGGAGAATTTAGATATCTGTTTGTATTAGTAGGAAAGAAAGAAAAGGAAGAAAAGAGAAAAAGAAAAAAGAAAAGAAGACCATATATTTATGTTGATTTGGGAGGAAAAATTTGAATATTTACCTATATTATGTATATACTTATATGGAGAATTATGTTTTAAGTATTTATCTTATTACAATTTTGTAGTAGATTATATGTATAAATATCTGTATATATTAATAATATTTTTTATGAATAAGGAAGGCGCATGGCTTAGTGGTTAGAGCATTGGGCTTGCAATCGAAAGGTTGTGAGTTCAATTCTCGGACCAGGTGATGTGTTGTTTCCTTGAGCAAGACACTTTATTTCACATTGCTACAGTTTACTCAGCTGTAGAAATGAGATGAAAGGACTGGGGTCCGTAACATTCCACTGCAAAGTGGTCGTGGAGGTGCCACGGCAAAAAAAGCACCCAGCCCACACTGTAAAAGTGGACGTGTAGGCGCCACGGGAAAAAGC
>OZ024740.1:240971184-240973684 GCA_964016885.1 Eledone cirrhosa | reverse complement strand
TGTGTATATATATGTATATGTATGTATATGTGTGTGTATGTGTGTGTGTGTATATATATGTATATGTATATATATATATATATTTATATATATGTATATATATATATATGTGTGTGTGTGTGTGTGTGTGTGTATGTGTATATTTATATATGTATATGTATGTGTGTATGTGTGTGTATATATATATATATATATATATATATATATATATATATATATATATATGTAATTCAAGAAAGAAGATTGACATGGTTCGCTATACAATAAGGGCTTTATTCACATTGCTGACAATTGTTTCTTTGATCTAGCAGGTCTAGAGTTCGCTATACGTTTGATTTTGCACCAATCGATCTCCAATACTTTGTTTATAACCACTCTGTTTCATTAGAGCGAGTGAAATGAAGAAAATACATAAGGCATGGTTTTTATAAAAGTGTGGTATTAAACCAGACCAATAATATCAATAATAAAATAAATTAACTAGATAGCATACAATTAAAATAATAACATTAATGTAAGAGATAGAGTATAATGGAGAATCTAGCATGTTAAACAGACTGATATGATACAGATGTATGGAATTGACGTGTGAAAACTGCTATAGGGTCCATTAGATATAGTGATAGGGTACCGACTAGATAACAGTAACCACTAAGATGTACTTGGGGACAGAATTTATGAGGTATCCACTGTGCTGTAGGTATTCGAGCAATACACCGGAGATTTACTTTTTATTATTTTATTATTTGACAGATAAATATTTTCGTTTGATTAATTTAGTGATGATGATAGTTTTTATGTGGTGTTAAATAGAGTTGTAGATTCGTTATTTAAGTGGCCTATACTAAAGGTAGGGATTGTTAGTTCGAATCGTGGGGTATAGTTTTCACAACATCAATAACAAATCGTGTATAAATATAACAGTGATAACAACAATAATAGAAGGTAGTAAAGTAGTAAAATGTGCATGGTAGGTATATAGAACATGATGAATAATATTAGGGCTATATTGAGATGGTCATAATAATAATAAGAATAATAAGAATAATAAGAGGAAAGTGAGATTTCAAGGGGTGTAAGAGTAATAAAATAATGTACTTAGAATTAGATTCATCTGTTAGAGATCGTGAGTGCTAATGAGAGATATAAATCCTTGGTCCGAAGTAGTGGGTAACAGCGAAGGTAGGATTGATTTATGGGCTGATAAGATAGTTGTAGACATCTTCCAGTGGGATAGAATTAGGGAGGCTATAAGGTATTTCTAGAAGATTATAGTTCCGTATTGGGCTGTGTGAAAAGGTGGATTTCATATGTTAAAAGCTAAGTGGTATTGGTTCGAATCACGGTGGTTTAAATCTCGCGAATTTTGTAGCAATTCTATGTCTGCAGAAAATTGACCTTTCTATTTTGCTGTTGAGTAGCATGTTATCGTTCCTTGAGATATGCAGCAATTCAAGGTTGCAGAGCCCGCAATGGGACATACCGCTGCTATATGTCTTTGCGGTCGCCAATTTCGACCAGCTAATATTATAGTCATGGTTTTTGTCCTTAAGTTGCCAGATTTTATTGGCGAGGGTTGTAGAATTTATCAGTGCACGGTTCTTCATTGAATGTCTGTGTACATACCATCTTTTATTAAAAGCACCCGCGGTGGATCCAATGTAGTGCCAAGTGGAGTTGCCCGATTTTATAGTACACATGTACACTAGGCTCGAATCAAGGCACCCATTCGCTAGTGGGCACTTATCCGGTAGGTGACAGTTGCAGTTCGGGGTATTACTCTGTGCATCTGGAAGATGTCTGCAACTATCTTATCAGCCCATAAATCAATCATACCTTCGCTGTTACCGACTACTTCGGACCAAGGATTTATATCTCTCATTAGCACTCACGATCTCTAACAGACGAACCTAATTCTAAGTACATTATTTTATTACTCCTACACCCCTTGAAATCTCACCTGAAATATAGCTTAAGAGAAACATGACAATAATGATAGGCACCCAATATTTGAACTGGTTTATAGAATTCACTTGGCTTGTGTCACTCTAAGTAGAGCTTCAAAGAATTAGCTTTTAAAGAATTTCCCTTTTCTTTAAATCCATCAACCATGACCGACCCCCAACCTTCTTACAGACACCTGAAATATAGGCATTGTTAGCTTAAGAGAAACTTAAAAATAAGGAGTGGCACCCCAATTTGAACTTGTTTATAGAATTCTTTCTGCCTTTGTCACTCTAAATATAAATTATAGCCTTAAAGAATTAGCTTTTAATGAATTCCCTTTTCTTTCAACCAATGACCTCCACCCATCCCACTCCCCACCCTCTCCTACAACCTGAAAAGATATAAATACCACAACATTTATTTTGGACAGCCAGATTCCTGATGATTTCTAAAGAATGAAACAGTTCTAGTCCTGTAGAATCTCATCTATATTAAAACTATATATATATTTTTTTTCTTTTTTTTTAATTAAAAACAATTTGAAGACCTTACG
>OZ024740.1:240958684-240966184 GCA_964016885.1 Eledone cirrhosa | reverse complement strand
GGTAGTGTTTTCGAGGTAGTGTTTGAGATTAGCAGGTGAGGGTCAATTCACAGAACAGAAGGGAGGATATACCTTCTATTGGAGTGGTGGAGCAAATGGTTGTAGGAGAGAGGCATGGGTCGCATTTGCTGCCAGGAATGGAATCGTCTCAAAGCTGGAAAATCTTCCTTGTGGATTCAATGATCGGATAATGTCCATGAGAGTCCCTCTGATTAGAAACCGCTTTGTGATTCTGGTCAGTGTGTACGCTCCTATTATGTGTGCCAGTGATGATGAAAAACTAAGTTTCTACATGTCTTTGAGAGAGGTCATCCATGGTATACCTTATACAGACAAGATTGTCATCCTTGGTGATTTTAATGCACGTGTTGGTAATGACTGGGAAGCTTGGAGTGTGATGGGCAAGCATACATATATATACATACATATATATACATACATATATATACATATATGTATGTATATATATATATATGTGTCAGGTCACTCTTGAGAGCTACTGGTCACATGTAAACCAGTACAACATGTCGCATGGTCAGGTTGTCGGCGACTAAACTGGCAACGCCACCAATTTTACTTGGTGAGGAGAGTGATTTTGGACACCCTGCAGGACAAAAGAAAAACCTGACAAAGGGCGGAAGAACTGATAAGAGTCAACGGCCATCCAAAAGTGTGTAAATATGTATATACACATGTACGTATGTATGTGTATGTATATACATGTGTATATGCCTGGGGTGTCAGGGAAGGGCATGTACCTCTGTAGGGGGCTAGCCATACCCTTTCAGGACAGCTCGTCCTGCATTGGGTCCCACCTGACACTCACCTGTGGCCCCAAGAAGCTGTAGCATGCGACAGCGGCCACATCCTGGTAAACTGCCTTGGTTGGCGGGCCGAACCAGGCTGAGGGTAGTTGGACGGATCTGAACCCCCCCCCCCGGTGAGTTAGATAGGGGAGCCTGCCCCTGCATGCGAAGACTGGACCCGGCGGAGTGAGTGGAAGAGGACAACATCGTCCCAATGGTCACGAAGGCGACGACAGCAATCGGTGTGGAGCGCTAGGGCACGGCAAGGAACTACAGACGCCGTGGCCATCCACTGCAGCCAAGGAAGTCCCTGATCGTGACGGTCCTCCGTACCACCGGATTCTGGCTTCTGCGGCCGAGTGAGTGGGACCGTCACTGTGCACTGGCCCTCCCACTATAAACTTTTCCCGCACAGGTTTCTTCTTTAGCGTGCACTCCCAAAGCCCTGCGGCGATGGGCGAGAGGCAGAGGTAACAGGTGGAGGTAACCTCTTGGAGTTGCCAGTCCCAAACCCACACGTGGGCGGCTTGGATGCGCAAGTCGTTCTCCTCCTGACCCTGGGATGACAGAAGAGATCAGGCGTTCCACCGGGCGACTGAGCAGCCCTTTTCAGGGGAGCACTACTCACCCTCGCACGAGGAGAGGGGCGATAAAAGAAGCCCTAACCAAATGCTCGTCCCACACAAAGCCGGCCAGTCTACCGCGGCTGGCGGTTTTACCCTTGCAAGCGGTGAAAACCAACATAATAGAAAGAAGAACTTGATTCTTGGCGCATGGAATGTGCGCACCCTCATGGATAGTGAAACCTCATTGAGGCCAAAGAGAAGAACTGCCCTCATAGCAAGGGAATTAGCTCGCTACCGGATCGACATAGCCGCCCTCAGCGAGACTAGACTTGCCGAAGAAGGATCAGTAGCAGAACCGAAAGGAGGCTACACCTTCTTCTGGAAGGGCAATGCAAAGGACGAGGACAGAATCCACGGGGTAGGCCTGGCCATCAGGACTTCGCTCTGCAACAGCTACCAGACCTCCCAACACCTGTGAGTGAGCGGCTGATGAAGCACCGCTTCCCCCTGACCCATCTCGGATACGCCCCCACTCTCACCAGCAGCGATGAAGCAAATGACGCTTTCTACGGGGAACTCAACGCACTCGTGAAGGGCGTCCCCCCAAGCGATAAACTCATCCTACTGGGGGACTTCAACGCAAGAGTCGGGTCTGACAGCAGCAACTGGAGAGGCGTGCTGGGACCTCACGGCACAGGGAAGCTGAACTCTAACGGCCTCATACTGTTGAGTTTCTGCGCCGAGAACGACCTCACCATCACCAGCACACAGTTCCGCCAGGAAGACAAGTTCATGACGACATCGATGCACCCCAGATCCAAACAGTGGCATCTGATTGACGTTGCCATATGCCGCAGGAGGGACATCCGTGACGTCAGAATCACCAGGGCCATGCGTGGTGCAGAGTGCTGGACCGACCATCGCCTTGTCAGGACCATCCTATCACTGCACATCACCCCGACGCATCGCAAGACTCCGAAAGTCTGTAGGCCAGCTTTCGACGTCGCACGACTCAAGCAGCCAGAGCATCGTGGGGCATTCGCGGAAGACCTGGACGGCCGGCTGACTGGCCATGGACCACTGACCGTACCACCAACTCAACAGTGAGACCAGTTCAGGTCGCTGGTGACAGAGTCAGCCAAGGCAACTATCGGGACGGGGAAGAGAGTCCACCAGGACGGTTTGATGAAAACGATGAGCGCATCAGACAATTCCTGGACGAGAAGAGGAGGGCTTTCATTGAGTGGCAGAATGACAGCTCCTCCACCTCGAAGCGCGACCGCTTCAAGCACCTCCAGAGGCAGACCCAAGCAGCGCTACGCAGAATGCAGGACAAGTGGTAGGGAAAAAAGGCCGAAGAAGTAGAGATACGCTGACACAAAGAACTCCAAGATGTTCTTCAGCGCCATCGGGGACATCTACGGAACCCCCAAGCTTGTCACCACACCGCTGCTGTCTGCTGACGGCTCGATCCTGCTGAAGGAGAAGAGCAGCATCAACTCGAGGTTCAGCAACCTAAAAAGGCCCTCCACTGTCAACCCTACCGTCCTCGACCAAGTCCCACAGAAGCCCGTGAGTCGGCAGCCTCGACCTTCCCCCCCCCCCCCTCCCCCCACGTTGGATGAAGTCACGTAGGCAATCAACCAGACCAGCTCAGGAAAGGCCCCTGAGAAGGACGGAATTCCTGCCGAGATCTTCAAGTCGGCCGGTCCAGCTGCCCTGGGTGCCTTCCACACCCTCCTCGTCAGCATAAGGGAGGAAGAAGAGGTGCCGAAAGACTTCAGGGATGCCACAGTTGTCTCGCTTTTTAAGAACAAAGGCAGCAAAACTGACTGTGGCAACTATCGGGGCATTTCTTTCCTGTCCATTGCTGGGAAGGTCCTGGCTCGGGTCATGCTCAACCGCCTCATCGCCAACATCCCGGAGGACAACCTTCCTGAGGCCCAGTGTGGGTTCCGCCCAAACCGCAGCACGATCGACATGATCTGCTCTGTACGCCAGGTGCAGGAGAAGTGTGTCGAGCAGAACATGGACCTCTTTGCCGTCTTCATAGACTTGACGAAGGCCTTCGACACTGTCAACAGGGAGGCTCTCTGGTCGATCCTGTCGAAGTTTGAATGCCCGACAAATTTTGTGAACCTGATACGGCAATTCTATGGCGACATGACCGGGCAGGTGCGCTCGGGCGGAGAGGCATCGGAGCCGTTCGGAATCACCAACGGCGTCAAGGATGCATGCTGGCTCCTGTTCTCTTCAACCTGTTCTTCACCTGTGTGCTCAATCATGCCGTCAGGGACCTCGAGCACGGAGTGTATCTGCGATACAGACTGGACGGCTCTCTGTTTGACCTGCGGCGCCTGACAGTCAAGACAGGGACCGTGCAGAGGATCGTCCTGGAGGCACTTTTTGCTGACGACTTTGCCCTCATGGCCCACAGGGAGTCTGACCTCCAAGTCATCGTTACAAGTTCGCGGAGGCCTCCTGTCTCTTCGGTCTCACAATTAGCCTTGGCAAGACTGAGGTCCTGTTCCAGCCTTCACTTGCCTCCGTCGCCCACCCTCCTTCCATCTCCATCGGAAGCACCCAGCTAAAGACGGTGGACGACTTCAAGTAGCTCGGCAGTGTCATCAGCAGCGATGGAAGCCTCGACAAGGAGATAAACGCCAGAATCTGCAAGGCCAGTCAAGCCCTCGGCCGCCTGAGGACACGCGTCCTGAACCAGCACAACATCAGGCAGTCCACCAAGCTCAAGGTGTACAGGGCTGTTGTTCTCACCAGCCTCCTCTACGGATGTGAGACATGGATCCTGTACAGAAGGCACCAGAAGCAGCTGGAACTGTTCCACATGCGCAGCCTGCGGTCAATCATGAACATCAAATGGCAGGACAAGGTCTCCAACCTCGAAGTTCTTGACATGGCTGGGACAACCAGTGTCGAAGCTATGATACTGAAGAGCCGATTTCGATGGGAGAGGGATATGTCATCCGGATTGACGATCACAGGCTTCCGAAGCAACTGATGTATGGGGAACTCTGTTCGGGGAAACGAAAGCGGGGCAGGCCTCTCAAGAGGTTCAAAGACTGCGTGAAGTCCAGTATCAACAACACTGGAATCGCCCCAAAACAACTCGAGTCCCATGCTCAGGACAGGACTGAATGGCCAGCCCTTACCAGACGCGCCAAAGACTCTTTTGAAGGGAAGAGACGGGCAAGGTCATTGAGGCCCGTGAAAGGAAAAGAAAAACATCAACAGTTGCCCCAAGCGACTCCGGTCTCTTCCCCTGCCTCCACTGTCCCCAGACCTGCAAGTCAAGGATCGGCCTCCACAGCCACCTTCGTGCCCACGGCAGACGGGAGCTAAAATAAAGATGATGTCATCATCGTTTACGAGGGACAACCAAGATATATATATATATATATATATATATATATATATATATATATATATATATATATATATATATATACATATATATATAGAAAGAGTGATGAATAACATGGTCAACAGTACAAAAAAAGGGTTTTATTTACAGTCTGACAATTGTTTCACTGATTAAGTTGTCTAAAAATTACTGAACACTTGAAGCAGTGCCACTTAATTTTAAATATGTTGTTAGCTTAACCAGATCATCGGAGAAAACTGTTATATGTTCAGTATTTTTACGAATTCATTGGTGGATTGGCAGTATTGGTAGAGGGTCGGACGCCATGCTTTCAAGCATAGTTACGTCCCTTTACGATCTGAGTTCAAATCCCGCCGAGGTTGACTTTGCCTTTCATCCTTACGGGGTCGATAAAATAAAGTACCAGTAATGCACTGGGTAATTGCTGGCCTTGTGCCTAAAGTAGAAACAAGTATTTTACGAATTCAAATTACAGTATCATTAATAATATTAATAATTGTTTCTACATTTGGCACAAGGCCAGTAGTTATCCCAGTGCATTACTGGTACTTTATTTTATCGACCCCGTAAGGATGAAAGGCAAAGTTAATAATATTAATAATAAAGATAGAGAGATAGAGAGAAGAAAGAAAGAAAAGGGAGAAAGGGAAAAAAAGAAAGAAATAGAGAAAAAAGACAGAGAGAAAAGAGGATAGAAAGAGAAGAGAAAACGATAAAGAAGAAATAAAAGGTAAATAAAAATAAAAATAAAGGGAAAATTAATGATATCAACAATAAATGAATAAATGCTAATAAATAAATGCTAATAAATAAGTTACATTGAGGATGATACAAAATAATACAAAATATGAAAATTAAATTCAAAAAATGTTTATATGTGCGAAGAAAAGTAAACATAGTAAGATTATTGAGAGTAGTTGTGGTGTTGGTGGTTAAAACATAGAGATACGAAGGTATAAACATGAAAATGTTAAATATATTTATGTGTGTATTGGTTATTTTAATAAATTAATTATATAATTAATTAATTATTTGATTAATTAATTGTAAGTTATATTAGAAGTGAAAATAATACGATAAGTTAAAATGTAAGAGATGAAATAAATTTAGGGAGAGAAATTGAAGTGAAAGAGAGAGATATGTAAAATATAAAATATAAAAGGTTATGATGTTGGTTCATTGACAGATGATGACAATTATAATAATAATGATGATAATAGGATATTATAATAGATCTAAGTGGTACAATTTGAGTTATGGAATAGATCGGATAAATTAAGTTGGTCTAAAGTTATCAAATTTGGTCGCCGTTTTATACCTACAGAAAATAGTTCTTTCAATTTTGCTGTTAAGTAGCATTTTGTTGTATTTTAAAATTTGGAATAGCTCCATATTACAAAGACCACAGTAGGACATGCCAATTCTATAGGCTATTGCCGATGATAACTTCATCCAACTGATTCTGTATTCCTGGTTTGCATCTTTGAGCTGCCAGATTTTATTGGCGAGCGTTGTTGTATTCATAAGCTTCCTGTTATTTATAGAGTGTCTGTGGACATACCACCTTTTCTTGAACTACCCCGCTGTGGAACCTATGTAGTGCCATGCTAAGTTACCTGAATTTATAGTACATAGGTACACTATATTTGACTCTAGACATCAATTTTGTAATGGGCATTTATCAGGTAGATGACAGTTACATTGTGATGCCTTCCTATGTACTGGTTCCTCGATATGGTTTTGTATGTTGTGATGTATGGGCTGAGAATTGGGTTTGTTGATGTATTGTGGTGATGTGTTCTGACGTGTGTTTGGTTGTGATGATGTTATGTGTTTGTGTTTTATATTTGGTGTTATGGTTCTTGTTTGCGGGCTATTTGTATTAGAAATTCTCTTATAGTTAATTTTATGTATGTGCGATTCTATGTTGTTGGCGGTGGCGTAAGATAGTTTTTCTATTAAAGATTTTATGATATTTATGAAGTTTAGGGAACTGTTTGTCAACTAATTTAAAGAAAGTATAAGGTAGTTTTTGTTTTTATAGAGGAGTTAAATATTGGATTGAACCATAAGTATTTTCTATCTCTGCATCTTCTATAGTTTATAGTGGTCCTTATATTAGTATTCGGTTCAATTAATTCTCGTGCTTGTTGCCAATTTCTATGTTTAGTCCTAAATTTGTTGCTTCTATACGTGTGGATAGTGTTATTTCTGTTAAGTGTGTTGTTATTTTTTGTATCTGGTATGTATTTGAGTCTCTCTTTGTGCCTTGCCTTAAGTAAAGCTATGTTATAGTAATTAGCGTTAAAAATCTCTTGATTAGAAGATAAGCGCGAGATTCTAAGGGATATACTATGTGCTATGGAGTTAATTATGGAGCGAGGGTGATTAGAGTTATAATTAATGTAAGCTAGATTTTCATTATTTATATGGAAGGGTTCTAATAGTCCAGTGTTTAGGTTAAGTGATACATCTAAGGAGCTAATCTTTCTAAGTTTTGATTATTTAGGTTTTTAGCTAAAAGTAATGTCGTCTCTCTAAATTCCTCCCTGTATGTTATCAAATTCCTTATGTAAGATATGTGCTATATATATTAGGACAATGTCCGTTACTTCGGCTGAATCGTTCGATCCCATAGTGACATCATATATATCATCATCATCATCATCATCATCACCATTTTACGTCAGTTCTTCCACGCTAGCATGGGTTAGATGGGTTGTCC
>OZ024740.1:240943684-240956184 GCA_964016885.1 Eledone cirrhosa | reverse complement strand
GTGCGAAAAGGAATTTATTAAAATGTATTATTAAAATAAAAAAATATTAAGGAGATAAGGTGAATGAAGAAAATGTTAAATGAATTATGAACTTAGAGGAATTAGTTAGGGTCAAAGTTTGTTTCTATGTATTGTAATAGGAAAAAGTAAATAATAGGTTTAATACGAGCACGGAAGGAGAGAAGAAAGGAGAAATTCAAGGAAGAAAAAATATATAACGTCAAAAAAATATATGTTTACAAAATTTCACTAATGGTAATATTAGTCTATATTAAAAATAGACATTTGTATAAGGAAAATGCTATAGTGAGTTATAATATGAATTAAGGAGTAATTGAGAAGTAAAAGTTGCAGATTAAAGATTAGAAATTAAAAAATAAAAAAGGATAGAAAAGAAGAAAAATAGGGGGCCGCTAACGACATAGAATGAATAAATTGTATAATATAATATACTGAAATAAGGTAGAAAGATGGGTATATTTGTAAACGATATAAAAGCGTTTGAGAAAAGAATATTTTAAACTAATTAGGTAGTAAGATATTAGCTGTATACTTTATGGAAAGTTCTATGCGATTTATGCAAGCAGAGCGAAAATAAATCCGTACGTCTATTTATTATAGAATTAAAATTAGAGATAATGGTAAATTTCTCGGCTAGGCAGAGATTACATGTTCTGGATAGGGAAGAATTGCGGTAAGGAGAGGCGTTGCAAACCTTTCTCCAAGAAATGTTGTAGTTAATATTTTTGTCCTTTAAGGACCATATGAGTTCTGAGAGTGCCGTGTTAGTTCTTTTAAGTTAGTATTCAAAAGACGAATTGTGATTATAAAATCTTGCTTTAAAGGAAGTGGAAGTGGAACCAAAATAGGTAAAAGAATTAGTACCAGTTATAACCTTACATTCATACACTAAATTTTTATCAAGACATTGGTTACTAAGATGACATTTAGTTCTAACAGGGCAATTACAATTACGATTAGAGAAATTGCCAGAGTTATTAACAAGTGACCTAGTATTATTTATAGAAGGAATTGGATTGGAGAAGTTATTTACGATAGGTGCTAAAGTTTCCTGATTTAGATTGGTGTTATGAACATTCGACAACATTAAGTTTGACGTCGTATTTAAATTTACGGAATCTAGCATAATCACATAAACAGAGATTACATGTCTTGGATAGAGAAGCATTCAAGTATGGAGAAGCAAAACAAACCGTCCTCCAAGAGATGTTATAGTTAATATTTTTGTCTTTCAAGGACCTTTCAAGTTCTGAGAGTGCCGTGTTGGTTCTTTTAAGTTGGTATTTAAAAGACGAATGATGATTATAAAGACGAGCTTTAAAGGAGGTGGAAGTGGAGCCAAAATAGGTAAAGGAATTGGTGTCAGTTATAACTTTACATTCATAGATTAAGTTATAACTGACACCAATTCCCTTACCTATTTTGGCTCCACTTCCACCTCCTTTAAAGCTCGTCTTTATAATCATCATTCGTCTTTTAAATACCAACTTAAAAGAACCAACACGGCACTCTCAGAACTCATATGGTCCTTGAAAGACAAAAATATTAACTATAACATCTCTTGGAGGAAGGTTTGTTCTGCTTCTCCATACTTGAATGCTTCTCTATCCAAGACATGTAATCTCTGTTACCTTGGGAGAGATTTAATTGTCCCTATATATTTCGGATTCACATCCATCAACTGGGGTTTTTTCCGGGGTGGGGGAAAGTTGTCTGTCGGAAAGGTGCGAAACGTGTCCTCCGCTGTTCGTTGTTTTGAATATCTGAGGTATTCAGCAGAGCGCGCGTGTGCATGAAATGGGGTCGGTCAGGCAGATAGACTCTCCATATTTCTTTTCAATGGCTGACAATACCTTACCGGCGCCACTGGAATAAGGTAGTTATTTAACCCATAAATGGGGCTCTAACAGGTACTACTACTTCGGGTCAGAGCAGACCTGGGAGTTATGACAACTAAGGGGTAACTCCACATTCCCCACAGCTCCTGAACTCCCGAACTGAAGCCTTGCCACTGGATGTAGTTTAATGTCATACCCAGGTCACTCCGAACAAAAGGAAGCACGTCAGCTCTGCAGACCCAAAAGTGTGTGCAGCCAGAGAACACCTGAAAGCTGCCAAGATCCAATTCTATGCTGATCCTACGGAGGAGAGGGTGGAGACTCTGGATGTGATGATGGAAGAACTCTCTACCGCTTACACTGAGGCCAGAGACGAGGTACTGATAGAGAAGATCAGAAGTGTGGAGAGAGCGGTTGACAGGTCTGGATGTAAGGAGAGCTAGATGATCATCAACGAGATCACAGGGTGGAAGAGAAGGTGTTCGAGTCAGATCCAGGGAACAGGGCCGAGGATAGGAAGAAGAAATGGCCAGACCATTTTAGGAACCTACTAGGAGAACCGCCCTCCACAGCCCAGAACACTGGGGAGATCAGGCGGCTGTTTGAAGAACTGGATATTGAGACAGAGCCCTTCACCAGAGAGGAGCTTCAGAGAGCCAAGAACAAGATCAAGGAGGGCAAGGCTCGTGGAGAAGATGGAGTGGCATCAGAGGTGGTGAAGAGGTGTGATTTTGATGATATTATCCTGGGGTTCTGTAACCAGGCACTGGAGAAAGTAGTTGCCCCGAATCAGTGGAGGATCAGTAACATCGTCCCAGTGCCAAAGAAGGGAGATCTCTCTAACACCAACAACTACAGTGGGGATCTCACTGATGTCACCTGTGACAAAGACACTCAACAGGATGTTTCTTAACAGGATCCAGCCTGAGATGGAGAAGAAGCTCAGGGACAGGCAGAACGGCTTCAGAGAGGGAAGATCAACCACCAGTCACATCCTGATGCTGAGGAGGATATTAGAGGGAGCTAGAGCAAAGTGCCTTCCTGCAGTCATGGTTTTCATTGACTTTAGGAAGGCCTTTGATTCTATGGATCGTCACTGCCTGATGAAGATCTTACAGGCTTATGGAATCCCCAAGAAGATAGTGGACCTGATATCACTGCTCTACACCAACACCAAAGCCCAAGTCTGATGGGATGACGGAGTTCTTTGGGATACTGGCTGCAGTGCTCCAGGGATATACATTGGCTCCATACCTTTTATCATCGCAGTGGACTATTGTGTGTGCCTTGCACTGGAGAAACACTAAGACTCTGGCTTTACTGTAACACCGGGTCAGAGCAGGAGAGTTAAGGCGAAAAAGATATCGGATGCTGAATTTGCCGACGACATAGTTTTGGTGACAAATACAGTGAAGGAGGTAGAGGATTTGATGCAGGAGGTGGAGACTGTGTCGATGAGTGTGGGGCTGAGAATGAATAAGACTAAAACAAAATATCTGGTAGAGAATGTTGAGAAGCCAGAGGGGATCACTAATGTAGGCGGGAAGCCGCTAGAGTTGGTTGAGGACTTCCTGTATTTGGGAGCAAAGATTGGGAATACGGAAGATGATGTGGTTGAGAGGAAGAGCAAAGCCTGGGCGGCGTTCCACAGCTTGAAATCGGTGTGGAAGTCGGACCTTCGTAAAGGCCTGAAAATCCGCCTCTTCATTGCTGTAGTAGAGTCTGTGCTGCTGTACGGGTCTGAGACTTGGACACTAACCAAGGAACTCACTCAGATGGTGGATGGGTGCTACACGGGAATGCTGAGGATGAGTCTGAACATTTATCAGTATACACTGAGGAAGAAAAACTCAGAGCTGTATGGGAGCATCCTAAAAGTCAGCTCAAAAGTGACACAGAGGTGACTGAGGTTAGCTGGACATGCTCACCGACATCTAAAGTTGACATTGCACTCAGTGCTCCTGTGGGAGCCCCTACATGGACACACTGGAAGAGGAAGACCAAGGTTAACGTATGTCGATGCCCTAAGACAGACACTGGTCTGTTGGAGACGCAGTACATGGCAGCGATAATGAGGGACAGAGACCGCTGGAGAGAACTCGTCCATGGATCTCGGGAATTTTACCCGCCCTAGAAAAATATATATACATATATATATATATATATACATATATATATATATATATATATATATATATATATATATATATATATATATATATATATATATATATATATATATATATATATGTAGTAACTATGGCGACAGTGTGTTGACTATAGCAACGCAGTGTCGCCACCTGTGGGTAACACAAAAAAATAGCGAATTACTTCCTTTATCTCGGCGTTCTCTAAAAGAAGAGACGCCAATGTAAAACTCAAGAGATTTGGTTTATTTATTCCAGTCGCCTTGGTCCTGCCACGTGGACGTACTTTGTGAAAACGCCTGTTTTTGACCAAGAGATTTTCATATCTCTTCTTATAATGTGAGAATTAAGCCATTGCCGTTTAGCTTGCAGGGTATGTCCTGTGAATTTAATTATTATGTTGTGTTTTATTAAATGTGTCATTTAATAAGAAGATTAGCCTTTTTATCGTTAAAGTCCTGTTTTAATTAATAATCTTAGAGAGATGAGATGTCGTTCACACACCTGGACGATATATCGTTCTTTCTTTATATATATATAAACATATATATATATATAAACATATATATATATATATACATATATATATATATATATATATATATATATATATATATATATATATATATATATATATGTATATATATATATATATATACATATATATACATATATACATATATATATATATATATATATACATATATACATATATATATCGTTTTAACACTTTGTACATATATATATATATATACATACATATATATACATATATATTATACATATATATATATACATATATATATATACATATATATATATAAATACATTTATATATATACACATATATTTATATATATACATATATATATATATATATATATATATATATATATATATATATATATATATATATATATATCACTTTAAGGTGAAGACTCTTACTAGAACAAAATGCTTCTTGTTTGCTGATAATACACCTCTAAACCAATTTAAGAAGAGGCATAACACTACTTATGCCCCAAAACAGAGCACGTTATTGTGGACAACAAGCCTCTAAAGTATGTGAAGTCTTTCACATACTGAGGAAGTAAAATCAATTCTAGTGATTCTCTAGACCAGTCAATCTGTGGCCCGTGGAGCTTTCTGAGTGTCTCGCCTAAGTCACCTAAGTGAAATCTTTCTGATTTGTTTTACCCCAAGTTTTCAGTCGTAATTTATTATCTTTCTATCATCTTTACTATCGAGGAAAACAACCTGAGTTACAGCCCTTTTATTTTAATGTGGGCACGAATGTAAATTAGCGCTTGCGGCCCGCCTGATGATGAGCCATATCTCATCTGGCCCACTCCTCGAAAAAGGTTGTTCATGCCTGCTCTAGACGATGAAATAGTGAATAGAATCACCAAGGCTATTGAGGCATTCGGAAAACTGCAAGCATGGGTATGAAATAAGAGAGGATTGAGTTTGAAACCAAAATCTCAGTTTATCTTGCAAGTTGTCATCTCAATATTGCTGTATGGATCTGAATCGTGGGCACCATATAGAAAATATATCACACAGATACTTTCTACAAGAGATGTCTTAGAAATATCTGTAGTTTCACATGTAACACAAACTCTCTAATGAACAGTTGTTTCTTAAATGTGATATACAAAGCATAGAAGCTTTCTTGATAAAGTCCCAATGGGCTGGCCATGTTGCGAGGATAAATGATGAAAGACTGCTGAAAATACTCATTTATTGCCAACTTCAGGCAGGAGTGCATAATGTAGGAATACTTCTTCTTAGATACTAGGATAAGCTAAACCATCAGAATTTGAAGAATGTACTGCTACTGTAATAGGTTGAGGAAAAGCTGTCAAAATGGCATCAGCAGCCATGTCAACACAGGGATTGAACACAGATAATCTGAAGCAAGGTGAAAGGAATGCAGTTTCTGTTCAACGATTTGTGTGTGAAGGATGCGGTCTGATTTACAAAAGCAGGGCAGGTTTAATGTCTCACAGTAGACACACAGTAAAATGTGAAGTAAAGGGAGAGTAATATTTTGTTGGACTTCTTGCATTGAACACGACGAATGAGTCTATCACACATACATATATCACCAGTCAACATAAACTAACCAACATATGAACGCAAAACGTTAGACATTTCTATACCTTATATATTCCTTCTGTCATTACAACAGCAAAGGTCCGATGAGCTTTTGATTCCAGAGTTGAGTCAGATCAATACAGATCGAACCTTGAGCTGATCAATAGCGAAATGCACGTCACAATCAATAAATGTAATGAAGGCTTAACAAATCGTCCTTGTATTATTATAATATATATATATATATATATATATATATAGTGGATTGGGGTGTATATTTGGTTAGGAGGCACCTCTTAACCAAATATACACCCCAATCCACTACCCCTACCCTATCCTCCCACTCCCACCAACACCACCCTCTCTCTGTAAAGTTGGTACCACAACATCCAGTCCAAATAAATGAGATAATGAGGTCGAGATCGTGTAGGTGTCACGACAAAAAAAGACACAATCCACGCTGTAATGTGGCCGTGTAGGTAACACGGTAAAAAGTTCCCAGTTTCACACTGTAAATGTGGTTTGTGTTAGGAAGGGCATCCAGCCGTAGAAAACCTGCCAGATAGTCCTATATGAGTGAGACACGGTCTCCCGACCAACCCTGCCTCAAGGGGAACAACTCCCGTCTAACCCATGCTAGCGTGGAAGATGGACGTTAAATGAAGATGATGAGATGATGATACATATATATATATATATATACATATATTGTTATACTTGGAGAGGGTCATATTTGTGTAATAATATTGCCAGAATTAATAACAGAACGCACTCACTGTTTGGTTGGTTTTCGCTTCTGTGTCCTTTATATCGGTTAATTTAATTTATTCCGTCCTCAATGTTGCTATTGACTGACCAACGGTCAAAAATACAGATATAATATAGACACAAACACATATATATAGTCTATCAAAGTTCTTTCGTTGCACATCTGCATATATATATATACATATATATATATATACATATATATATATATATATATATATACATATATATATATATACATATATATATATATACACATATATATATATACATATATATATATATATATACATATATATATATATATATACATATATACATATATATATATATATATATATATATATATATATATATATATATATATATATATATATATACATATATATATATATGTGCATATATATACATATATATATATATATATATATATACATATATATATATATATATATTATAGATATATATACATATATATATATATATATATATATATATATAGATATATATACATATATATATATATATATATATATATATATATAGATATATATATATATATATATATATATATATATATATATATATATATATATATATATATATATATATATATATATATATATACATATAGAATACACAAGAATCAAAGCTATGTTAGAACATTTAATTGCTGACAATTGTTTCCTCCAAGCCTAGGCTTGGCGTCTTCGGAGCATTATTAATAATGTTTTTACATATAATCAGCCTCCTATTCTACTGAAGAGTCATACAGATACATATTGTGGACAACAGTGTGTGATGGTAAGATTCAAAATTACAATTAAAATCTTTTGGTGGAGCATGTGACAGATAATACAAGAGCGTCTAGTACATAAATAAAATTAAAGAGACAGTACGTGCGTCCTGTCACTTAATTTACACACACATCGGCCTTACACTTTCAAACTATATTTTTCTGTAGAAGTAACTTTAACCCTTTCTTTTCGACATAAAAATACACACATACATACAAATACCTGTACATTCTTTTTTTTTGGGGGGGGGGGGGGCCTTTCTTATCAATGTTTTTACATTCAATTATCAGCCTTATACTTTCAAAGTCAATTTTTATGTTGAAGTAACTTTCACCCTTTATTTTTCGATACCCATTTACTTACTAACATTTGTATCACAACAACAATAACAATATTCATAAACAGACAGTAGACTTTCAAAGTCAATTTTTCTGTAGAAGTAACTTTCACCCTTTCTTTTGGACATAAAATGCCACCTAAAAAGAGAAGTCGCCTCAGTCGACATACCGCGTCAGCAGTGGCGCAAAAGGCTACTATAGCAAACGAGTCCTTTGCGGAAAATGCTTCAAGACTTTCACAGACAGGCCTTACGTTGAGCAGAATGTCGAGCCGCTGAAAGTTTCCAACAGCGCACCGCACGCCTAGCCAAAATGGCTTTATACCAGGCTTCTTCCAGGGATTCAGAGAGCCGTGAACAAAGGTCGAAGCGCCTGGCTAGAAACGCTGCGACTAATGCTGCTTCCAGGTCTTTGGAGCGTTTAAAACAACGGACGGCTCGCCTTCCTACGAACGCTGCGGCTATGACTACTTCCATGGCTTCTGAAGATGCAGACGGGCGGTCCATTAGCATTGCAAATGTTGCTTCTGCTATTGCTGCCAGACCTTCCCACCAACCACACGACCAATGTTCTACGTTCAAGCGTAATAGTCGACGGCGAGAAGCTGCACGCGGTGTGACGAGCCCCAACAGCCCTTACTGGCACCTACGGGCTTTCAAGTATGAGCAAAACGTTAATTACTCGATGCGCTCTGACATAAATATAGGCGAGATGCGCTTCAATTGCCAATTCTTCAATGCTACAAAGTGCTGCTTAAACGGTAAGGTCCCCTTGCCCCCTCTTCCGGAACCGCCAGAGCCTTTGAAGGAACTACTGACTGGTTATACCTCAAGGTCATCCAAATTCCTTCAGATCATCAGAAAATACGATTGTGCGTTTCAGATGACTTCTTTCGGGGCTAACGTTGTCAGAGAAAGTGGTTGGATGCCTACTTTCAAGGTCCAGGGGCAGGTGTACCATCTTATTGGGTCGCTCCAGCCACTACAAAATTGCAAGCCTTCGTTCCTTCAAATTTACTTTATTTCGAACTACAGTAGGCAAGTTGATGTGCGGTTTGGCATTATTCCACCACCTGCAAACAATGACGCTGACAACTTTGACAGGGACGTGCTGCTCAGTCTGCAAAACATGCTTCATGAGCACAACAGCTATATTCGCAGTTTTAAATACGCCTTGGAAACAGCTCCTTCACCAAACTTCACCATTGTCATCGATGCTGACAAAAGACCTTCTGGAGAGCACGCACGCCGTTATAACGCTCCTTCGTGCAATGAAGTGGCTGTAGTTCTCCATGGTGAACAGCACAATAAGCGAGACATAGTTCTTCAAAGTCGTGACAGTGGTCTTCGACGTATTAATGAGACACATCGTTCCTACGACGCCCTGCAGTATCCCCTTCTTTTTGCATACGGAGAAGACGGTTACCATTTCGGCACTCCTCAGTGCAAACCAAACGAGCCCACTGCTGCGACATCTAAAACTGTTTCATGTATGGCTTTGTACTCATACCGCTTTATGACGAGGCTTAATGATTTTAGTCCCCTGCACAGATCACGGGAACTGTTTCACCAGTTTGCAGTTGACATGGCTGCAAAGATGGAGTCGGAGAGACTGTGCTTCATAAAATTGAATCAGAAGTAGCTGCGCTCAGACTCCTGCATCCATTTGCGTGACAGCATCAGGAATGACACTGACCCCCGGAACATCGGCAAAATGTGCATTCTACCCTCAACCTATACGGGGGGCGGGGTACATGCACGAGCGATCACAAGACGCTATGACTTTCGTTCGGCATTATGGGCGCCCCGATTTATTCATCACGTTTACGTGTAACCCGAAGTGGGTTGAGGTAACGCGAGAACTTCTCCCAGGGCAGCAGTACTGCCATCGCCATGATATTATTGCCAGGGTTTTTAGACTGAAGCTGGCTAAGATAATTGATTTAATCAAAAATGGGCAGGTTTTGGGGCCTGTTAAGTGCCACATGTATACTGTTGAGTGGCAGAAGAGAGGGTTGCCACACGCGCACATTTTGGTTTGGTTGGTCACCAAAATAGACCCTACAGTTATAGATGACATCATCGCAGCAGAAATCCCCGACCCCACTGTTGACAGGCAGCTATACGACATTGTGAAGGCACACATGATGCACGGTCCGTGCGGTCCCGGTTTTCAAGAGTTCTCCTCATGCCACAAAAACCATGTGTGCACTAAACGATACCCAAAGAGGTTCGTGGACGAGACACAGACCGGCGGCGACGGATACCCACTGTACAGACGAAGGGGCCCTGAGAATGGTGGATTCACTATGACGTTACGGGGTCATCGTATTGATAATCGGTGGGTGGTCCCGTACTGTCCATTTCTGATGAAAACTTTCAACGCTCATATAAATGTTAAGTTCTGTCATTCAGTAAAATCGATAAAGTACATATGTAAATATGTTAACAAGGGTTCCGACGCTGCCATGTTCAGCCTTCAAAAGGACAATAGCATGGACGAGGTGTCGCAGTACTTGGCAGGTCGATATATCAGCAGTGGTGAAGCTTTTTGGCGCATATTCGGGTTTCCAATTCACCAAAGGCAACTCGCCATCATACAACTAGCGGTTCATTTGGAAAATGACCAGCGGGCCTACTTCACTGAACAGACTGCTGCTCAATTGGTGGCCAATCTTAAAGAAACAACTTTGACTGGTTTTTTTAAGCTTTGCCAACTTGACACATTTGCCAAAACACTTTTATACCCTCAGGTCCCGTCCTACTACGTGTGGTCAAACAACACTTGGGTGCGTAGGAAGTCGGGTCAGGGTGTTGCCTTCAACATCCTGACCCGACTTCCTACGCACCCAAGTGTTGTTTGACCACACGTAGTAGGACGGGACCTGGTGTCAAGTTTAACAGTTGTCTAGGAAGAGTGTACACTGTACCTCCCAACCAGCATGAGTGTTTTCACCTGCGTGATGTTTTCGGCCCACAAAGATTTCGGGACATAAGAACTGTTAATGCTGAATTATGTGATACTTTCCGGGAATCATGCTTTAGGCGTGGCCTTTTGGAGGACGATTCACAATGGGCCGCCACAATGGCAGAGGGCGTTTTGTTAAAATCTCCTAAAAGACTGAGATCACTTTTCGCTATTATACTCCTATGGTGCGACTTGGGTGATCCGGCCTCTTTATGGATTACCTACAAAGATTACATGTCTGAAGATTTCCTGCGTCACGTTCGGGTGCTAAATCCATCAATGGAAATCGAGTACAGTGACCTCATTTACAACAGGGCGCTGCTTGGAATTGAAGATACTGTTCTCAATATGGGCGGTAGTGCGTTGCAAGTGTATGGCCTACCTTCTACAAACCGGGAAGGCGCAAACACTCTGTCTTCGGATTTTCTGCGTGAGACATGTTATAATGTTGACGAGCTTGCCCACTACATAGCGGATAATGAGCCAAAGCTCCTTCCAGAACAGAAGTTTGCTTACAACTCCGTTGTTAATTCTGTCCGGGGCAAAGCTGGGGGGATTTTTTTCCTGGACGCTCCTGGGGGCACTGGGAAAACTTTTGTCACCAAATTAATATTGGCTGAGATTAGGCGAACAGAAAGCATTGCCTTAGCTGTGGCATCTTCTGGAATTGCAGCTACTTTGTTGCCAGGCGGCAGGACAGCTCACTCCACTTTCAAGCTCCCGCTTGACTTAGCGAAGACTGAGACACCAACTTGCAACATCAGTAAGAGCTCCGATCAGGCAGAAGTGTTCAGACGATGCAAGCTTATCGTTTGGGATGAATGCACGATGGCCCACAGAGGTGCTCTTGAGGCGCTAGATAGAACTCTGAGAGACATCAAAGACTCTACGGCTCCAATGGGAGGCATAACACTTCTTCTCTCAGGGGACTTCAGACAAACACTTCCCGTTATTCCAAAGGGGACTAGAGATGATGCAGTATGTGCGTGTCTTAAGTCATCCAAATTGTGGCCCCTGGTGAAGACTCTGAAACTTCACACTAACATGCGTGCTCATATGCGAGGTGTCATCGCATCAGCAGCATTTTCTCAGACCCTCCTTGCACTTGGCGAAGGCAAAACACCATCGGATGAAAAGGGTAATATTGCCATTGACTCACTTTGTACCGTTGTTAATACGCCTTCTGATCTCAGGGATGCAGTGTTCCCAGATCTAAAAGCAAATTATCAGAATATGGATTGGATTGGTCAAAGGGCTATTCTGGCCCCGAGGAATAAAACTGGTCAACATATTAACGATCAAATGCTAAAACTCATTCCTGGGGATTGCTATGTATATAAGTCTATCGATAGAACTCCTGACCCCGAGGACATCATCAACTATCCAATAGAGGTACTAAATTCTTTTGAGCCCCCGGACTACCACCACACATTCTGAAACTTAAAGTTGGTGCCCTTATAATGCTCATTCGAAATTTGGTTCCGCCGAAACAATGCAATGGCACACGTTTGATCGTTAAGTCCTTAT
>OZ024740.1:240858684-240938684 GCA_964016885.1 Eledone cirrhosa | reverse complement strand
ACACTGAGCATGGCCATTTCCCAGATGGGACTGGTGCCCTATTTTCGTTCCTACAAACTAGAACTTTAGTCTTAGACAGGTTAATTTTGATTCTAGGCCATGCTACCATATTTGGAATTTCTTCTCTAGTTCGGCCATTGATTCAGCTATGAGCGTTAGATCATCTGCGTATAGGAGTTCCCATGGGCAGCCACTCTTGAACTCCTCTGTTATAACATGAAGAGCAATAATAAATAGGAGGGGGCTAAGGACGGAGCCCTGATGAACACCAACCTTTACGCTAAACTCTTCACTATATTCGTTTTTAATTCTAACCTTGCTGACTGTTTCTTTATACATGGCTTGTATAGCTCTCACAAGCCATTCATCAACACCTTAGTTTTCTAAGAGCCCACCAGATAATGGAGCGGGCGACTCTGTCAAAGGCTTTCTCCAAGTCAACAAAATCTAAGTATATGGGTTTTCTTTTAGCTAGGTACTTCTCCTGTAGTTGTCGTACAATGAAAAGAACGTCTGTGGTACTTTTACTTGGTCATTTGCAATTGGAACACTTGTATACGTATACAAGTGTTCCAATTGCAAATGACCAAGTTAGCTAGGTTGAAAAAATACTAATTTAAAACAATACGATTTGCCTGGCTCGATTTAAAGTAATAAATCAATAAAAATAACAAACCTATATCGGGCAACAGCCTTTGATACCCGGACAGGCCTAAATCTGTTTTTGCAAGAATTATTAAGTGAAAGCCAATATTCCTGTGCTCTGCTGTGGGTATCCAGCTGCTATTTTTAGTGGCATGAGTATGAGACGCACTAGGCGCTGTGACATGTGCTTTTATAGCAGCATATCGTTCAGTCTTCTTTGAAGTGAAAGGTACAAATTTCCTGGATATCCGCAAAAGAGCACAGGAATTCTGGCTTTCACTTAATAATTCTTGAGAAACATTTAGGTCTGTCCGGGTATCAAAGGCTGTTGCCCGATATAGGTTTGTTAGTTTTATTGATTTATTATTTTAAATCGAGTCAGGCAAACCACATTGTTTTAAATTAGTATTTTTTCAACCTAGCTAACTTGGTCATTTGCAATTGGAACACTTGTATACTTGTATCGGTGTTCATCCCTCTCATATATCCAATTATATTAAACGGCTCGGAAAGATTCCCTTCTTTGAACTATTCAATTGTAAAAGACTATTTTGAGTTTCTAACTCAATTTATTATATATATATATATATATATATATATATATATATATATATATATATATATATATAGGAAACTAGGTGTAGATGAATGGCTTGTGAGGACAGTGCAAGCCCACTCTTGTTCATTATAGTTCTCCAAGCCATAACAGAGGAGTTTAAGACTGGCTGCCAATGAGAACTTCGCTATGCTGATGATCTGGTACTTATAGCAGAATCAGTAGAGGAGTTAGAGAATAAATTCTGGTTATGAAAACAGCAGTTGGAATCAAGAGGACTGAGAGTGAACCTAGCTAAGATTAGGGTGTTGATAATTAGGAAAGAGGACAAAACTCTGATTCCATAAGGGAAATGACCATGTTCAATATGTAGGAAAGGAGTTGGCATAAATTCTATGAAATGTACACAATGCAGATCTTGGGTACACAAGAGATGTAGTGGGATAGCAGGCAAACTAACAGATAGGGAAAACTACATATGCAGTAGATGTACAGGGAAATTTGACAGTATAAGTTGCAGTGATAGGCACATTTTTTTCAAATACAGGTAGGATCTATAGAGGTGGTTGATAGCTTCCGATACCTAGGTGAACAGATTAGTAAGGGAGGAGGGTGGTCCGAGGCCATAATATCTAGAATAAGAACGGGTTGGAAGAATTTTAGGGAGCTGCTTCCTCTGTTGACAAAGAAGGGTTTCTCCCTACAAACGAAAGGCTGGTTATATGATGCCTGTGTGAGATGCGCGATTCTGCATGGTAATGAAACATGAGCAGCAGCTGTGGAGGATATGCGACAGCTGGAGAGAAATGAAGCAAGCATGCTCCATTGGATGTGCAATGTCAATGTGCGTGAACGACCAAGCATAGACGAGCTGAGAGAGAAACTGTGTATAAGAAGGATAGGCTGCAATGTGCGGGAGAAAAGACTGCATTGGTATGGATATGTGATGTGCATGGAGGATAACCGCTGGGTAAAGAAGTGTCAAGAAATGCCAGTAGAAGGAAGACACAGTTGAGGAAGACTACGAAAAACATGGGTGGAGGTGGTGAGAGCTGACCTCAGATTGCTAAAACTCATGGAAGAGATGACAAAGGACCGTGACGAATGGAGACATGCCGTGCTGAATAGGACCCGTCCTACCCTCCCAGTAGAAGGAAGATGCAGTAGGGGTAGACCACGAAAAACATTGGCGGAGGTGATGAGAGCAGACCTCAGATTGCTGAAATTCACCGAGGAGATGACGAAGGACCGTGACAAGTGGAGAGATGCTGTGCTGAATATGACCCGTCCCACCCTTACAAGCAGGGAAAAGCAGACGTAAAATGATGATGATGATGATGAACTTAGGAATATTGGAAGCAACTAGAATTCCGAAAGGAGAGCTATCCCAGATGCACTTTTTCCTTCTTATTTTATGCTTTGTATTATAATTACTTGATTTATTATTTAATATGTCGTCTATACTACTACCTTCTTTATCAATTATTACATTGTCTTTTATAAGGTCAATAGTTGGTTTAGATGAATTACCAATTTTATTCATTGTATTCCTATTTTTATTTTTCGTTCTATTAATATTATTTGTCAATTCACTATCATTATTTGGAGATGTACATTAAAAAGTATAGACCTTATATATTCTATTATCTGTACCATTGTATTTTATTTTTTCCTTATACCCTGATCTATGTAATGCCTCATTATAGTAATTAGTATTTTGATTAAATCCATCAATATTTGCCGATAAGTTTGTTATTCTGTTTGAGATATTGTTCACTATCTTTAATATATTTAGGGTGGTTAGAATATTTATGTACATAAAATAAAACCTCACCAGGTTTATGGTAGGGTTGGAAAGAATGATTATTTAAGTCTAAACTAACAATTGACTACTCTATAATTATTTTCAATGGTACCGATTGAATCATATTCCTTTAAAAATGTATGTATATGTTTCCTTACTCTCTCTAAGGCTAAATTGGTGTATTCTTCAAAAGTAAAAAGAGTATTGTCTCGGTACAATCCCTCTCTCATAGCAGGAAACTTAGCCTTAAGTTTATCTAAAAGAAATAAGTCAACAGGATCAGTCACTAGGGCCGAGCCACTGGAAACCATAGTGACATCAAAATTATTTGGGTGATCTTTCTAGTCCATAGATCCCCATTAAACTCTATGATAGCTCTTCTAGCTACTAAAATTGTATCAATTTCAATTTGTGTAATGTCTGTAATGCTAGCAACAAAGGACAAAACTTTATCAAGGAGGGAGAGATAAAGGCATAATAATTATTTATGTCAAACTGCATGAATTTTAGTTGACTACAATTATTGAGATTTTTAAGCCAATTAATTGCATCATTAGTGTTCCCCCAAAGACTTAACATTATCTTATTTTTAATTTGTGGGATTATTCTATTTTTTTACTTATTCTACCTATATCCGAAGTAGAAGGACAAATAAGTCTTATAGTAAGGTTATTTTGGAAATCTACTTTATGATCCTTCAGATTGAATCTAGGTGTTTTGTGTTTATCCTGTCTATTAATATCATCAAGGCTAGTAATATTAGTTTTCTTATAATTTCCATGAGTTCATTATAGATAAATTGGTTTTATGGTTCATAATCTAAGTTATAGATATTCTTTGTTTTATCGGTATGCACTTGGATCTTCTTGTTCTTTTTAAAAAAAGTTAAAGTTGAATTCAGCTTTTTTAAAAATTTGTTGCAAAATTTGGGGGGCTTCCTAGATTTAATATTCCTGATTAAATCAAACAGAACTCTTTCATATATATATATATATATACCAAACGCAATCCAAAACTTCAGAGTTGGTACCATGAATGTAGGCACCTTAAAAGGTCGCTCTAACGAGGTTGTAGAAATGCTTGAACGTAAGGAGGTTGATGTTTGCTGTATCCAAGAGACCAGGTGGAGGGGTGGGTCTGCTAGATTCATTGTGGGTAAAAAACGATGCTATAAGCTTTTCTGGGTGGGAAATGACAATGGGCTGGGTGGAGTAGGAATCATGCTAGCAGAAAAATGGGCAGATAAGATAATAGACATAAATAGAGTGAACGACAGAATAATTAAAATAAGACTTGTCCTAAATAGAACTACTATGACAATAATATCTGCATACGCACTCCAATCCGGACTGCCTGGCATTATAAAAGACAGATTCTATGAGTCATTAATGCTCACTACCTCACAAATAACCGACAGTGACAGAATTATTGCTGGCGACCTAAATGATCACGTTGGACAACATTGTGACGGCTATGACGGAATCCATGGAGGCAATGGGTTTGGCACTAGAAATGAGGAAGGCTCCAGAATCCTGGAATTCTGTGACGCAAATAACCTAACTATCTGTAACACAAACTTCAAAAAATGAGACAATCACTTGATCACCTATAGATCAGGGGGAACACGCCAGTCAGATAGATTATATCCTTACCAGAAGACGTGATAGAGTGTCTGTTGTAAACACTAAATCCCTCCCCCATGAAAAATGCACCTCCCAACATAGACTCATAGTTAGCGACCTCATAGTCAGGACAAGACGTACTCGACAACAGAGGAGGACTATCCTCAGGAGAAAAATATGGAAGCTAAAGGACCCCGCAGCCAGTAATAAATTTAAAAGAATTATTATTTGATGCTTTTGACAGTAAGGAAGATCAATTAGAGTCGTACAATATAGAGGAACAGTGAGAATTCCTGAAAGCTAACCTGCTGAAGGCGACAGATGAAGTCAGTGGCTGGAGCAGACCTATAGGCAAAAGGAGAGTAATGTGGTGGTGGAACAGTAAGGTGGAGGAGTCAATCAAGGCCAAAAAGCAGGGTTGGACAGTATGGCGGGATGGGAGAAGTAGAGAAGACTATCAAGTGGCCAAGAGGGAAGCTAGGAGACAAGTGTACTTCGCAAGAGGGGAAGCAGAGGAAAGAAAGTTCAAGTATGTTCTACAACTCGAGGACCAAAAACGTGAGGTGTTCAGGATTGCTAGGCAATGTGTCAAGGAAAACCGTGATATTGTCGGCGAGAAGTGTGTCCTTAATGGCTGGGCCTTCGGAAATAGTTGCTGAAATGCTGAAAGCATCTGGAACGGTGGGACACACTATGGTCACCCAGATAGTAAACCAAGTCATACAGAATGGGGTTGTCCCAAAGGACTGGCATAGCAGCATCATCCTTAACTGCTACAAGGGTAAAGGAGATACCCTAGATAGGCGAAACTATAGAGGCATTCAATTAAATGACCAGGTCATGAAGGTCACAGAAAAAGTAATAGCGCAACTAATCAGAGAGCGAATTGATCTGGATGAAATGCAGTTTGGGTTTGTGTCAGGTAAAAGTACCACAGATGCTCTTTTCATTGTACGACAACTACAGGAGAAGTACCTAGCTAAAGGTAAACCCCTATACTTAGCTTTTGTTGACTTGGAGAAAGCCATTGACAGAGTCCCACGCCCCATTATCTGGTGGGCTCTCAGAAAACTAGGTGTTGATGAATGGCTTGTGAGAGCTATACAAGCCATGTATAAAGAAACAGTCAGCAAGGTTAGAATTAACAACGAATATAGTGAAGAGTTTAGCGTAAAAGTTGGTGTTCATCAGGGCTCCGTCCTTAGCCCCTTCCTATTTATTATTGCCCTTCAGGCTTATAACAGAGGAGTTCAAGACCAGCTGCCCATGGGAACTCCTATACGCTGATGATCTAACGCTTATAGCTGAATCAATGGCTGAACTAGAGAAGAAATTCCAAACATGGAAGCATGGCCTAGAATCAAAAGGCCTTAAAATTAACTTGTCTAAGACTAAAGTTCTAGTATGTAGGAAGGAAAATAGGGCACTGGTCCCATCTGGGAAATGGCCATGCTCAGTGTGTAGGAAAGGAGTAGGCAGAAACTCCATTTTATGTCCCAAATGCAAAGTATGGGTGCATAAAAGATGTAGTGGGATCACAGGTAAGTTAACTAAGAATATAGATTTTATATGTGGCCGGTGCTCAGGTGCAATAAGTAGCGACAAGTGCCCACAGAATACTAGCCCATTCCATTGCACAGATGGTTCTATAGAAATAGTGGACACCTTCCGTTACCTGGGTGACAAAATCAGCAGTGGTGGAGGGTGCTCTGAAAGTACAGTAGCTAGAGTCAGAACGGGATGGAAAAAGTTCAGAGAGCTTATACCACTATTGGCCGCTAAAGGTTTCTCTCTAAAAATGAAAGGCAGACTGTATGATGCCTGCATACGAACAGCAATATATATATATATACATACATATATGAGTCAGGACCCTATATAACCATACTATATATATATATATAACTTTTCACATTGCACCCAATGAATTCAATAGTCTTCAAAATCTTCCTACTTTCTAACATATTCTTAATGTTCACCCTTTCCTTGGCTGTCCTTTTCTCTCTCCCCTCTCTGCCCTCTTGATCATATATGGCGAACACTGAAACGTTCACCCATATCAATGGTCAAAAACAAATTGTTCCACATCACACTACATAAAATGATTGTGAAAAACTCCTCACCCATCCCCTCTCTTCCTAGCTTTCTCTTCTTTTCAGTCTAACTTACTATATTTTATTTTATTTTATTTTCATTTGATTTATTCTCATTTTATTTTATTTTACTAAACAACTCATTCCTGAATTCTACGCCATGTGAAAAGGATACTACCACAATCATTTTTAAGCTTTCTGAAGATGTGTGAAAAATAATTAAGTATTTCATATGATTGAACAATATATATTGTAGTCAGCATATGTAGACTATTATAATCGACACAGAAACATATGTTAAAACAAATCAATTATTACTATCTCCTCTTGCCAAAGTCTATATTTTTCTTGGTGCTATACTTACTTATAAAATATACTCTGTGATCTCTTCTGGACCTATATACCATATTCCCCCCACTTAGATACTTATGTTATGTGAATCCAAGGATACCATTGAGTCTATTCTCTGGTAAGCACTTATCTATATATATATTCCTTCTTTCATGAGTAGTTATTCATTGTTTGTTTTCTTTTGTGTGTGTGATTTGGTAAAAAGACATCCTTATATGTATAAGTTAAAGTCATATATCATTCTTCTTTTTTTTTGTTTTATGTTTTTTCAAAAACTTTTATCATATTGTTTAAATGTGAAAGGAGAAAGAAGTTACTGTTCTGAGAGAGTTAACCCTTTAACATTTACATTAATCTATATTTACTATTATATTTTCATGGCACTAGCTTATGCCAAGCTGAAAGACACTGTTTTTTGTTAAACCAAACAGTGAGTCTGTTTTATTATTATTTCTGGCAATATTATAACAATCCCTCCCCAAATATAATGATATATGTATACATATATATATATATATATATATATATATATATTATAAAGAGTCGGGATCTGACAACTGAGCTCTTCCCATGTCAACAGCTAGTTCCATACTGTGAACTAGTTGTTGAAATGGCAAGAGCTCAGCTGTTGGAGTCCTGAGTCATTATAATATGAACAAACCTTGAAAACTACTATTCCAAATTGCAAAGTCAATGGATATGAACACAGCTTGAAAACCTGAGTCATTATAATATAACCGCACTTACTAGTCCAAGTATTGAGTAGTCTGTTGAGTAATGGTCTAACCAGTTTCAAACTGATTCCCTCCTGATTATATATATATGTATGTATGTATATATATATATATATATATGTATATATATGTATATGTATGTTGCATGGCAGTGAGACCTGGGCATTGTGTGCAGAGGATATACGCAGACTAGAGAGGAACGAAGCTTGCATGCTCCGCTGGATGTGTAATAGTAATATACGCGAACGGCAAAGCATAAACGAACTAAGGGAAAAATTAGAAATAAGAGGGATCAGATGTTGTTTACTCGAGAGAAGACTATGTTGGTATGGTCACGTGATGCGCATGAAAGACGACAGCTGTATAATAAAGTGCAGGGCAATAAAGATAGACGGTAGCCACGGAGTAGGCAGACCCAGAAAAACCTGGGATGACTTGCTAAACTCCGACCTCACACGCTTACACCTCTCCAAGACAATGTCACTGGACCGAGATCTTTGGCGGCACTCAGTAATAGAGAAGACCCGCCTTGCCTAAATACAAAGTAAACCTACTACAGTCAGTAGGCATCTCTAACAAAATACACCCCCGTCCCACCACCCCTTTCAATGTAAAGTTATGTTGGTACCACAACATCCAGTCCGAAACAAATGAGATCGTGTAGGTGTCACGACAAAAAAACAAACAGTCCACGCTGTAATGTGGCCGTGTAGGTAACACGGTAAAAACCTCCCAGTCCCACACTGTAAATGTGGTTGGTGTTAGGAAGGGCAACCAGCTGTAGAAAACCCGCCAGACAGTCCTATGCGAGCAAGACAACCACTCAAAAACTCCCGTCCAAACCCATGCAAGCGTGGAACATGGACGTTAAACGATGATGATGATGATGATGATGATATGTATATATATATGTATATTCTTCTCATGTTTATATATATATATATATATATATATATATATGGTGGCTGCCAACTCGTTTTCGAGTACGGCCACTACTTTATATCCATGTAGGAGAACCCCTACTGATGCGCTGAACGAGTGTGACTTTTTAGTCTCAGCCAGTGACTTGAAAACTCTGGTACAAACACTACACTTGTGACAATTATTGTCACATAGTGCTGGGCCCATGGTACCATGTGACGACAAGTTCAGAGAGATCTCCAGATACAAAGCAATGCCTGTGCCGTGAAGCTTTTATAGTGAGCAAAGGCACTGCACAAAGCCAGTCCCACTCTCTTAACCAAGATGATATTTACCAAAAAGAAGAACAAGTCAACATCATTGGATACCATCAGGGTTGCAGGTGTTATATCAGAGTTTTCCTTCTCCTAGAATTCTGCCTTGACAAAGGCTAAGGGGTCATCTCTCCCGGTGATTTTGGATGGCCATTGACTCTTAAGAGTTCCTTTGCCCTTTGACAGGTTTTGTTTTTAGTCCTGCAGGATGTCCAAAGTCACCCTCCTCACCAAGAAACCTTGGTGGGGTTGCCAGTTTAGTCGCCAACGACCCGACCATGGGACAGGTTGTACTGGGATACATGTTACCAGTAGCACCAACTGGTGACCTGACACAATATATATATATATATATATATATATATATATACAAACATATATATGTAATCAGGAGGGAATCAGTTTGAAACTGGTTAGACCATTACTCAACAGACTACTCAATACTTGGACTAGTAAGTGCGGTTATATTATAATGACTCAGGTTTTCAAGTTGTGTTCATATCCATTGACTTTGCAATTTGGAATAGTAGTTTTCAAGGTTTGTTCATATTATAATGGCTCAGGACTCCAACAGCTAAGCTCTTGCCATTTCAACAACTAGTTCACAGTATGGAACTAGCTGTTGACATGGGAAGAGCTCAGTTGTCAGATCCCGACTCTTTATAATATATATATATATATGCTCAAGGAAACAACACATCACCCGGTCTGAGAATTTAACTCACAACCTTTCGATTGCAAGGCCAATGCTCTAACCACGAAGCCATGCGCCTCCATATAAATATATATATATATATATATATATATATATATATATATATATATATATATATATATTGCCTCAAGTGGGACTACTCCCGTCCAAACCCATGCAAGCGTGGAACACGGACGTTAAACGTTGATGATGATATATATATATATATATAATATCGTTGATGTCCTATCGACACCAAAGTTCAACGTTTGGGTATCACACCAAACCGGAGTACTGTGATCCTTGTGACTTCCAAATATACAACCACTGACACTGTCACGAAGACCAGGAAACCATACTCCATATATTGAACCAATTGATTGATTTGTGCGAACAAAATAACACCAAACACATATTGAACTAGGAATATTGGATCCTCGGTCAATGTCCGGGTGAGCAAAAATTGACTTCTATCTGCATTGGAATTTACAAACTTGTGCATCTGCTGTGGTGTCAAAAACAAACGCACATGACCGCACAGATAAACAATGGACCATGCCACGTGGCTTGAACCCGTAAGTGAATTGAAGGTTCTGCAACTCTGATACACATATTGTTTATTATTTATTATTAAGATGTATAAACCAGACACAACTGTTATCATCCTATATTCTCTCAACGAATCACACTTGATCATATTTCTCTATCCTGTTTTCTCCCCCCATAATTATTATATTTTTATTATTTTTTATTATTGTTTGAAAAAAATCGTTTTTTTTACGTTGTGTTTTCCCCTCCAAATATTCGCTTATATTTCCTTATATATTCTCTATATATTTTTTATCTTTATTATTATTTCCACTTTTATCCTCCTTTATATTTTACCTTATTCTTACCTTTATACCTTATTATAGTGTAATCTTCCCCATGCCTTATTATACACTATTAATTATAGATTATTATTATTACTCTTTTTCCATTTCTAATTACCTCATGTACCTTCTCCTCCGCTATATGTATATATGTATTCTACGCCCTTTGTGTTTGTGTAGCCTCTGCGCACCCTCTGCACCATACTATCCACGCCACCCCATCTATGGTTCAGCTAACCACCCGACCCCCGGGAATGAATATGACCGCAGCTAGTAAACAAGGACCAACACCCCACCCTCCCGCACCAAAATTAGACTTATCGTCCCCTACGTTTGCTCTTTACTCTTTGTTCTTGGGTGTTTGGTTGGTAGAGTCCATAACACCAATCAAACCCCTTTTATAGCTCTGATGAATCCTACGGTTACACGTAAGGAAGAAACATTGTTAGCCAATAAAAATCTTTTGATGTTGTAGACGCTCTTGTGTTCTTTTTCATATATATATATATATATATATATATATATATATATATATATCATCATCATCATCATCACCGTTTTACGTCCGTTCTTCCACGCTAGCATGGGTTAGACGGGTTGTCATGTTGTGGGCAGTGTCTGGTCGGCTGACCATGCCTTGCTCATACAGAAACTGATTTGGCTTGATTTCTACAGCTGGATGCCCTTCCTAACACCAACCTCATTTACAGTGAGTGCTGGGTGCTTTTTCGTGGCGCCTACACGTCCACTTTACAGTGTGGGCTGGGTGCTTTTTTGCTGTGGCACCTCCACGACCACCTTGCGGTGGGGGGTGTGGCGGCATATTGTCTATATGCTTCAGATTGTACCCATGGGAGGTCGGGTACTCTGTATTACTGCGTGACGCCAGAAGTCACAGTCGTGTGTCATTGTCTTTGAGAGGTGTAATTGGGTAAGGTCGGCTTTTATCACCTCATCCCAGGTCATCTTGGGTCTCCCCACTCCGCGGTTTCCATCAACTTCTAGTGTTCTGCACCTTTTTATGCAGCTGTCATCCTTCATACGCATCACATGTCCATACCAGCGCAACCGCCTCTCCTGCACACAGCATTTGATTCCTCTTATGCTCAGTCTCTCTCTCAATTCATTTATGCTTTGTCGTTCACGTATATTACTGTTACACATCCATCGGAGCATGCAGGCTTCGTTTCTCTCTAATCTACGTAAGTCTTCCACCTTCAGCGCCCAGGTCTCACTACCATGCAACATCGCTGTTCGGATACACTCATCATACAGTCTGCCTTTCATTCTGAGGGAGAAGCCTTTTGCAGCTAGCAGTGGTAGTAGTTCCCTAAACTTCTTCCATCCCGTTCTTACCCTAGTTATTGCACTTTCTGAACACCCACCTCTGTTGCTAATTCGGTCACCTAGGTAGCAGAAGCTGTCTACTGTTTCTACAGGGCCCTCCCAGAGATTGGTGGTACTTGTTTCCTGTGGCTGTTTGCTGTTTGCTGTCTCAGCACAGCTGCTGCATGCGAATCCTACATTCTTAATTAAGCTTCCTGAGATCCCGCTACATCTCTTGTGTACCCATTGTTTGCATTTGGAGCAGAGAATGGAGTTCCTACCTACACCTTTCCTACATACTGAGCAAGGCCATTTCCCTGAGGGGATCTGAGTTCTGTTTTCTCGTCTACTTACAAGGACCTTAGTCTTTGTCATGTTGACTTTGAGACCCTTTCTTTCTAGTCCCTGCTTCCAGGTTTGGAATTTATTCTCTAGTTCTATCATAGATTCAGCTATGAGTGCGAGGTCATCAGCATACAGGAGTTCCCATGGGCATCCGATCTTAAACTCCTCCGTTATTGCCTGCAGGACTATGATGAACAGGAGAGGGCTAAGAACAGAGCCCTGGTGGACCCCAACCTGTACGCTAAATTCCTCGCTATACTCATTGCTAATCCTAACTTTGCTGACTGCTCCCCTATACATGGCTTGTACCGCTTTCACAAGCCATTCATCTACTCCTAGTTTTCTAAGAGCCCACCAGATTACAGCACGTGGAACTCTGTCAAAGGCTTTCTCAAGGTCGACAAATGCCAAATAGAGTGGCTTACTTTTAGCTAGGTACTTTTCCTGTAATTGCCTCACAAGGAAGAGGGCATCAGTGGTGCCTCTTCCTGGTACAAACCCAAATTGCATCTCGTCTATTTTCACCCGGTCCCTAATCAGCTGTGCTATAACTCTTTCTGTTACTTTCATGACCTGGTCCATCAACTTAATACCTCTATAGTTTCCTCTATCTAGTGCATCGCCTTTACCTTTGTAGCAGTTGACAATGATGCTACTGCACCAATCTTTTGGTATGGCCCCTTCTAGTATTACCTGGTTAACGATACGTGTGGTTATAGTGTGACCTACAGACCCAGATGCCTTCAGCATCTCGGCAGCTATACCCGATGGACCGGTTGCCTTCCCCATCTTCATATCTTTGATTGCCTTACTTACTACGCTGTCGCTGACTTGTACTGCTGGTCCCTCTATAGGGTCTACTTGGGGTAGGGTCTCTTCTTCCCATGCATTCTCCTCATTTAGTAATCTATCATAATGACTCTTCCATGCATCTTTCTTCTCAGCACTTGTGAGGGCAAGCTCACCTTTATCATTCCGGATACACTTCTCTCCAATGACATCACAACTATCTCTGACACACTGCCTCGCAATATATATATATATATACATATATGTATGTATGTATGTATGTATGTATGTATGTATGTATGTATGTATGTATGCATGTATGTATGTATGTATGTATGTACGTACGTATGTATGTATGTACGTATGTATGTATGTATATATATATATATATATATATATATATATAACGAAGGAAATGTGGTAAGGAACCAGGTGGACCATAATACACCAAAGTACTCAATACTTAGGTTAGTAGAGTAGGTAATAGGAACCAGTAAGACCCCGACGGCTTGAGCTCAGCCGGCGGGGTCTTACATATATATATATGGAGGCCCATGGCTTAGTAGTTATAGCATTGGCCTTGCAATCGAAAGGCTGTGAGTTCAATTCTCACACCGGGTGATGTGTTGTTTCCTTGAGCAAGACACTTTATTTCACATCGTTTCAGTTTACTCAGCTGTAGAAATTAGATGATGACTGGTGTCCCTATCATTCCACTGCAAAGTGGTCGTGGAGGTGCCATGGCAAAAAAGCACCCAGCCCACACTGTAAAGTGGACGTGTAGGCACCACGGAAAAAAAGCACCCGCCACTCACTGTAAATAAGGTTGGTGTTAGGAAGGGCATCCACCTGTAGAAATCAAGCCAGAATCAGTTCCCATCCCACCCTTGCAAGCAGGGAAAAGCGGATGTAAAATGATGATGATATATATATATATGTATATATGTATATGTATGTAAAAGGTAAACAGAAAAACAACACAATCAGTATATGGAAGGGATATATTAGGTTAATGCTTGACATAGCAGGAAGAGGGTCCTAACATTTCGGACGCTAGTCTTTACACAGATATACCATTAGAGATTACTCGGAACCTTGTTGAGAATCAAGACAGCACGTATGAGTTATATGAAGTACCCAAGGTACAAGTAGTAAGTATTGATGACACATAAAAATAAACATCAGATACCAATCCGGTATGAGTTGGACGAGTCCTTACTAGCACAGTGTCCGTTCAGTCATTGTGTTCTTTCATTATCTTTTCTGTGAACTTGTGAGCATCAACAGTTCAAGATTAGCTCTCAACTTATGCCCATGTCTTCTTCTACTGCAGTTTCCTTCCACTGGGTTTTCATGACACTTCTTCACTCAACAATTATCATCTATATGCACCACATGTCCATACCAGTACAGTCTTCTTTCTCTCCTGCATGCTACTTCTGATTCCTCTTATACCATGCTTTGTTGTTCACACACATTGAAGCATGCTTCATTAATTTATCTCCAGTCTTCACTTATTCTATGTTGTTTAACCCTTTCATTACCATATTTCTAATGAAAGACACTACATATGTTGTTTAACCCTTTCATTACCATATTTCTAATGAAAGACACTACATATGTTGTTTAACCCTTTCATTACCATATTTCTAATGAAAGACACTGTCTATGTTTTTTAACACTTCTCTCCCTCTATTTTCAATTATTTCAATGTTTTTAATGCTTTTCAATGCTTCTGATGTCTCCCTCGATGTAAAACCCAGACTTGGCTATATTGTCTCTGCATCCCTCTCACCCACCCCTGATTGACACCTTCCAGTGAGCTGTTTTGTTGAACATGGCTTCACTCCCATCCAGTTCCAGTTTCCCAAAATGTGGTTCCACTGTGAGAAGGGTTCAGCACAACCAACTGGCCTGTCCTTACTCATAGCAGTGCCATACGCTTCCACTCTGCAAATGTGGCTGCTGCACCAAATTGCTGTCCCGCTGAGAGAAGGGTTCAGCGCGGCCAACTGGCCTGTCCCTACTCATAGCAATCACTTTACACTTTGGACTGGAGGATATATATCTATATATGGATACGACAAAAAGCACCCAACACACACTGTAAATGTGGTTGGTGTTAAGAAGGGCATCCAGCCGTAGAAGCTTAGCCAGAAACAGTTCTGTATGAACAACTTGCCTCTAATGGGACAACCCGTCTAACCCTTGCTAGCCTGGAAAATGGACGTTAATCAATGCTGATGATATATATATATATATATATATATATATATATACATACATACAGAGAGAGAGGGGGAGAAGAGATGAGGTGGTTGATTTGGCATAGTTGTTAGAGCATTGGATATATGGTCCCATCAAGGTCCACTTTACCTTCCTTCCTTTCGAAGACGATAAATATGTCTCAGCTTGGTGTTGGTGCAGCTGTCTTTTCTTCCAACTGTCACATCCCAGGTGGTCCATGGGATTAAAGGCAGTGGTGGGGTCGAAAGGATGCCTGTGTCTGCTCACAACTGCATGCAATGCACACCTAAAACTTTCTGCCAAAGCAGTGAGCATACTACCATGCCATACATGGTTGCAAGTGATGACCCAGTGTACTTAAACAAGGAGCAATTGCAATGCACTCCATATAACATAAAACAAAACTACATAAAAAAACAAGTTATCAATACATCTATCCGAATATAAAATTTGATGATTAATAATTGAAACAATTCTCGTGGTACAACCCGACACTAATATAAATGCACAGATAATCTACACTCAACCTCACCCAAACATTTTTTTAACTCTCCATGACTAACAGTATATAAATATCATGTTAAAATATTCCAGCATTAATATTAACATCAATAATACATAAATTAAAATCAACACATGCCAAAACTACTTCATATGGAATATACGACCAAGAAATTCCTGTTTAGTAGTCATCAGTGTGTGTGTGTGAGAGAGGAAGAGAGAGAGTGAGTATGTATAGCCTTGTAGTTAGAGTGTTAGACTTACTATTGTCATGCAGCAGGTTCGATTCCTAGATCGGTGACTCATTGTGTTCTTGAACAAAACAATTCATTTTACGTTCCTCCAATCCACTCAACTGAAAATGTATACCAGCAGCATCAGCTAATGGTCTAGTGCACTGTGCAGGGGAAAGCCTTAGTTGCTTAACGCCAATGAAACCAGAATAAGCTCCAGCCAGATGAGGCCCGAGGTTTGTGACAGGCTTTATTTATAAACAAAGCGGTTGACTTAAGAAGCGTTGGAAAAAATTGAAATTTTGAATATGTGCATCCCAACGCAAGTGACTATCTACAAATAATTGTTTTAAAAATCAGATAAAGGGAAGCTTTTCCAGTACATTTTCTTGTTTACTTTGAATATCTTAATAAGTGAAACCAGTAAAATGTTATGATGAACATGCAATCAATCTTCTTCTTTTACGATTAAGTTCTGATTACATTATTTTGATCCCGCCGAAGTTAACTTTACCTTTCATCCTTACGGGGTCGATAAAATAAAGTACCAGTAATGTACTGGGTAATTGCTGGCCTTGTGCCTAAAGTAGAAACAATTATTTTGGTGGATTGGCAGTATCAGTAGAGGGGCGGACGACATGATTTGACGCATAGAGTTACGGCCCTTGCCATTCTGAGTTCAAATCAAGCCGAGGTTAAATTTGCCTTTCATCTTTACGGGGTCGATAAAATGAAGTACCAGTAATGTACTGGGTAATTGCTGGCCTTGTGCCAATAGTAGAAACAATTATTTTCTGTTTTGAATATAATTGGGTTGTTCGTGTGTAGGGGGCACATTATTAAAAGAAAAGAAAAAAAAGCAGAAACAATTATTACTATACTATACGTACACGGATTAAAATATCTCTTAATATTAATTCACCCATTAGAGGCAAATACACGTGTAGTGTAGCACACACGGGCAATCCTTACTCCGTAATGATATACAACGTAAGCAGTTTTTATTCTGCTTCTATATAACCTTATGCTTGTTTCATTCTGGGTTTGACCTAGTGTCACATGTGTTTCATTGAGTTACGCACTTGTATATACATTGAACATGAAAGACAGCGGGAAGTATGTTCGTCGAACAGCAAAATTTTAACCATTTACTAGAATTATTACCCTGAATTTTTCATGCATTAAATTAGATTTTTATAATCAATTCGAAATCGTTTCTTTAATTGCTTTAATAAGTTTCAGTTAACATTCATGAGGCACTGCGCAATTTGCCTATACTTGGTATGTGGGAAAAAGGGAAATGTCCGTAGAACGTCGGACAAAATACGTCGAAGTGTTTAGGGCGCTAGTTCAATTTTGTACCTCATCTAACAGGTTTGTTTTCGGAACGTTTCGCTTTTCATCTGAACAATTCCACGTTTTTGCACTTTCGCTTGACTTCGATGTTATAAATGTTTAAAAGTTATTTCACTATTTTCTTTCTTTTGAATTTTATGACACATTTTTTATTTATTGTACTGTTTGTTTTGTTGTAGTTTCCATCGTTCGATGTACCTGTGTTCGCCAGTAAGGGCCATCTTTCTGATAAATGTTCAATTTTTTTAATTTTAAGGTATAGAGTTAACTTGCTCTTTAGCATGTTACCTATTATTTACAAATAAATTTATATTGTCTACGTGTTGTAATTTATCCCTAGCTCAAATATTCCAATAATTAGCATCCTTTCTCCCTTTACCCCCTATCCTCGTAGAATTGCATTATTGAATAGCTTTCCTCATTTACGACGGTGGGGTGTAATTTAAGAACAATTTGGATAGCAGGTTGAGTAACAGAGAGTTATATATTTTGTAGATGGGTGTAAGCGAAAATATAAAAATAAAAAGGGAAGAGTAAAAAAAAATAAAAACAAAGTATTTTAAAAAATGCAAAATTAATCGGTGCCAAACGAAAATCGATGCCTTTAACTGAAATACAAATCTTAATTAGGAGTGTATTTAGGGAGGTCGATTATAAAATGTACCAGTTAATTACTGTTCGCTTTAATTATCTGTTCTTTTCGATACTATGTTGACGTATGCCTTTGTTGAGAATTATTATTAGAGGTCGGTGATGTCCGAATTAAAAGCGGCTCTTAGTTATGTCCCTTTATATTCTGAATTCAAATCCCACTGTAATAATTGCTTTTCATCATTTTGGGTTCGATAAATAAATACCAGTTAAGTATTGAAATCGATCTAATTGACTATATTCCTCCTACAAAATATGTATCCGTGTGTCTCTGTTAAAAATTATTATTTACTTTGTGGAAATAATTCAAATAGGTTGCCTTTTCGCCCATCACCGTAAAAGTACGAACAAGGGAGTGGATGGGGAGTATATTTGGAATATGGGAAATTCCCATGTTATTTGCTTTAGCTTTGGATAATGAAAATAAATTAGATGAAAATGATCAATACACCTCTATATTTTTATTACATACGAACAAGAGCTTTACCAAAGACTTATTTAAATGTATCAAGATATCTACTGAAGCACAAGTAAGTCACGTTACATTATGCTTTGACCCTCTTCTTTTGTGGTTGCTGTTTTTGCTTTAGGTTGTTGATATTTAATATTCTTATGGATTATAAACTAATTTAAATATTTCATATTCTTCTATATTAACATTTTGTTTTTCAGTTATTATTCCAGTAAACAATTTTCTTTCATTCTTTTTTTTTTAGTTGGCCACCAACAATCTTGGATATGTTAAACTAATCATTCGTATTTTTTTCTTTAAGATGATATAATACACTGTTGGTTGATTTTAATGTAGTTAGAGATTCACGTTCAATTCGTTTGATATTGTGATAAATAATAATATAGGTAAAGTGTATTGGTTGTGCTGTCACATTCAAGACATTTAATCATGAGAGTAAATTGATAAAATAATCTTGTGACTGACTACATTGAAACGTATTCGCATTAAATAGACTTGCATCATTTAATACAAAACTACGTAGGTGTCTTAATTTTAACTATATATATATATATAATACAAATATTATGTTTTTCAGCATTATTTGTTTCTTTATATATGATAATTAAGTCTTTTATATACATATTCCGTTATTTTTGCTGTTTTCTTAATCCTATTCTCTTAGCAGTTGATTATTCTTTAAAAACAAATTTAAAAAAAAAACACTTTTTCGTGGTAGATAAAGTTTTAATGAAAAAACAGTCACCATAGCTGAAATATGCGCAGTGGACATTCGTTTTCAGATGTATTATTTCCATTAATAATACATTTTATACACACATACACGTGTGTGTGTATATTTATTTTTATGGTCAAAATTTTCTTTTGTTTTAAACTCCCGTATATTTTAATCTCTTTCTTATTTGGGTATTCTTATAAGTTACTTTACATTTATGCACCTGATTTCTGTTATTCTTATTTTTTCTGTACATGATGGGAGATAATTTTCTGATTACTTTTCATATTAGTTTAATGATTCCAATCAATGAGGAGTCGTAACAATGTTTCAAGTGATTCTTTAGAAGGCGTTCTTATGGATGTGATCAATCCTTTCTCTCGTGATGTCTTTTTTTAATATTATAAAATTCTAAGTTATATATTCACTATGTTACGTATTTGACATGAAAAGAAAGTTGTATTTCTCCGTGAGAACACTGTTTACATACATATTTTTCTCTCAAATTCAGCATTTTTCTATTTCTTCCCTCTAATAAGTTCCTTTCGCTAATCACAAGACCTTTTTATATGAGGCGGGAAGTTGCGATCTAGACAAATGAATTCACTTCAACATATTACCGGATACTTTCTTTTTCCTTCAAAGTAAACCTCACTGAAGTGAGAAACTTTGAAATTGCTCCAGTTCACTACCCTCTAGCCACGTACATAAAATGGGAGATGGACATGTTTATGTGATTACACTAACCGTTCAAATTTCATTTTTTTTTTATGTGATAACCACGTTTTTAGTCCTAAATTTGATGACAGCACTTCTCTAACAATAAGAATGTATTGCTTCATCAAAAAGTTATGTCCAAACTGATATACTATATATCTCCTTTGTACACTGAACAAGCATCTCTTAGCTATTTTATTAGAATTTTTTTAATTTGAAATCTGCATAATCCAACAGAAACCGGGTTACGAACAAAAACCACTCAGAGTAAAAGATAAAACAAAATCTATTTATAGTTTTTGATAGCTAACATAAAATGCAATTTACCTGGTAGATAATAAACTCGACCTATATAATCATTCAATTACGATCGTATTTAAATTCTGTTTTATTTTTTTTATGTAGAGGTCTTGTCCAGTAATTGGGGAAGGGTCGTGGATCCGGCGCTCCCACACCCGTCTTTTGTCCCCAGTTGTGTTGATAAAAAAAAATTGATATAGCTGCTTTTACAGTTGTCATTTCAAAGATGTTTGGCAGCGACGTCCACTTGCAATCGAGGAGGGATTGCAACTTCGGAATCCTGGCTGCCAATGAAAATGTGGGTGACCCGAAGAGTACAAAAACTGGTCATCCTGTGCAGACGTTTACTATCGCTACAGTCTAGTCTGGTGAATCGCGGATGTGTCCGTAGGCACTAAGAATCACTTAATTATATTGTGGTGGCTACATTTCTTGGCACTGAGACAATACGACAGCACACTATCTTTTCTTATCGATCTGCCTATCATACCTGCACCTTAACATTCGGCTTATTCGCCAACTATGAAGGTGCCGTTGTCCAGCTTTGTTCTAATCTGGGGCACTTAAAGGCAATTCAGCCAGAGTGCTTGGTAGCTCATATGCAGCTGAAAAAGATTCTTTGGTGTTGAAAATTACCCGTAACTTGCATTAATGAGATGTATACTGGCAATGCATGGGCTATAACCAACTAGTGTCGTTAAAACTAATATTATATATATTCTATTATTGTAATATTTGTAGAGATAAATATGAAGAAAAGTTTGTTTATATTGCCAACATTTTCTAGTGATGGATTGGTGAAAACCAAGTCTGTTTACCGGCATACCAACCAAATGATTAACAGTTTTTATCCTGTCACTTGTACCTAATCTAGGTCAAAATTTTCAATGAGCTGTTCATCTAAATATATGCATATACCACATTACAGTAAACTTACTAGAAACTATTAAATCTATGATATTGTTTACCCCCCTGCTCTACATTATCCAGTGGGGTTTTTTTCTAACATGATAAGGTATGATCGAAGAAGATTTTACTGCTATTTCTAGCAAGTCGAGTAACCACATTGAAACTTCCTTTATTCGACTTTGCACAGCTGGCGTTCTGCAGTACTGCTGAAAAGCCACCTTCCCATGTGCATGGGATGAAACAACATTTAGTGGTCTCTAATATGCACCGCTTCTCCCTCTTCCCTTTCCATACTCCCCCCCCCCACACACACACACACACATCTTAACACTCCACCCTTCACCAGCTGAGTACCCTACTTTAGACATACCTCTCCAATCCTCACCTTACATACATGCCCCATCCACCCTTTCCACATCTGATGCATCCCTCTTGATCAACTCATGCATGAAAAGTTGAACATGCTCTCCCACAATGCTGCTGAAATGGCTAAAAGCTCTGTCTGCCCTGCAAGGTGGTCATGTTGGTGTCATGACAAAGAGTGCCTAGTCCTCCCTGTATGGTAACATGACAAAAGAGTACCTAGCTCTCCCTGCAAGGTAGTCATGCTGGAGATATGACAAATAAGCACCCGATCCACCCTGTAAAGTGGTTATGTTGGTGGCATGACAGAAGGCACCTGGTCTGCTCTGTGGAGTGGTCGGGATGGTGACACGACAAAGAGCACCCAATCTACCCTGTAAAGGGGTTGTGATGGTGACACAACAAAAATGTGTTGGTGAAATGATTAAAAATGCCCAGTCTATACTGTAAAGTGGTAATTTTGGTGACGCATCAAAAAGTGCCCCGTCCACACTAAAGCAGTCGTATTGGTGATACAACAAAAAGCACCCAGTCCACACTGTAAATGTGGTTGGCATTAGGAAGGGTATCCAGCCATAGAAACCAAATCAGAAACAGTTCTGTACGAGCAAAACATGGTCATCTGATTTGACTTGTCTCACAACGGAACAACTCGTCTAACCGATGTTAGTATAGAAAAACAGACGTTAGACAGTGATGACAAGGATAATGAATATCATTATCTATAAAAGGCAGATTGTTGTTGTGTGTGTGTGTGCATGTTCCATGTTTATACATTTGCACAATTTCAAACCAATTTGACTCTGTAAGAATGTTGTAAATGGTCTAACTTAGGTCAACGACTATTTATTTCAAACTCACCCACAATTACGGAAATAATCGATAAAACTAAATACATGACGCTTTACTCCTCTAATACAATCTGATTACCTCTCTCTACTCCCCTTAAAATTCTATAAAACTACATACATGCTGCAACTTTCTCTTATATACGCTTAAACTTACAAACTTAGAAGAGAGGAAGAAATGAATGAGAGAGAGAGAGAGAACGTTTGTTTTTGAGTGTGGAACGGTCAAACATATATTTACTTCAATGACAACGAAGAGTACTTATTACATTTCATACGAAACAACAATTATTCAAAAGCAACAGATAAATTTATTCAACGAACGCAGAAGAAAGAAGTATCAGTTTATTTACTATACACAATAATATCCTCTATGAGGTCACTAAACCTGCTAAAAACAGCAGCTAACTCTCCCCCATATCACATCCCTTCCTACTGTCTTAAATTTAGAAAACACATATCCTCTATGAGGTCACTAAACCTGCTAGAAACAACAGCTAACTCTCCCTCATATCACAACCCTCCTTACTGTCTTAAATTTAGGAAACACACAGACAATCATGCAGAACAACTCCATCGCAGCTCTGTTGTTCGGCTGGCATCGTCTACGCGCGTGAAACAATAAATTTCAACACTTCTTTGCACAGAGATAATATCCATAGGCGGAACTACAATTGTCACTGCTGGCGCAGCTCCTGCTTCGGCAGTCCAAGTCTGCAATTCATTCACCCAGTACCTGGCAGACAAAAAGTGCTGCCATAAAATGGGTGGTGCAACCTAACATTGGTAACTTACTGACCCCGAAGCAACGCCGGGCTTTAATGCTAGTAGACTATATAACAATAGTGGAAGTGGATGTGTTAAATGGATTACTGCTCCTCTTGGTTTCTAATTTCAATACCTTCAGGTATTTGAAATATCTGCTTTAATATCTGAATATTTACATTATTTATTTTCAGTTGTGCTATGGACTGTAAAAAATTGTTAGTTTGCTGAAGTTTATTTAAGGTATTGTATTAAACTATTCTTTCTTTTAACATTTGAAATTCTCACTGCATGTCATCTGAAAATATGCATGTGTATGATCATTATGATAATTCAGTACACACTGTAAATTGGTTGGCATTTGGCAGGGCATCCAGCTGTAGAAAGCATGCCAAAATAGAATGTATGAGCAAAGCGTGGTCATTTGACCTATCAAATCTCAGAATGTGACACCCTGTCTAACCCATGCCAGCATGGAAAATAGATATGAAACAGTGATGATGATAAGTTAACATGCATATCCTTCAAGTCTTTAACAAATAATTCCTAATGGTATCTTGTGATTCTAATGATTTTACAAATTGCAAATTTTAACTCAAATAATAAGAATGTTGGGTAGAAATTCTATTTCTAGATAAAAAGAAAGATAAACAGCTATTTGAGGTCAATTTGGATCATTGCAAATTGGAGGTTGCTAGATTAAAACATGAGTGAGAATGTAGGAATTGGATAAAGTGTTGCGTATGAAGTTTGAGAGATGAAGCACCATACACATTATGTTAGGAAGAAAGTTTCTTTGTTTTGTTTTTCATGGTTTTTAGTGGAAAAAAAAATTGAGGCTGTATCTATAATTTTTGTATTCAGTTGATGTTCATTTTGAACAGAAACAAGTTAACAACTGCATGAAAAACAAGGACAGGAGAGAACTCCATAGGACTGGTGGTTTGGAAAGGAATGACTAGACAATATAGTTAAGGAAGCACAATATATGTGATGAGAGATGAGTGTGCCAGGTGGGTTTAGGTAGAGGTAGTACACAACCACTTAGTCTGGGGCCATTGCTGTAATCTACTATATAAATTGGAAGTGGTCGGACGTTGTATATTTAAGTAAGTAGGTGTAGTCGGATAAACGTTGAAACGGCTTGGTGGAATGCAGCGAAAATTTACACAGTTATGCAGAATGACCCGAGGAGGCGTTGGGTCAACTTTCAAGCTACAAGCTTCCATGGTTACGGAGAAAATCGATGAAACAGGAATTTCCCATTCAAATTGAACTGAGAGTAATCTGTGAACGCAGAAGTAAATATTTCGAGAAACGTTGCAACCGAGGGAAAACAGGAAGACGATATTTTGGTTCGTGAAGACGTTCCCTGGTAATGAATGGAAAAAAAGCAAGGATAATACGTCATTATGTGGACCGAGAAGAACAATTTCATACAAAGACAAGACCAAGTTTATGGTATAAATGGAGTCGTTAGATTAATATTCTATTTAAAATAACAGAATGATTTCCAGCCCCGGAGTTTAAGAATGATGTAAAGAAAATTGAAAACGAAAATGACAGAGGTTATTAAAATAGTAAAAGTAAATAGTGAAGATTTAGGCCAGTACATACGTATGCCCCGACGGACATACACACACATACATACACACACACATGCACGCACGTGTATGTATAAACCTTATGCATTTCTACAGTATTTTCACCAAACTTAAGACATAGGTTACTTATGTACTCCGGATGGTCATGGGCACTTTCATTTTTCCAGATATTGATTATAGGGCCTCCCGTCAGATAACCCCCTTTAATCACTTCCTTGGAGTCGACTGAAGCACTGCAGTGCAATGCAACAAAACGTCATAACTTCTGGAGTTCGCAACCGATTTTCAAAAAACTTGACACATGGGCTACGTTTGTCCTACAAGTGAATGTGAACTCTCAGAATTGGCACATATTGAGTAGGGGACCCCTGGGGGCAGGAACGCCCTTTTGGAAAAAGCCGATGATTTTGTAAAAGTATAGTTTTCGAAGCAGCACTGAAGTATTGACATAAATGTTATACACAACTGCTATTTAATACCTGAGCAACGCCGTGTACCTCTACTAGTTGTAAATAAGCAAAGTGAGATAGCACATTTGTGGTTAAAGCATATTGATGAGTGACTCAATTAGTCAGTTGGCTTTCGGAGAGTAGGGGATGACCTATGATCTTCATATGTGTACATTGTGGATCTCACTTGAGTTTTGAAGAGACTTAGTAACTGTTGGAACAGAAATATTTTGGAATGCGGTTAGAGCTATATCATGATATGAGATCATCAGGAGCGATCATCCGCGATTATCAGGCATAGAATTTATAGCAACTTTGCAGGGTTTAGTTGTATGTTGTCCATGACTAGAGAGTGGAGTACATGATTGATTCCTTAATGTGTGTGTTAATTGTATTTTTATGCTTTTGAGGGAGTTTATACAAGTTGAGGTGAAATGACTAGATTGCATGTGGCTGATGCTTGTATGCAAAATGTTAAGAAGTGAAAGGTGACATCATCTGCATAGGTATGGATAGTGTAGGAGCTGAAGACAAGAAGCTTGTTGATAGATGTGCAGAAGGCTCAGTGTAAAGACATAACTGAACCTTGAGGCATGCCAGAATTGATAGTATGATTCAAAGAAAGCTCCTTGATAGAATGGTGCAGAGAGAGCTCCATCAGAATTCATTGCAATGATGTGATCTGAATGAAGGTTTTTGATCCACAGAAGAAGATGGGGAACCAAAAGGTAAGCATCTATGCTAGGAGGTCATATGCCAAACATGCTGAGGTCAAGTACAATACCATTGTTTTTTTGCCAGATTTCTCAATGGCAGCAGCCTACTGATAAATGATCTAAGAGCGCAAGTTTCCAGTATATCTGGTGCTAGGGAAACCATAGTAATGGTCAATAAGGATGTTGAAGAAAGTGAATGTTAATGACTCTCCAATACATTTGAGATATTGGGAGAATGTGAGGTCAGAGTGGTTGCATTTCATGGAAATGGAACATACTATAAAGGTGTGTATAAAAAGAGAAATTGGAGAATTTGATGAGGGCATGTGCTAGCTCTAAGGTGCATTGCTTGAGGGTAATGGAAAAATGTACAGGGGCAGTAAATAGCAAGAGCTCACAGGATACAAACTCATTCAAATTCTCAGAGGGCTCTGTAGAAATAGTAGATAGTTTCTGTTACCTGGATGATCAAATTAGCAGTAGAGCAAGGTGTTCTGAAAGCATTAGCTAGAGTAAGAATGGGTTGGGGAAAGTTTAGGGAGTTACTTCCACTACTAACTACAAAAGGTTTTTCCTTCAAAATGAAAGGCAGATTATATGATGCATTTATACGAACAACAATGTTACATGGTAATGAAACCTAGGCACTGTACAGAGGACCTGCAAAGATTGGAGAGAAATCAAGCTTCCATGCTTCAATGGATGTGTAATAGTAATATATATGAATGACAAAGCATAAATGAACTGAGAGAGAAATTGGGCATAAGAGGGATCTGATGCAGTGTCCAGGAGAGGAGATTGCTTTGGTGTGGACATGTGATGTGTATGAAGGATCACAGCTGTATAAAAAGGTGCAGAGCTCTCAAAGTCAATGGAAGCTATGGAGTGGGAAGACTAGGGATGAGGTGGTAAAAGCTGACCTTGCACAATTGCACCTTTCAATGGTGATGACACATGACCGTGATCTCTGGCGACCCGCCTTCCCATATGCAGGGGCTGAGGCATACATCTCGTAAGTGCCACTTTCCCTCCCATACACCTTCCACATTGTAATCCCCTCAATTCTAGATTACCTCCCCAATCACCATGCATCTCCCCCACCCAAGTTCCCAATCCTTACTATAAAGTGGTTGTATAGGTATTTGGAGAAAAAGTGCCCAACCCACACTGTAAAGTGGTTATGTTGGTGACATGACAAAAAGTGCCCAACCCACACTGTAAAGTGGTCATGTTGGTGACATGACAAAAAGTGCCCAACCCACACTGTAAAGTGGTCATGTTGGTGACATGACAAAAAGTGCCCAACCCACACTGTAAAGTGGTCATGTTGGTGACATGACAAAAAGTGCCCAACCCACACTGTAAAGTGGTCATGTTGGTGACATGACAAAAAGTGCCCAACCCACACTGTAAAGTGGTCATGTTGGTGACATGACAAAAAGTGCCCAACCCACACTGTAAAGTGGTCATGTTGGTGACATGACAAAAAGTGCCCAACCCACACTGTAAAGTGGTCATGTTGGTGACATGACAAAAAGTGCCCAACCCACACTGTAAAGTGGTCATGTTGGTGACATGACAAAAAGTGCCCAACCCACACTGTAAAGTGGTCATGTTGGTGACATGACAAAAAGTGCCCAACCCACACTGTAAAGTGGTCATGTTGGTGACATGACAAAAAGTGCCCAGCCCACACTGTAAAGTGGTCATGTTGGTGACATACATCCAGTATATAGGGTGGGTTGTTTTTGATTTGGCTAACATGATTTTGTTGTGTGAGGGATGTAAAGAGACCTGCCTAAGATGGTTTCAGCTCTGTTCAGTCGTTATGAAATGTCAAATATCCAGGAAGTAGGAGGTATGGTTGCATCATATGAAAATGTTTGGTATATGAAAGTAGCAGTAACTTATTGCCATTCATAATGTATATGAAAGTAGCAGTAACTTATTGCCATTCATAATGTATATGAAAGTAGCAGTAACTTATTGCCATTCATAATGTATATGAAAGTAGCAGTAACTTATTGCCATTCATAATGTATATGAAAGTAGCAGTAACTTATTGCCATTCATAATGTATATGAAAGTAGCAGTAACTTATTGCCATTCATAATGTATATGAAAGTAGCAGTAACTTATTGCCATTCATAATGTATATGAAAGTAGCAGTAACTTATTGCCATTCATAATGTATATGAAAGTAGTAGTAACTTATTGCCATTCATAATGTATATGAAAGTAGCAGTAACTTATTGCCATTCATAATGTATATGAAAGTAGCAGTAACTTATTGCCATTCATAATGTATATGAAAGCATATATATGTTTATGTATAATAAACATGCAAGAGTCTTGCCATGAATATTTTAAGTTGTGATCATATTACAGCTATCCCACTACTGGTGAGAATGCCAGACAGTTGTTTCTGGGTTTTTATCTATCATCAGTGACATTTACTCACTTGCTACTGAGACAAGAATAAGCTGAAGCCTATATGGTTTTTTTGCATATGAAACCTCAACTGGATATGCTCATTTGCATATAGTTCAAACTTGATCAGCTAGAATTAATTAGTAGTAGCATTAACATGGTTCATAATAGAGGGAAGTAATCCTGATTAATTAATTGTCTGGCAATCTGATATCTGTGGAGATGATGCTGGTTTGGTAGAAGCTATGTTTAGAAGTAAGAGAGAGATTGAGTATCTGAATGTTGGTAAGGGGTGCATGGAGTGATTACTAATTATTGTACAGTGTGAGAGAAGTGTGAATGATGTCTAATAATCAAATAGTTGTATGTTCAAACAGCCACTGTATTGTTGTTGTGTTGTCAGTTCAAACTACCAACATTGTTTTAACTGACAATCCATAGCTAATCAGAGAGAAAATTTGATTTGCATTTCTAGTTTCCATTATCCATTGGCATTTTATCCAAAGTTTTAGACCATCTCGTCTTTATAGATGGTAAGGATTTGATGAATGAGATGTGGCTGCTATGTTGATCAAGTGAAACTATATAAAAGCTCATACCTTGACTTGATAACCATCAAATTATTGTATTGTTATTCGGCCCTGACCAAGAAAACCTATAATCAAAGATGTTCTAGCCATTTTCTCTTTTTTTTTTTACATATTCTATATAAGATCACATTTAATGTGAACATTTTCAAGAAAGTAGCATATGATTTGATGGAGATTTCACAACTATTTCTGGCTTCTCTCATTTACTAAACAACCATTGTTTTGTGCATCTAGGTCAAGTGGGTGTTGTTAAATCCCAAGTCGGCTCTGATTAAGACCTATGATCAATGACATTTCAACCATGACCATCCCATTTTTATTTTCCTTGCCACAATGCATCCATGACATCATCACCCAATGTGTCCTTTTCTAAAATGTCAGAGTAGGTGGGATTACAAGCAGTCTGATTGAGAAAATCTTTGTAGTTAACTGTAAGAACACCAGTGAAATAAACTCTTTCTAATCCAGTAGTTGATAGTGTGTGTGATGTAGGTAGCCAAATTAATAGAAGAGATAAATGTTCTGGGAGCATAGTAGCTAGAGTAAGAATGGGATGGGGAAACGTTCCAAGAACTTGATAAAACAGATTGTATTATGCTCCTGTATGAAGTATAATGTATCACAGTAGTGAGACATGGATATTCAATGTAGAGGATATATAAAGGCTGGAAAGAAATGGTGTGAGCATGCTCCACAGGATGTGAACATAAATTTCAATGCATAAATATGCAGAGAGAAGCATCAGATGTATTGTGCAAAAGAAGTGCCACAAGTAGAAGGAACCTGGGAAAAACAGAAGTCATGAAGACTCAGGAGGCTGAACCTCAAAGATGACAAGGGACTGCAATCAGTGGGAAAACTGTGCCGAAGAAGATCCAACCAGCCCATCCAAATGTAAAAATGGGCATAAAAATGATGATAATAATATATATGCTTGTGTGCTTACATGAAATCTTAATAGATCAGGATAGTTAACTCCAGTGTGTAGAAAAGTGCATAATGAGTGTGTGTGCAAATGAACGCATATATACATGTGCTTGGGAAATGGCATGTGTATATTTGTACATGTGTGTGCACAATTATGTTGTGATGATTCAGCTGAATGTCTGCTTCTAGTTTGAAAACCAACTGGAAATTTTAAAAGTTGGTTCTTCTAGTCATGAAAACCAGGTAAAATAAAGCAATGCTAATCTATCATTGGTTGGTGATCAAGATACATTTCACCTCCACTAGCATAATTTGTAATGAAATCAAATATATGATCATGTAGGTAAAGGAACATCAGCCATGAAACATTTATTTTGACACAAAATAATTACTACAACCTTATCAGCAAAGCATGAACTTTACTATATTCTCCAAAGAAGTGATGGAAAGATTATTAATTAATAGTACCAGATTCTATACTTTGGTTTTTTTTAGTATAGAATCTATTTAGTGATTACACAAAATTTGGACTATCATAATTAGAGTAACTTTCTTTAAATTTCCATTTTTTTTTCCAGTTTTTCTTTTAAATGCCTTTCATATGTTTAATATTTTCATCATTTTTACATCCATTTTCCATTTTGGGACATAGGTTGAACAGGCTATCATAGTTGTAGACCAGATTGATCAAAGAATCATGGCTTGGCTTCTATGGCTTGATGCCCTTCCTAATCCCAACTATATTACAAAATACTGGGTATGTCACCGGCACTAGAGAGGTTGTCATGTACTTAGCAAGACTGAACAGTCCTTATTACTCTGTATTGTCTCCATTCAATCACCAACTACATAGAATGTACAAGTTGCATTTTATCATGGCTCTCTCTACATTACATTGGCACATCATTATACTGTTCTTGCTCTCTTTATACATCACATGCCTATACCAATGCAGTTGTCTCTTACACACTACATCCAATTCTTCTTACACTCAGCTTTTCTCTGTTCACTTGTGCTCCATCATTCACACATGTGGACATTACATATCCAGCATAGTATGTATGCTTCATTTCTTTCCAGCCATTGCAAATCTTCTGTGTCACCATTGCCAAATAGCCTAGCAGTTCAAACACAAGCATCATGTAATCTGCCCTTCATTCTGAGAGAGAAGCTGTTTGTTGCTAGCAGAGAAAACAGCTCGTTGAACTTCTTTCACTTTGTTCTCACTCCAGCTATAATAATTTTGGTACATCCACTTCAACTGCTAATGAAGTTTTCTAGATAGCAAAAGCTATGTTACTTCTAGTGTGATTTCTGAACATTTGGGGGAGTTTGTTGCACAAGTAACCTTATTATTGATTACTTCTGTGCATTTGTCACATATGAAGTCTACCTCTTTGTCAACCTACCTGTGATCCCACCCCTCTTACACACTGGTGGGTATCCTGCATTGAGTACCTACAGACACCTTTTCTCCATGTTAAGCACAGCTGTTTCCATGATGGTAGTAGAATCCTATCTTCTTTCTTACTAACAAGAACCTCTGTATTTGCTAGGTTTACTTTGAAGCCTGTTGTTTACATGCCTCAAACTTTTCAACTTTTGCCACTTCTATTATGAGTGCTAGATCATCAGCATATAGGCTTTCCCATTGGCAGCCAGTCTTGAATTCCTCTGTTATTGCTTGAAGGGTTATAATATATGGAAGGAGGCAATGTCCAGATTCTATATTTGACAGATAAGTGTGAAGAAACTATTCATTCAAGTAATCTAAATCATATATAAGGGGTTTACTAGTAGAGTCAGGGTCCTAGTATTGTTATTAATGGAGTCAGGAATTATATATTCATATGAACATTTTCTAAAGTTATGACTTTAGTTCTTGTGCTTTTAAGAAGACCATTGGAAACGTTTTTACATTCTAATAATCCTATTATCATTGTTAGCATTGCATATATTTGAAATTTGGAAAATTCAAATATGAATCAAAAAGCCTGAAAATACTAGTTGTAAGTTTCACAGTGAAACTTAAGAATCAACACAGAAAGTGAAAGTTATATTTCAATTGAATACATTAAAAAGAATATAAGAAAGTATTGCATAATGACAGTATTATGTCCCTTTGTTTATTCATAATTTCTGATGATGTCGCAAGGTCCAACAATAACAGAAATGGCATTATGTAGAAGGGAGTAAACACAAAATACACACAACATAAAAACAATGATTGTAAATTAAGTGCAATTAGATCTGTTAGATTGAGAAGCTCACAATCTCAGGTGTACTAGAGTAGCATTTAAAAAAAATATTCTGAACTTCTCATGTAATTCATTTAACCCTTTAGCATTTACATTACTCTATATATTTTTGTATTATCTCACATAATATCGAATCTACGAGATTTTGATATTATTTATTCTAAGAACAATACTCCAACATAAGTATATGCAGCCAGTTGGGGTGGAAACAGAAAGAGGTGAGAGATTTCTGGCCAGTTACGGCCAGTTTAAATGCTAAAGGTTTAAAGTATTATTTCATGTGAGCCATCTGAGAAATTCAGGGATTTCATACCTTCTTCTATTTGACTGACAAAATTAGTTCTTGATGTGGAAGTAATTAATAGCATTTTGACTAAAGTCAAAGAATGCTGAATGAATTGCTACAAATGTCACAAAACTTTTAACACTAACATTTAAAAGATAACACTTATATAGCAGTAGTTTCCTAAGAAATGGAAACTACTATTCTCTTGAGTGCATTGATAGTGCTTAGGTGAAGTGGTTCTTCACTTTATTGCTACCCTTTTGAACTGACCAGCATATTTGTTGGAGTTTTATGTACTTTTTTTTTACACAATAGTGCTACAGAGTTCATGGCATTGGTGATAAGGTGTGAAATCAAGTGGAGGTGTATGTAGAACAGTTTAGGGTCGGACGCCATGCTTTGACGTATAGAGTTACGGCCCTTGCCATTCTGAGTTCAAATCCCGCCGAGGTTAACTTTGCCTTTCATCCTTACCGGGTCGATAAAATAAAGTACCAGTAATGCACTGGGTAATTGCTGGCCTTGTGCCAAAAGTGGAAACAATTATTAAATGAGAGTAAAGGCTGAAGGTTTACAACCATGGAAGTGGAGTTGGATATGATTTGTCAAATGTCCTCTCTTAACTTATAAGAAAGTATTAGTGAATTTATAGAGTGATAAGGGGAATTAAAAACATTAAGGGACAACTACAAATAGATAATATGTATTAAGTGGAGATATGCCCATGGTAAAGACAGACCATGTAAAGATATTAAGCTTCAAAGATGTGATGACACTGGATTAAAAAAACAAGGAATTATTGAAGTATTGTTGAACCTTTGCCAGGCCAATGTACAGAGAAATGGCATGCCAACAGCAATTTGCTAATTATTGAGTGAACATGCTGACAATAAACCCAAACTAATTATTTTCATGTTTGACTATTTTTCTCATTTCAATCTGGTGTAATTCTCTTCATTTTAGAAAGTTTATTTTTATGTATAGTTTCTATTAAATATATATATATATATATATATATGTGAAATTTTCCATTTTTCCAGCATAATGAGCAGTTATAATGTATGCCAAGATGATGATATTAGTATAATACAAAATGATGATGAAATATTTGATGTTGCTTCAGCAACACCCAATATCACCTTTAATTTATCTGCAAGACGACAAAATATTCCCCCTCCATCCAACGGCATAACCTCTATGTCTGCTCTAAAAGATGCATATGAAGAGTTGAAGAGGAAGTATAACGAGCTTAATACACGATATCAAGATTTATTGAAGAAGACCGATGACAGAAGCTTCAAGCAAGTGAAAAGTTTACCATCTGATACTCCTGATGAAATGAAACGCAGAAATGAAGTTGACACACTACATAAGGCTGTTAGTAAGCTGAAAAAAGAATTGGCAGCTGAGAAGACGAAAAATCAGAAACTCAGATCGCAGATTCAAAGCAGTGTAGAATCACCTCCTAACCCTTCTCTCACTAGCAAAGGTAAGTGTATTTTACATTTTAACCTCTAACATTACTACTATATTTCTATTTATCTTATCTCTATTGGACAATCATTTTTGCATTTTTTTTCGATAAGAGAGACAGCTATGTACAATTATAGGTATTTTAAATTTTAGAGCTTGGCTAATTAGTTCTATTGACTTTAAAATGAGACTAGTAACATCCAACTCTTCTTTTGGCTCCAATCACATGTAGAACTGGAATTGAACACAGCACTTCAAGCTGATTAAATTCTAATCAGTCTTATAATGCTGTTGCTTGTAGAGGCAAGTTGTTCTTTAAACCCTGCAGAAAATATTCAGTTATGTTGACTAAGCAATATGAGATTTAAGCATCTTTGGCTATGCACAAAAAAAGTGTTATAACAGGATACAAAATGCTTCTGTCTTTGCTGGTTATTCAGTTCTAATTAACTCAGTCATATTCTGTCTTCATTTTAAATTACTTTAAACAGTGTGTGTTGCAATTTTTATTATATGTACATGTCCCAGTTGGTTATAAGGGGCAACTAAAATGATGAGTGTCAGGAAGGGTAACTGACCATATAAGAGTTGCTGAAAAAGTCATTTCTATTCCATGCCAATAGGAAAAGGCAGATGTAAAATGATGAGGAAACTTATGTTCTAAGTACTGTAAATGTTTACATCAAGGAAAATTTACATGTCACTCTTAATTTTAGATGTGTTTTTAATAGGAGAGATAACATGTGAAAGGAAAATATAGGAGAAAAATTATGACTGTTAAAAATAAAGAAATACAACCATATTGAAATTAAACCTAATTTCTATATGATAATTATATATATATATATATATATATATATATAGCAATGAGGAAGACAGTGAGATGGATCTAGAATATCAAGACTAGATATAGGTGGTGACATAACCACTATTTATTAGTCAATATATCGATTTTCCATGGTCAATCAACCCTCTGAAACATTTGTAAAACAATGAACTAATTCAAAACCTACCTTCGACTTTTTTATTTTCCTTATTCAATACACACACAGATGTGCATTTTTTGCTGTGTGATTCACTTGATATCTTGATTCAGCTACAATTTTTCAATTGCACAATTTCTCAGTATTAAAATTAGAACCAACATTACTCTCATAACCACAGTTTTGTGTTAGGAATTTTTTATTACTTGGAAGGTTTTGAGGATTTAATATGGGAAAGTGGTAGGGCTCATGAACATTCACAGATCCTCTGAGATTATTGAGATATGTTTTAAGACGTCCTGTTACACTGGGTAACAAAGTTTACACATACACAAAGTTATTTTATTCATTATATAATTATATTTCTTCATGACCATTTCATACTAATTTCTTATTCTGACTTTGAGAGGGATGCAAGTTCATCCAGTTTGCTCAAGTCACTTATGATCTATAAATTCAAAACATATCTTCAATTTTTTTAGAGTTGAATTAAGATTAAAGAATACATTTTTTCTAACTATTTTAAAATTGTCTAGATTCAGAAAGAGAGATCATACAAACAAGAATAAAAAGTGAGTGTTGTGTAGCAACCAGTGTTTATTTCTCTTAATAAAAAAAATAAACTTAGAGTTTTTGTTATTGATTAATCATACGTATTTGAAAATGATATTTATTTTTCATTAAATGTCAATTAGTAATATAAAGGTTTATGACGTTTGCTATTTTGTTTGTTTTTTTCTTTTGTTTTTACAGAAATTGGCAGTATGGACAGTCTTGATAAATTGATGGAAAACATTCAATTTTTAGAGCAGATAGTTGAAATTCATCAAATGGAAGTTAGAAAGGGTATGTACTTAGTTTCATTTGATTGATTAAGACAGTTGACACTTCCCACATGTGATCTAAATCCTATTTTATTATTAAGAGAACGTATGGGGAAGAATTTTTACATGATTTGTTTACCAAGAATGTAACAAAAAGGAATCCAAAAACTCAGTCTTCAATGAAATGAGAATGCTAATAATGGTTTACTTACCTTTGTATCAATAGTTAATCTGCTTCTAAATTTTATAACTGATACTAGTGATTATTTGAGGCAGCAAAAGTTGATACAATAAAAGCAAAGTATATAATGTGTTAAAAGAGAAAATAATCATTTGGACAACTCTTCATAGGAAAATGAGATTAGTGTTATATTGGCAGTACACAAGATGTGTAATGGAAATTCAAGTGAATAAGGAATCAATAGTTTAGTTGCATGAACTGGTAAAATAGTTAGTAAGAAATGCCAAATTCTAAACACCATGAATTTCCCTTGTGTACAACTTTCAGTCACTATCTCAAGAGCAAGTAACCGCTAATGAGACTTGGAGAACAAACATAGCATTTCAGTCTTGGCACAAGTCATCTATAAGGCCCAATGTTCTCAGTTTTGACCAAATTACTTTCTTCTGCATCTCCATTAGTCTATCTGCTATTACAGATACCTTCCACCATAAATTCACTACACTTTTTCACAGAGCATGATATCATCCATATTTGTTGCCTGTTTAACCCTTTAGCATTTACATTACTCTATATATACTATTGTATTTTCATGGTAAACACTTTATTTCACTTAATTATCTCACATAATATCGAATCTATGAGATTTTGATACTATTTATTTTAAGAACAATACCTTAACATAAGTACGAGTAACCGGTTATGGTTGTTTTGAACAGAAAGAGGTGAGAGAATTGTGGCCGGTTTAAATAATAAAGGGTTAAACTAATGTAGTTAACTCTCCTGCATACGTCCACCAGCCATTTTCTCCAAATCGTATTGCTCAGTCTCTCATTTAAATTAACATTACACATCTAATGAACTATGTTCAACTCAATCATCTTCATTTGCCTCAGATTATCAATGAACATGTAATGTCTCTATATTTTACTTTTCTACTATATTGCATTATCAACATTTCTGTAATGTAATTTTAATTATGATTTTTAATTTACTAACCTTTCAGTCCGTCTGCATAGAAATCCTTCTGATATGGTTGCAAGTTTATCCACCTCATCTCATCCAAGAAAACAACTAGAGCATAATGAACTTGATGTCTTCAAACCTCATTATTCTTATTCTGCGGAGCCTTCAGCTGAAATAGCTCAGGATGAGGAGGAAGATAATGATCCTAGCTGGCAAGATTTCAAGAGAGACCCATTTCAAACTCATAATCCTCAAAAAGTGATTGATTTGCACCAGAAGCCAAAAACTGTTGATACATTTTCAGATTTGAATGAAAAAACTCTTCCATATGTATCTGTAACTCATTCACCTCAAAATTCTTCTGTGGCAGAGGCAGCATATAATCTTCCTTTTAAAAAACTTTTAAAGAGGCCAGAAGAAGAGAATATTATTTGTCCTTATTGTTCAAAAAGCTTTCATTGTATGGTTAAATTCCATGAGCATATTGCAAAATGTTCCTCCCATGGTGAACCAATAGAGTCACACCGTAAATGCCCTGTATGTGAGAAAAACTTTCAACATGTGTCCCAAAAGGATTTTGAAGTGCATGTTAACATGCATTTTGAGCAAAATGATGGGTTTGAAAATTAATATCTGAAATATTATTGTTTAATATTTGAGATATTCAGTTAATTTTTTTATTTGCTATTATTTATTTATATTTTGTATTAAGTTATCTTCAATCATGTACAGCAATATTGTATGCTGCTATAATTTATTCTCATTTATATTATAGAAATTATTAAATTGAGTACAAAATTATATTGTATATTATAATAAACATTTTGACTCTATTTAGATTCAATTTAATGCATCTTTTGTTGTATTTTGTTTTGTTTTGTTCACTTTTTAAAGGTGTAAAATGTTTAGGCATTTTCTTTGGGGCGGGGGAATGGAAATCAACATATTATCGGAAAAAAAAGCCTAAAAATAGATTTTTGTTTACCTATTAAAAAGTTAATTGTCCACTGGTTGTTATTTGATGCAATGATGTTGCTTATAGCATGATAATTACCTAGTCCATTCTATGAAGGCATTGGTCATACAAAGGATGTCCAACCATAAAAACCATGATATACACATCAACAAGGATTTGTTGTCATCTTCATCAGATGATGTTCCAAAATGCTGTTGTGGAACAGACCCATCCAATTTATGCCAGCATAGAAAAATTGACATAAAACAATGATGAAGAGGATGATATAGACTTGTAAAACCTATAATTGAACCGAAATAGAGTATTTTGTAAGATTTCATGAGGGTGGTGGGTGGCCGAGTGTCATAGAATGTCTTGTGATATTTAGTTATATCTCTTTACGTTCTGATTTTGAATCTCACCAAAGTCAACTTTTTCCTTTCATCCTCTCAGGTTCAATAAAATAAGTACTAGTGAAGAATTAGTGTTGATATAATCGTTTGTACCAGTGGTTCTCAACCAGGATCCACATAAGTGGGGTTCATGCAAAAAAAAATAGTAAATTGGGAGCCCACAAAAAAATTTTGCTTTCAGAGATAATATCTCAAGCCTTAGAAAAAGAAAACAAATTAAAAAAAAAAAATAAAGCAGTTGGTCAAAAAATTCCTTAAGGAAATCAAAAGAAATGATACTGGAGAAAAGCAAAAACGACAACCAGTATCAGTAGTGATGAAGTGTAAATGAATTTATACATATATATATATATAATAGAGGGGCTGATGGTTAAGTAGTGGTCAGTCAGTTCTACACAAAGCAATACCAACCAAAGACCCCAGGGAAAATAAACTGAAGGTACAATTCTGATACAAGACTAAAACAAGGTGTATGTCATCATCATCACCGTTTTACGTCCGTTCTTCCATGCTAGCATGGGTTAGACGGGTTGTCCTGTTGTGGGCAGTGTCTGGTCGGCTGACCATGCCTTGCTCATACAGGAACTGATTTTGGCTAGATTTCTACAGCTGGATGCCCTTCCTAACACCAACCTCATTTACAGTGAGTGCTGGGTGCTTTTTTCCGTGGCGCCTACACGTCCACTTTGCAGTGGGAGGGGTGTGGGCATATTGTCTATATGCTTCAGCTTGTACCCATGGGAGGTCGGGTACTCTATTACTGCGTGACGCCAGAGGTCACGGTCGTGTTTCAATGCTTTTATCACCTCATCCCAGGTCTTCTTGGGTCTCCCCACTCCGCGGTTTCCATTGACTTCTAGTGCTCTGCACCTTTTTATGCAGTTGTCATCCTTCATACGCATCACATGTCCATACCAACGCAACCGCCTCTCCTGCACACAGCATTTGATTCCTCTTATGCTCAGTCTCTCTTTCAATTCATTTATGTTTTGCCGTTCGCGTATACTACTATTACACATCCATCGGAGCATGCAGGCTTCATTTCTTTCTAATCTACGTAAGTCTTCCACCTTCAGCGCCCAGGTCTCACTACCATGTAACATTGCTGTTCGTATACACACATCATACAGTCTGCCTTTCATTTTGAGGGAGATGCCTTTTGCAGCTAGCAGTGGCAGTAGTTCCCTGAACTTCTTCCATTCCGTTCTTACCTTAGTTATTGTACTTTCTGAACACCCACCTCCGCTGCTAATTCAGTCACCTAGGTAGCAGAAGCTGTCTACTGTTTCTACAGAGCCCTCCCAGATTGGTGGTACTTGTTTCCTGTGGCTGTTTGCTGCTTGCTGTCCCAGCACAGCTGCTATATGTGAAGCCTACATTCTTAATTAAGCTTCCTGAGATCCCGCTACATCTCTTGTGTACCCATTGTTTGCATTTGGGACAGAGAATGGAGTTCCTACCTACACCTTTCCTACATACTGAGCAAGGCCATTTCCCTGAGGGGATCTAGGTTCTGTTTTCTAGTCTACTTACAAGGACCTTCGTCTTTGTCAGGTTGACTTTGACACCCTTTCTTTCTAGTCCCTTCTTCCAAGTTTGGAATTTCTTCTCTAGTTCTACCATAGATTCAGCTATAAGTGTGAGGTCATCTGCATACAGGAGTTCCCATGGGCATCCGGTCTTAAACTCCTCCGTTATTGCCTGCAGGACTATGATGAACAGGAGAGGGCTAAGAAGAGAGCCCTGGTGGACACCAACCTGTACGCTAAATTCCTCGCTATACTCATTGCTGACTGCTCCCCTATACATGGCTTGTACAGCTTTCACATGTATACATATATATGAAAAAGATATGGATTATTTTTAATAAAACAATATTTAAAAAATTAGAAACATAGGTGGAGAAGTTAAAAATACAGTAATCTCTATATACATAAAATTCTTTGTCTCTGTCTGTCTGTCTGTTCTTATGCATTCTCAAACAGCTGGACCAAATCAAATCAAATTTTACAAGGTAAAAGTAGTTGACCCCGGGAGTGTCAACATGTAATTTTTATTTTCATTTGGATTAAAACAATATATTTTATCTAAAATAACCTTTCTATAGTCAACTATAGTAAACCACCAGCACCACAATGATGACGTCACATTTTGTATGTGAGTGTGTGTGTTTGCAAGTTCGTTATGTACATTAGGCCTCAGAGAATTAAACACACACACATCTACACATACATATAGCCTTAGTAAGTTGAATACACATTATCTTCACACACAGACAATTAAACATACAGATACATATGTGATGACACAGGTGTGCGTGAATGTATGTCTGTGTGTGTCTGTCTTAGTATATGCATGTGAGAGTGTATATGTGATAATTTTTACTTTTATTTGGATTAAAACAATAGAAAACAACACAACAACGTCTCATTTTGTATATGAATATGTATGTGTGAGTGTGTAGCAATAATTTATTCATTTGGACACCGACAAAAAATTACACAATGAATATTGTTTACCCTAAGGTGCTTCAGGATTGACAAATTTTCATTTCTAAATTCTATTATCATTACAATTTTTATCTTTCTTTTATAAAATATAGATATTTTGAAATAATTATGAAAAAAAAAACATTTCTTCATATTTATTGTTTACTAATCTGAATAAGAACATCGTTAATTAAGAACGCCGGGTAATTCAGCTAGTTTATTATAATAAGCAGTACAAAAGGCTGTTTCATACTTCTTTGAAAGAATTTTCCAAACAAGCATGTGTACAAAATGCTGTTGTGTTAAAAATAATAATTACGCTTGAAGCAAATTATTCATTAAAGTAAATACCAAATACGTTTTTACATTAAATGTTGATTTACGAACGTTTCGTCCCCTTCTTGGGACTTGTCAAAAAACGACGTCATAATTCATGGAAAATCTGTTTTTCTAACTACAGAGTATGTCAAACACTCTAGAACATTACTATAAAAACTTATTTTGAAAATAAATAGGTGATAAATATAAAAAGAGAAATATAACACTGTAACATATTTTTTATTCCCCGGTTCTAACTGTCATTTCATGGTTTGTTATATCCCATTATTATTTTTAAAAAACATTATTATTTAATCAGAAGTTTGGGTTTGTGGTCAGGAGTTTGATATTTTGAAATTTTCATATTTTTCAAGAAAAAACACATTTTTTTTTAATTTATCAGTTCATATAATTAAATCAACAGAGTTTATATTTATTTTATTACACAAGCTTATCAAAAGCAAACGAGTAAAAACAAATAACACTTATAAAGCAACTTATACACATCAGAAATGACTGGATTTGTGATTGTAGTCCAGGTCGCATTCCTGCACTAGCCCCCAGATATAGTCCCCCATCATCTTTTCATTGTACTGGCTCTGATACCTCCGCTCTATCTCTTTCACATCTTGGTGGAATCGTTCGCTTTGTTCTTCTAAGTAGGCGCCCATATTGTTCTTGAATTTTTCCAGGTGAGTGTCCAGCATATGGAGTTTAAGCAACATCCTGCATCCCATGGCACCAAAAGCCTTTATCAGATCCTGTACCAGTTGCTGGTAGTTTTCAGATCTGTAGTTGCCCAGGAAGCCCTTAACAACTGCCTTGAAACAGTTCCATGCTGTTCTCTCAATCCTATTAAGCTTATTGGAGAACTCGGTAGACTCAAACACCTTTTTTATCTGAGGTCCAACAAAAATTCCACCTTAGATTTTGGCCTCAGATAACTTGGGGAAGATCTCAAAAAGGTACTTAAAAACGGCTGATTCTTGGTTGAGAGCCTTCACAAACTGCTTCATCAACCCCAACTTAATGTGCAGTGGCGGCATGAGCACAATCCTGGGATCAACCAGTGGCTCCCACATGACGTTCCGGGTCCCAACTACAAATTCTGTTCGCTGCTCTCAGTTCTTTCTTTTGTAGTGGTCAGAGGTGGCTCTGCTGTCCCAAAGGCAGAGGAAGCATTGGAATTTGATAAAGCCTCCTTGGAGTCCAAGCAGGAAAGCCACCATCTTGAAGTCTCCAATGATTTCCCAATTGTACTGGTTGTATTGCAGAGCTTCCAAGAGGACTTTCACACTGTAGTAATCTTCCTTCAGGCAGACTGAATGAGCTAGGGGCAGTGTCGGGAACTTGTTTCCATTGTGGAGGAGGACAGCCTTCAAACTTGTGGTAGAGCTATCTATAAATAGCCGCCACTCCTTGGGTACAAACGGCACCCCAATAACGTCAAACAGTTCAGGCACGTCATGGCAGAAGCAGAGGCCATCCCTAAGAGTGTAAAAGCCTGAGAAAGGTTTGTGTCGACTTCTTTGACTTGTCACCTGCACTTCCTCCTTGACCAAGTTCCACTGCTTCATCCTGGAGACGAATAGCTTTGCATTGGACTTGGTCAGACCCATATCCCTGACCAAGTCATTGACTTCTTTTTGGTTTGGGAAGTGAGGAACTTTTTCTGGTACCTCAGGCAGGTAATCCAAGTCCTCAGCATCCATCTCCTCCTCTTCATCAGAATACTTGTCTTGGAAAATAAATTTGATATGCAATACAAAATAAATATTAGAAAGGGAAATACATATTTAAATAATATAAAAGAACACTAATCATACTAATGAAAATTTGTGTTTAAAACACAACTTAACCATTATTCAGGTTGTGAAAATCCAGTAACAATAAATCACTTTAATCCACATTTTAACAATTTTATACTTTATTGCACTTTTATCATTTTCTTTAGGTATTACTCTTTATTCTATAATTTTAATTTAACCTGAAACATATATAAAAAATCATTTAACATAAGCAAACTAAACTTACATACAACGTAAAATCCAGCATACAAATAATTCTAGTGAATAGCTTAGAATGTTTACAAACCCAAACTTTTAACTGTTTAATAGCACTTTTTTATTTATTTGGGACCTAAGCAACACAAAAAAAGTGATTACAAGCCAGGAACAGAGAAAAACATTTTTTTGGTTACACGGTGTAATCTTCATAAAAAATATAAAAGATGAGAAGGAAAACATAAAGTCATATACGTATACATACATATACACACACATATATATATATACATACACTCACATCTACATTATAAACACACATAAATATACGCGTATATATAGATTACACCCACTTACACATACATATATAACATACATATACATATATACACACATTCATATATAAATATATATATACATACATATACACATATATATATATATAACGTCCGTTCTTCCATGCTACCATGGGTTAGACGGGTTGTCCTGTTGTGGGCAGTGTCTGGTCGGCTGACCTTGTCTTGCTCATACAGGAACTGATTCTGGTTTGATTTCTACAGCTGGATGCCCTTCCTAACACCAACCTCATTTACTGTGAGTGCTGAGTGCTTTTTTTCCGTGGCGCCTACACATCCACTTTACAGTGTGGGCTGGGTCCTTTTTTGGCGTGGCACCTCCACGACCACTTTGCACTTTTGTCTATATGCTTCAGCTTTGGCTTGTACCCATGGGAGGTCGGGTCTTCTCTATTACTGCGTGACGCCAGAGGTCACGGTACTGTGTCATCGCCTTTGAGAGATGTAATTGGGTAAGGTCGGCTTTTATCACCTCATCCCAGGTCTTCTTGGGTCTCCCGACTCCGCAGTTTCCATCGACTTCTAGTGCTCTGCACCTTTTTATGCAGCTGTCATCCTTCATACGCCTCACATGTCTATACCAATGCAACCGCCTCTCCTGCACACAGCATTTGATTCCTCTTATGCTCAGTCTCTCTCTCAATTCATTTATGCTTTGCCGTTCATGTATATTACTATTACACATCCATCGGAGCATGCAGGTTTCATTTCTTTCTAATCTATGCAAGTCTTCCACAGACAGCGCCCAGGTCTCACAATCATGTAACATTGCTGTTCGTATACATGCATCATACAGTCTGCCTTTCATTTTGAGGGAAACGCGTTTTGCAGCTAGCAGTGGCAGTAGCTCCCTGAACTTCTTCCATCCCGTTCTTACCTGAGTTATTGTACTTTCCGAACACCCACCGCCGCTGCTAATTCGGTCACCTAGGTAGCAGTAGCTGTCTACTGTTTGTACAGAGCCCTCCCAGAGATTGGTGGTACTTGTTTCCTGTGGCTGTTTGCTGCTTGCTGTCCCAGCACAGCTGCTACATGTGAAGCCTACATTTTTAGTTAAGGTTCCTGAGATCCCGCTACATCTCTTGTGTACCCATTGTTTGCAAAGCCATTTCCCAGAGGGGATCTGGGTTCTGTTTTCTAGTCTACTTACAAGGACCTTGGTCTTTGTCAGGTTGACTTTGTGACCCTTTCTTTCTAGTCCCTGCTTCCAAGTTTGGAATTTCTTCTCTAGTTCTACCATAGATTCAGCTATAAGTGCGAGGTCGTCTGCTTACAGGAGTTCCCATGGGCATCCGGTCTTAAACTCCTCCGTTATTGCCTGCAGGACTATGATGAACAGGAGAGGGCTAAGAACAGAGCCCTGGTAGACATCAACCTGTACGCTAAATTCCTCGTTATACTCATTGCTAATCCTAACTTTGCTGACTGCTCCTCTATACATGGCTTGTACAGCTTTCACAAGCCATTCATCTACTCCTAGTTTTCTAAGAGCCCACCAGATTATAGCACGTGGAACTCTGTCAAAGGCTTTCTCGAGATCGATGAATGCCAGGTAGAGTAGCTTACGTTTAGCTAGGTACTTTTCCTGTAACTGCCTCACAAGGAAGAGGGCATCAGTGGTGCCTCTTCCTGGCACAAACCCAAATTGCATATCATCTAGTTTCACCCGGTCCCTAATCAACTGTGCTATAATTCTTTCTGTTACTTTCATGACCTGGTCCATCAGCTTTTATACTTCTATAGTTTCCTCTATCTAGTGCATCACCTTTACCTTTGTAGCAGTTGACAATGATGCTACTGCATCAATCCTTTGGTATGACACCTAGTATTACCTGGTTAACAATACGTGTGGTTATAGTGTGACCTACCGACCCAGATGCCTTCAGCATCTCGGCAGCTATACCCGATGGACTGGTTGCCTTCCCCGTCTTCATATCTTTGATTGCCTTACTTACTACGCTGCTGCTGACTTGTACTGCCGGCCCCTCTATAGGGTCTACTTGGGGTAGGGTCTCTTCTTCCCATGCATTCTCCTCATTTAGTAATCTATCATAATGGCTCTTCCATGCATCTTCTTCTCAGCACTTGTGAGGGCAAGCTCACCTTTATCATTCCAGATACACTTCTCTCCAATGACATCACAATTCTCTCTGACACACTGCCTCGCAATCTTGAACACCTCCTGTTTCTGGTCCTCACGTTGCAAAACATGCTTAAATTTTCTATCCTCTGCTTCCCTCCTAGCTAAGTATACTTGTCACCTAGCTTCCCTCCTGGTCTCTATGTAATGAACCCTGCTTCCCCCATTCTTCCAATGCCTGTCTCTTGGACTTAACTGCCTCATCTACCTTATTGTTCTACCACCAAGTCACTCTCCTCCTGCCTGAGTTCTTACTCCAGCCACAGATCTCATCCGTCGCCTCTATTAAGTTATTTTTTAGGAACTCCCAGTGCTCTTCTACACACACACATATATATATATACATAAATACACATATATATATATATATATATATATATATATATATATATATATATATATGAGAATAAACGTGCTGCGGAGTTGCAAATGGGTTACATATGAATAAAGTGGTCCTTCATCAGTGATCTTCCAACCATTATCGGTATTTCTTCGCTTTAAAGACCATATACCTCCGGTTGGTGCGAGCAACTGCTTAAGAAAGTCGTTGGGACATGTAAATAAAGGGAACAGCGAGAGTGTAAACAAACAAAGATGGTGAAGCAACGAAAAGTGAGGAAGAGCAAGTCAAGTCCAAAAATTTCCATAAATATAAGTTCGGTGAAATCGTGAACGAGAGAGAATAAAAACCATCAAACCTGGTTGAAATGTGGTCTTTAAAGCGAAGAAATACCGATGATGGTTGGAAGATCACTGATGAAGGACCACTTTATTCATATGTAACCCATTTGCAACTCCGCAGCACGTTTATTCTCATATTTACACATAATTTTTTCTCCCGCTGTGACCCGTCTATTTCGTTCTTAATGCTTCCTCTTTCTCTGTATCTTTACCCTCTCTAACAGTCACTCTCTCTGTTAGCCTCTTCCTCACCCTTCACTCACTCACTCTCTGTTACTACCTCTCCTCCTCCTCCTTCTTCCTGTTTGACCTGTGCGTAATTCTTTTCTTTCGCACGCTTGGCCAGGCCGGTCGGCATTTGTTCTCTCTCTCTCGTCTACGATTTCACAGAACTTATGTTTACCGAATTCACAGACTAGACCCCTTCTTCCTCCCGTTAGACCTGTGCGAAATTCTTTCCTTGCTCACATTTCAACCAGGTTTGATGGTCTTTATTCTCTCTCGTTCACGATTTCACCGAACTTATATTCATGGAAATTTTTGGAATTGACTCGCTCTTCCTCACTTTTCGTTGCTTCACCATCTTTGTTTGTTTACACTCTCGCTGTTCCCTTTATTTACATGTCCCAACGACTTTCTTTAGCCGTTGCTCGCACCAACCGGAGGTATATGGTCTTTAAAGCGAAGAAATACCGATGATGGTTGGAAGATCACTGATGAAGGACCACTTTATTCATATATATGTATATATATATATACACACGCATACATAAATACACATATATACGCATATAAATACATATACAAATACATACACACACATACATAAATGCATATCTAACACACATTTATGTATGCACATTCACACACACGTAAAAATACATATACATTCACCCCCTGCACATCAATACACCCATATATATATATACATACATAGGTACATATAAATATTGATATATATCTTCATAAAATCAAATCTAGAAATATAATTAAATATAAGAAATCTATAAAATATATATATATAAATATATATATAGAGAGAGAGAACAGAAAAAGGTAAGGATATATAAAAATAACACCCACATAGAAGTAGAAATACACACACACATACACACATACACCTATATCCATAAGAAAAAAGAGGGGGGGGGGGCAACCATAAATTAAGTATAACTCTAGTCAGTTTCCTTAATTTTATAGTAAAAATTAGTGTTTTATGTTGACAAGAAGGAATTACCTCATTTTAAGCATTTAATAAGTTCAAATTGGAGGTTAATTTCCAAACACCTCAGTTAAAGAAAGATTACATTTGGATTTATTTTCCCCATATGGCCTTGCAGTATTAATTCGAGACCATTTAAAATTATATTTAACCTTATCTTCTTTAAGGGAACAGATTAATTTTTCCAGAGTAGTTATATTTTTCAGCTTCTTATTTTTAAAGGAATGAGTATGAGCATAGAATCCAGTTTTGAATTTATTGGCAATGGCACCTATATAATTAAAGCAATTATCACTAGTAGAAACCTCATATCTATAAAGAACATTAGTTTTAAGACATTTACCGCCAAATTTGGCAATTATTAGGAATTCTACAATTACAATTGATCCTGAAAAGTCGATTATTATTATTGATTATACCCTTATTGCGATCACCACCAGCAAAAATGTTAGTGGTATACTTAGTTTTACCATATTCCTTATATATGTATGCATGTATGTGTATATATATATATATATATATATATATATATATATATATATATATAATCAAAATTGGTGACCAAATGCAGGCACTGGATCCAGAAATTCTACCTCTACTCCAAACCATCAAATTACCCCAGAGGATAATGGACTATATGCCCCAAACACCTCAACAACAGGCTTTGCAGCCTGGATACCCCACCCAATTTAGTACTCCCATTCTCATTACACCCTCCCTCCCTATAACCCGACCCCTCTACTCTTTCCTCCCACTTATTTACGTGAGTACTTGCACGATCCTGCCTGTCTTTCACTGGTCCTGTACGGTGTCTTTGTTAGTGCTATTATCAACTTAATTGGTATAACCTCTATTTTAAAGAATTCCACCAGTACTTTCATTAGTCTCCTCGACTAATGTTTTATTACTTCTTTTATTATTCTTCACTATGACTATTACTGGTATCATTACTTTTTTGCTATTATTATGATTACTATTATTATCATTATTATAATTGTTAAGGCGGTGAATTGGCAGAATCGGTAGAGCGTCGGACACCATACTTTGTAGCATAGTGTTATGGCCCTTTATATTCTGAGTTCAAATCCCACCGAGGCTAGCTTTGCCTTTCATCCTTACGGGGTCGATAAAATAAAACACCAGTAATGCACTGTGGTCGATTTAATCGACTTTCCTCTCCCCTTCAAATTGTTGACCTTGTGCCTAAAACAGAAACAATTATTATTATTATTATTATTATTATTATTGCTGCTCTTTTTATCATTAATATCATTACTACTACTGACTGTCATGCCTTTTCCAAGTCCACATCTGTCTGCACTGGAGCATTTACTCTTTTGATTTTTGTGGAAGGGCCAGGTTCCACTGATCAGGTGGTCCATTTACTGTCAAAACCCTCTGCATGGAGGATTGGGTATGTTGTGGGTGATGATGCGCTGAGGCTAAGGCATCTCCAACTTTTCCTTGGCAGTGAACAGATGTGATCGCCATTCTCTAGAGATGTTTTTTCCCTAGCTGGTCACCTTAATGGAGCTGCAGTCCTAGGTCAAGTGAAAACCAAGAGGGAGTGCTTCGAGACTAGAATGTCTTCAAGTGCTCTCGGTCCTCAGAAAATGGGGCAGAACAATTGGTGGAAACTCCACGTTGATGTTCTATAGAGAGTTAGTGGCAGAAAAAAAATGAGAATATTCTTAGGGAGACTAAACATTGATGAAAATCAACTAGCCACTCTTTTTCAGAGGACTTTCAGTTCAGGGCCCCTGGATAACTTCTAGAAATCCCTGACCTGGCAGTGCTACTGAGGCTTTGCCAGTTCAAGATAAACTCTACAGACATGGCAGTGCCATCAGCTGGGCCTGTCCGAGGTCTAAGTATTGTTGACTTGTGGTTTATATTGAACACCTGCTATCACATGTGGGATAGATCTGACTAACAACTAAGTTCATTGAGAAGATCATCTTGTTGTCTTCCTTTAGAAGGGAAGGACAGGCAGTTTTTAATCTGCCTGGTAGACATGACAAAAGAGGTTGTGTGGTGGACATGTTTAAAAGGGTTGAAGACAAGCACTTTCCTCTTTGGCGAAGCCCTGATTAATTTTTTCAGGTTTCACTTGAAGAGGAAACTCAGGGTAGAGAGGGAAATGCTACCTACCAACCAGTTTGTTGAAAGGTGGATGAGAGTGGCAAGCATGGTCCAAGTGAATGGGCCTGTCCTGAGTATACACATATAGATTAGAAGAGGACAACTGTGAAGGGGCACTTACCTTAGCAGTCAGGCTGACCACGGCTTTTTGTGGGCTTTCTCCATGGGTGACCCCTGACCCTATGTTTGATTTTTTAAACTATGAACAATGCGGTTTGCCAGACTCAATTTAAAAGAATAAATTAAGAAAAAATACAAACCGAAATTGTGATAACTATCAATTGTACATCCAAACAGCTTTTGGCAATGCTGTTTCGCAATTAAGTGAAAGGGAATTACCAATTCTATTGCTTGTCAGTGGATGTCGAATTAGTAAACCTTTCACTTCTAAGTATCTTAGAAGACTAAATGAGGCGCGTGTTTTATATATATATATATATATATATATATATATATATATATATATCACGAATGATCAGAAAAAGGAGGCCTGGAAATGTCATTATGAGAGACTGATGAATGTGGAGAATGGGAGAGAGAGAAATTACCCTCAGTAGATCCAACAGAAGGACCAGCTATTGAGATTGACGAATATAGGGTCCAAGAGGCGATTAAGGAAATGAAAAATGGTAAGGCTGCTGGACCATCAGGAATAGTTGCTGAGATGCTGAAGGCATCAGGGGACGTAGGCACTAAACTGGTTGTACGCATCATCAATCAGGCTATATATGGTGGTGTCATACCCAAAGACTGGTGCAGCAGTATTCTCATAAATTGCTACAAAGGTAAAGGAGATGCTCCGGAGAGGGGCAATTATAGGGGTATAAAACTGATGGATCAGGTTATGAAAGTGGCAGAAAGGATATTAGCACAACTAATTAGAGAAAGGGTCAAACTAGATGAGATGCAGTTTGGTTTTGTGCCTGGGAAGAGTGCAACAGATGCCCTCTTCTTGGTGAGACAATTGCAAGAGAGGTTCTTAGAGAAAAATAAGCCACTATACTTAGCCTTTGTTGACATAGAGAAGGCCTTTGATAGGGTACCCCGATCTGTCATCTGGTGGTCCCTAAGGAAACTAGGTGTTGAGGAATGGCTTGTGAGGACAGTGCAAACTTTGTACAGAGGTACAGTCAGTAAAGTCCGGGTAGGAATGGAGTTTAGTGAGGAATTCCAGATACAAGTAGGAGTACATCAAGGTTCGGTCCTCAGCCCGCTCTTGTTCATTATAGTCCTCCAAGCCATAACAGAGGAGTTTAAGACTGGCTGTCCATGGGAACTTCTCTATGTTGATGATCTGGTTCTTATAGCAGAATCAGTAGAGGAGCTAGAGAATAAATTCTGGCTATGGAAACAGCAGTTGCAAGCAAAAGGACTGAGAGTGAACCTAACTAAGACAAAAGTGTTGATGAGTAGAAAAGAGGACAAAACTCTGATTCCGTCAGGGAAATGGCCATGTTCGATATGCAGAAAAGGAACTGGCATAAATTCTATAAAATGCACACAATGCAGATCCTGGGTACACAAGAGATGTAGCGGGATAGCAGGCAAACTAACAGGTAGGGAGAAATATGTATGCAGTAGATGTACAGGGAAATTAGACAGTAGAAGTCGCATTGATAGACACATTTTTCAAATGTAGGCGGGTGCTATGGAAGTGGTGGATAGCTTCCGGTACCTCGGAGATCAGATTAGCATGGGAGAGGGGTGTTCCGAGGCCATAGTATCTAGAATAAGGACGGGTTGGAAGAAGTTTAGGAAGCTGCTTCCTCTGCTGACGAAGAAGGGTTTCTCCTTGCGTACGAAAGGTCGGTTATATGATGCCTGTATGAGGAGCGCGATGTTGCATGGTAGTGAGACATGGGCAGCAATTGCAGAGGATATGCGATGGCTGGAGAAAAATGAGGGAAGCATGCTCCGTTGGATGTGCAGTGTCAATGTGCGTGAACGACCCAGCATGAATGTGTTGAGAGAGAAACTGTGTCTGAGAGGGATAGAATGTAGTGTACGGGAGAGGAGACGGAGGTGGTATGGACATGTGATGCACATGCAGGATGACCGATGGGTGAAGAAGTGCCAGGAAATGCCAGTTGAAGGAAGACGTGGTAGAGGTAGACCACGAAAAACATGGGCAGAGGTGGTGAGAACAGACCTCAGATCACTGAAGCTCACGGTGGAGATGACGAAGGACCGTGACAAGTGGAGAGATGCTGTGCTGAATAAGACCCGTCCCACCCTTGCAAGCAGGGAAAAGCAGGCGTAAAATGATGATGATGATGATGATGATGATGATGATGATGATGATATATATATATACTATATATATATATATATATAGTAATAATAATAAATGTGAAGACTAAAATCCAAAGAGGGCTCGATAAGGATAAATATATATCAAATATATAAGAACCCAAGAGAAAATATTTATTAAAATAACAGATTAAAGTTTAAGCAAAGAATCGCTGCTTTCACCCTTAACGGGATCTTCTGAAGATCCCGTTATTCCTTGCTTAAACTTTAATCTGTTATTTTAATAAATATATATATATATATATATATATATATATATATATATATATATATATATATATATATAGGGATTAGGATGGTGGTATGGATGAAACAAGAGAAGAAAAGAAAAGAAGAGAAGAAAGGAAGAGAATCCTTCGCCAGCTGTAATCTGCGATCTAGATGTTTCGGCGCTTATTTACAGGATCAGCGGTGCACCCAAGGCCTTTTCTTAATCAAAAGGCCAGTAGGGAAAGAAGAGAAAAAAAGGGGAGTAAAAGGAAGGAAAAAGAAGGAAAAATGGAAGAAGAACAAAGGGGGTAAGGTGATGAGGAGAGTGGAAGAAAGTGAAAAAAAGAGAGAAAAAACAGGTGTTGACACGAAAAACAGCAAAATAGGATAAATGAGTTATAGCAAACCGGGTGGACATAAGTCTGGAGGGATGCGCTAACTAGAAGCCAGTGTGATTGTGTCGACTCATTCATAGCAGAGAGAGAGAGAGAGAGACGGAGCAACTGGAAGTGAGAGGGAGAAGGGAAAGGGAGATAGTCCGAAAAGGGTTTTACGATAGTTGTACAGATCGAAACCAGAGGAGTTTTACAAGTGTAAACACGTTGACATGATTGAAAACGAATGGATGGATAGAGAGAGGGAGAGAGAGAACGAGAGAGAGGAGGGAAAAGGGAAGAGAGAAAGGGAGAGTCGATGTGAAAGCGTGATGGGACCATAGATCGAACAAAACAGGTAGAGGAGGGTCACAGTGGTAAATACAAAATGATAAGAAATGAAAGCAGCTGTGTGGTTACTATAAACAAGATTTAGGATGGTGGTATGGACGAAACAAGAGAAGAAAAGAAAAGAAGAGAAGGAAGGAAGAGTATCCTTTGTCAGCTGTAATCCGCAATCTAGAATCAAGAAAAAAATAATAGGTAACAAAAGATTGATAAGTTTCAAAAAGCGGTTACAATGTACAATGTAGTAGAAATATATAAAAGGCAAAGGGTGACACATATTTTGTTTTAATTGTCATCCTTTGCCCTTTATATATTACTACTGCATTATACTGACTTTTTGAAACTTATCAGTCTTTTACATATCTCAAAATGCTTTGTATTAACTATAAAAATAATAGGTTTTTTTAAACATCGGATGGTTATGGGTGTCTATCAGAGTAAAATAGGAATCAAAGGGATCCATAGTTTGGGAACCACTGGTCTGTACCATCCCTGCAAATATTGTGGCATGTGTAATATTTGAACTAATGTGAACAAATATTGAACCATTTATAGAAGACAAATTCTACCAGTTTAGTCAGTTATTTAATCAATGGGTTGTTGTGGTTTAGCCTCAGGTCAATCCTGATCAAACAAACCTATGATCAGATGTATTTCAAACTTGAACCTCCCCATTTTTAAGGGCTGCCTAAGATCATATTATCTCTTGTGTCTTTCTTTAATTATAGTGTTGGAGAGAAGAATCTTATAGCTGTATCCATTGCAAAAGTTAGGTACCATTAATAGAAAATCTATCCATTTATATCTTGTTAAAAAGAAAAATGTTTCACCTTAATTCAAATTGAAAGTAACATTGATATATATATATTCTTTTTGCTTGTTTGTTTATGTGGAGATAGCCATTGTAACCAAGTGAAACTTAATCTCATGCTACTTTTTTTTTAACAAAAAGATACAATAGAACATGTATTATCCTCAAAAGGTTATTCTATTTGTTATGTAGCTGTACTGTCATTTTTGTTTTTAATTTATTAGAAGGATGAGGATGGGCAGTCCCTATGTTCTGATATGATCAATATAGTTTATCTGAATTTCTGTTTGTAAGTCAATACCAAACAAAAAAAAAGGAAACCATGAACAAAGAGGAAACTCTAGACATGTTGTAACCCTGGAAAGAAATGGTTAAGAAAAGTCTTCAATCGGTGTTTGAAAAGTAAAGTACAAGGATGGTGAAAAAGGAAATACCGTTGGGACAGAATGGTGGTGGAAAACAATAGTGATTACAAATAAATAAATAAGAAAATAAGTGTTGATGTTTTCTCTCTTTCACTCACTGCCTCTGTCTCTCTCACTCTCTCCATCTCTCACTATTATAAGCAAATGGGAGCCCTCGCGCTGGCTGCCCTTGGCCCTGGTGGACAGAATGGAAGAGCTGTTTCCCCGGAGGATGGTGAGGGAGACGTGTTGAAAGAGCCATTCCAGCTTGTGAGGCTCACACCTGCAGGTAGCTAGCTCAATGGTGATTGTGGTGAGTTGAGAGGTGGTCATATGGCCAAGGACACCAGAAGTATGCCCTGCTACGGTCTCAACTGCAAACCTGTCGGAGAGTGACAGATATTTGAAGAGTTTACCCTCCTCGGTCCAAAGTGCAGCAGAGCCTGGATTAATCACAGACTGCACCAGGTTGCCACTGGAGAAAATATCGCTGCATGTGGCATCCCGGATGAGGGATTTACCACCAAAGGACAGGAAGATGGTCATGCTTCCCCCTCGGTCCAGCTCCACCAGCTCGAGCTGGGAGGGGAAGCCTGCAGCATCCAAGCCATGCTTAATGATCCCATTGTGAGCAGCATGATATGGAAGGTGGCTGGCACTGTAAGCAAGAGGACAGCGGGTGGAGGCCGAAAGTGTCTACAGTGGATCCGCAGCGACATTTGTGTGGCTACCAGATACTGAGACTGAGCCTCAGGGAAACCTTTATTCGCAGGCTATCATTATCCAGCTACGTGCCAGTCAAACAGCCTCCTGTAAGGCATTGAGCCAGGCATATCTGTGGGATTGCAAGGCTAAGTGAAAGCATGCGAGGCGGTGCTAGTCGAGCTGGCATGCTAACCTGTCCAAGTCCATGCACAGTGGATGGCATCCCATATGGTCTTGGGGAATTTGACATCTACAAAGGAAAGAGGAGGAGGGGTGTCTACTGAGTGGCATCACATTCCTTGATCACAGATGACCAGTGGGAAGATGAGGACAACCTCTTTCGAGGTTACCTGCACCTGGCGGAGAATGGATCATGACAGAGGCAGCAAAGCCCTCTGTGTCATTGTTGACGTTCACCACCTTCGACTCGGATGAGTTGACCTCGAGGCTGATTCTCACTAGAGCAGGAACCACTGACCATAACTCATGCTAGACAGTCTCAACAGGCCTGTCCAAAGTGGGATCATCCAGGAACCAAACCTTGAAAAGGGTCGTGATGCTACAAACCATTTGGTCTATCCCAAGAGCAAAGGGGAGTGGGCCCAAAGGGTCACCTTGTTGAATCCCAGTGGCTGAAGGTAGGACCAAGTCAGCAGCAAGGAGCATGCTCAGGGTGCCATACGACAGGTAGGCCAATGGGTTGACAGTTATAGGCGTTCCTCATGTCAAGCTTGACAATGAGGTACCTGGCCAGCACACTCAATCGTTTGTCATCTCAGTTGTGAGGCTTAGTTTCTTAAGGTTTCTCTTCATTACCTTGTTCCAAGTCTTCCTGAGTCTGCCTCTTCCACAGGTTGCAGTGATTGGGATTTCTCTGCATTTCTTTATGCAGCTGCTATTCTCCATATGCATCACAGTTTCATAACAGTGCACACTACATCTAATTCTTTTTATGCCAAGTTTTTCTCTAGATCTGCTTATGCTACATTGTTCTTGCACGCTAACATTATACATCCATCAGAGCATACTCACTTCATTTCTTTCCAGCTTTTGCAGGCCTTCTGCAATCAAGGCTCATGTTTCGCTGTCATGCAACATTGCAGTTTACACATAGACATCAAACAGTCTACCCTTTACTTTGAGAGAGAAGCCCTTTGTTGTCAACTTCTTCCAACCTGTTCTGATCCTGGCTATGACACTTTCAGTACATGCTCCCCAACTTCTAATTTGATTGCCTAAGTAACAAGTTGTAATGAGCCTCCTGGCAACTGTAGAAATCTACTTCACATGTGTTCTTAGTGCTTACATCTCTTGTGCATCTGCCATATACAAAGTCTATCTTTTCTGTGAATCTACCTGCAACCCTGTTACATTTCTGGTGTGCCTTTCAACTCGACGTTCTTTGCTTGAAATGTTGTCTCTAACACTCCTACCAATTCACTGTGTGTACCTTATAAAATTTCTGCCCCCCACACACACTTTCTGACATATTGAACAAGGCCACTTCCCTGATGGTATCGCACTCCTGTCCTCTTTCCTACTTATTAATACTTTCATCTTTGCTAAGTTTACTTTTAGACCTTTCAACTCTAGGTTTTCTTCCATGCTTGAAATTCTGTCCCTTACTCTCCTGTGGAAGAGGCAGACTAGGTCATCAGTATATAAGAGCTCCCATGGAGTGCCAGTTTTAAACTCTTCAATGATGGCCTGAAGGACAATGATAACTGGGAGTGGACTGAGGACAGAACCCAGGTGACACCCTAGCTGCATTTCAAATTCATCACTGTACTCATTTACAACTCTCACTCTGCTTGGCTGCTTCTTTATACATGGTCTGCATGGCCCTCACAAGCCATTCATCTACACTTAGCTTCCTAAGTGTCCACCAGATTACAGAGCATGTGAACCTGTCAAAGGGATTCTCGAGATTTACAAAAGCCAGATACAGTTGCTTACTCTTATCTAAGTACCTCTCCTGCAGTTGTCTCACCAGAAAGAGGGCATCAGTTTTATTTTTTACTTCAAAAAATATGTGGAGATATATCTGTTTCAGTTCATCATCATCTTTATTTTACATCCGCTTTTCCCTGCTTGCAAGGGTAGGACTGGAACTGGTTCTGGCTTGATTTCTACAGCTGGATGCCCTTCCTAACACCAACCTCATTTACAGTGTGGGCTGGGTTCTTTTTTGCCGTGGCACCTCCACGACCACTTTGCAGTGGAATGATAGGGACCCCAGTCCTATCATCTCATTTCTACAGCTGAGTAAACTGGAGCAATGTGAAATAAAGTGTCTTGCGCAAGGAAACAACACATCACCCGGTCTGAGAATTGAACTCACAACCTTTCGATTGCAAGGCCAATGCTCTAACCAGTAAGCCATGTGCCTCCATTCTGTTAAATTGACAGCTTACACATCGGATTTTACACTCTGCAGAAAAATACAGAATATGTAATTGCAAGATGTCTGTGGTATGCCAACATTCGAGCACTAGTAGGCCACCAAATTTTGATCCTGTTTTTTTGAAATTTATTTAGGTTTGAATTTACGAATTTAATTCATTTCCTCTTAGCATGTTTTTTTAGATTTTAGCAAGTGTTTTCAAACTTAACCGTTACTCTAGACTTCATTCCGTCAAGAAGCCATTTTCCCACCTCCCCACCATGCGATGATGAATGTGCTGAGAAGCTCCCTCTATTGTGGGAGTAGGTGATGCATATATATATAACCTTCCTACTCTGTAGGGAAGGCTGTACGTTCTCGTAATATATACACAGATATGTACATGCACATTGCCCCTCCAATCCACACACTTTAATAAATGCTATATTAGCTACATCAGAAATCAATAGAAGACCCATGCTAACTGCAATGGTCCTAGCGACTAATGGTGGCTCCAGCCGCCGCTGGTGGAGACTACAAACATCCAAGCGATTTTATAATAGAGTACAGGAAAGAATCCAACATGCAAATCCCCTGATTATCACCAAGTGGTGCAGTCCTCCTACCACTCAGGCCCATGAAAATAACAAATCACCCGTGCAGCCTCCTTATCATCAAATGCAGAAATTAAGATTTGCTACTATCACTGTTGGAACAATGAAAGGTAAATGTGGTGAGATTGTGGAGAGTTTAGAGAGGAAACGAGTAGATATGTGCTGTGTGCAAGAAGTAAGGTGGAGAGGTGCTTTGGCCTGGCTCATCACAGGTAAAGAACATCAGTACAAATTTTTCAGAGTAGTTAGCAGTAATGGAGTGGTTGGAGTAGGAATACTCTTCGCTGTAAGATGGGTAGACCAGGTAATTGAGGTAGTCAGAGAGTGATAGAATAATTAAACTTAGACAAGCCTTGAGCAATACTACAGCCACTATACTATCTGCATACATCCCACAAGCTGGATTTGCAGGCGAGCAAAAGGACAATTTCTAAATAGACTTCATCTTCACCAAGAAAAACGGGACAGGCAAATGGTTGTAAATGCCAAAGCCTTTCTTGGAAAAGAATGTACCTCCGAACATAAACATGTTATCAATAACCTTATAATTGTTTCGACTTTTGGCACAAGGCCAGCAATTACCCAGTACATTACTGGTACTTTATTTTATCGACCCCGTAAGGATGAAAGGCAAAGTTAACCTCGGCGGGATAGGGGCTAGACAGACTTAGATAAAAACCAATCTGGAGAAGGAAAACCTGCAGCAGGTAATAAATTCAGAGAAATGCTACTTGACGCCTATGTCAGCAAAGAAAAAGAAATGGAGATATTTAACACAGAGGAAAACTGGGAACTCCTGCGGGAGAACCTGCTGAAAACCACAAACCAAGGCTGTGGATTGTGGATTAAGGTAGCTAGAGCCATAAAACCGTGTACAGTCAATATAGATAGACTTCATAGACAGGGGCCGTTTACTGGAAGCTGAATGCGTCCTTTCCGGAACGTAAAGCCTACAGAAACTAGATTAGTGAACCAATCAACAACAAATGGTGGTTCATCCTGAGGGTGATTAGAGTAGAATCGATAACGTTTAGCAAAGGAATAGTGGTAGAGAATAACAGAATAGAGTGAGAGCTAGTTTAGGTGGTGTTTAGGAAAGGCAACGCAACTAATGGGTTTGTGGCGAAATTGGCTCTTAACCAATTCTTCAACACAAAACACGAAGGCTGCGTTGTCAGAGCTAGGGCGCATGCTCTTAAACACAAAGGGCGAAAACCGTTCGAATGGCCCAAGCGGCGGAGACACGACGTAGCAACAAAGCCGCAATGGCGGACTATGACGAGCACATGTTACCTGATCCAAAGCAGATGTGTGCGGCTTTTCAGAAACACTTTATTCAACAATCGGGAGAGATAGTGGGCCCGATTGTGAGAAGGACTTCAGTACCTACCTCGACAACATGCGGAGGCTCTCAGTCATGAAGGAGGTGTGTTGCGAAAAGCCAATAACAGCCATTGAAATACAGGAAACAATGACTAACTTCATGAGGGGTAAATTGCCTGGTTTATGCTTACATGATACACTTGTTCGATGACCTATTTGGCAGACGTTTACTCCAAATGACAGCAGAACGGGAGAATTCTCAGTTCCGTGAGCCGAGGAGCGGTGGCGCTGCTGAGAAAGGACCTGAAGAAGGGGGACGATATTGATCATTTTAAGCCCATAACCATGCTAAATCCAGAGTTAAAATTTTGGCCAAGGTGTTAACAACGATGTTGCTGTGTGTCGTCGAAGGTCTGTAAGGGAGACACAAACATACGCTATCTTGAACAGATCCTTCCAAGATAACCTCCACCTCTTGTGATACATCATAAAGAGAGTTGTTAAGGAACCTGGCACGTGTGGGGCCCTGATAAACTTAGATCAATAGAAAGTTTTCGAAAAGGTCGACCGTTGGTACCTGGCAGCAGTCCTCAAGGCAGCCAGCTTCAAATCCGTTTTTAGGGGATCGATCGCCATCATTTTCAAAATGTATTTACAATTCTTCCTTAAACTTCCTACTTGCTCTGCAATCATTTTCAGCATCCAGTCATCTGTAGTTTTAAGGTATTGTTCTAGTCCAATGGTTGATACTTTGCATGACACCTCAAGCTGGATCATTCCTGTACCTCCGTTTCGTCAAAGGGGGGTAGAAGCGATCCACATCTGCTTTTGGGTGATGTAGTTTATTACAGGTCAGAAGTTTCCAGGTTTTGGTATCCATTTTCTTTATTTCATTAACGTTCCAATTTATGATATTGAAACTATAGGTGACAACTGGGATTGCAAGTGCATTTATAGCAGATATTTTATTCTTTAAGTTGAGCTCAGTTTTCAAAACAGCACGTACTCTCCAGTAACATTCCTTCCTGATTCTCTCTTTCATGCTGGCGTGATGAATACCTTGGTCTTCATTGATCCCTAGATATCTGTAGGTTTGTTCCTGTTCTAGTTCCTTAATTATTATGTGCTCACCTATTTCCATTGAGTTTATGTTTGTTATTGTATATTTCTTGAATGTTGTTTTTTGCGCATTTTTCAATCCAAACCCCATCCTACAACATCGTTGAACACCTTAACTGTCTTCAACAGTCCTTCCCATTCACTGTCATTTTTGGTATACAGTTTCAAGACATCCGAATAAAACAGATGATTTATGATTTTTGCTGACTACTTTGTAGCCATACTTTGTTTTTGTTGAGCGCTAGAGACAACGGTAAGAATGCGATGCAAAATATCAGAGGACAAAACGAATGACGTTGAAAAATACCACGGTTGATGCTGTTGGAATTTATAGTTACATCACTGTATGACAGAGATAGATTTGTATTCCATGTTATATTTCAGGAAGCTTGGTATTACTGTGGGAATTTTCAGAACATGCAAAGTTTTCAAAGTCCATGTGTGGGGAACACTGTTAAGTGTTTTATATATATAGTTAATCCAAACTTCTGTGCTAGTTATGACAGTTTTCCAGAATCATGCGGTTAATGAGAAGCTGGTCTTTGTAACCTTAAAACCCATAGCGGCAACCTTACTGCTCACTAGGGAAAAGATGATTTTCATCCATAAGTTTGTAGGTTGTCTCAGTCAAGATTGATGTGAGAATTGTGTATGATGTCGGAAGGTAAGTGATAGGACAATAATATTTGGTATATTTGTAGATTTTGGCAAGAAATATGTTATACCTTGTGCAAACCAATCAGGTGTTTTCCGGGGTTGTGCATAATTTCGTTATATTTTACCAACGTATCATTGGTAAAAGTTAGAGAAGATAGCCAGGGGTTTGGCACTTTATCAAAAATAGGAGAGTTCCATTTGTTGGCTTTCTTTAGTACCAACTCCTGTTCTTCCATAGTTATGTCTTGCCAAGACTGCCTTTCTAAATTATTGTACATTTCTTCTATGTTCTCTGTCCATTCTGCATTCGTATTAGGAGATGTTTCTGTACTCTGTACTGTTTTAAAGAATTCTTTGATTTTGTGAATTAAAGGAAGTTCCTTTACTTGAATTGTCTGTGGCCCAATTTCCCTGTAAAACCTTTTTGCATCTGACATAAACAGCTTATTTTGCCTGTAAAATCTGCTTCGCTTTTCAAATCTTCTTATTCTTTGAGCTTGTTGCTCTACTTTCTGTTTCAGGGTTTCTTTGATTGATAGAATCAGGTTTTGAAGTTGATTTGTATTTCTTAATCACTTTCCTTCCTTTTCTTGACTTGACAGATTTCCCAGCACATATTCCATCTAAGATCTATATTTTTGCCCTCATCATTTCAATTTCTTTCTCAATTTTTATCTTCCGGGTGTATTATTGTTGTTGTTATTGTTTCTTAAATTTGATTCCACTAAATTACTAATGTTTCCACATAAATGACATTTTTTATCCTTGTGTAGACAAGTTTTTCTTTCGTAATTGATATAAAATTGCATATAACCTTTCCATCGATTATTTAATTTTATTATATTTTTATCTGATTTTTTACTACAAGTAGCTTTAGATTTTATTTTGTATATAAGTCGACAAAATTACAGAAATATTATTAATATATCATCATTTTTTTCTTTATATGGAATAAAAGTGACAATTCGACTATACATCAGATTACGACGATATCTCTTGGGCCAATGATTTCATCTTAATTTGCAAATTATAATTGCTGTTTTCATTACACATTGGTGAAAATTATTAGATATGATCAAAATATGTTGCTGTTTCTTGAAATGGTCGATCAATTTATTAGTAAAAAGAAAATATAAAAAAAAAATTCTATAGGAAAGTTTATCTCGTTCTTCGGGACTGGATTGGTTTATTACAAGCAATACATGATTGTACATACGGTTTCTATTTATCGTCATTGGCAATATTAAATACTTTGAGGTTCACATTAAGACGTTCGAGATAAATTTCCTAATTACTACAATTACGATTGATTTGCTGAAAAATAGGGACACTAACAGTAGGTGTATTTGGTATTGTTTGTACATTTTTCACACGGCAAGTAATTTGAAGCGGGGGGGGGGGGGGTGTCGATTAAATCAAATTCAGTTCTTTACTTGTGCTTTATTTTCTCGCCTCCATAAGAATAAAAAGCAAAGTTAACTTCGGCGGGATATGAACTCAGAACGTAAAGGGTCGTAACTATATTCTCTAAAGCGTATTGTTCGACGTTTTACCTGTCAATCCACCGCTATGTAAGCTAATAATGCTTTTCATATATCTAGAAAATATTTACCATTTGTTTGCTGTGACATCGTTGTGATGTTTTTTACCCTTGCATTCAACAGAGAATTGACGATATTTGTAGAGTTGATGCCATTTCAATAAACTTTAACTGGATATTTTGAATTACTGTCATTTTCAATTGAAATTTTCGTGCAGTACAATACATATTTAAGTCATTTACCGTCCTGTGGGCAAATATTGATGTAGTGGGATTAGTGTATTTGAATATATCAAGACTTTTCTATTGAATCTAGTTAATTAGTTCATTTGCATTACGATCGTTCTAGAGGGTTCATTGATCATGGTAGATCGATATATTGACTAGCAGGTACTGGTTATGGCGTTACCTGTTTCTAGTCTCGAAATCCCTGATCTATCGCACCGTCTTCCTCGGAAACAAGGCCAGATTGAGTTCTAACAACGTTATCGCCCCCATCATAAACAGGTAGAAACCAATATATATATATGCAAATGAGCATTATTAGCTCATATACATAAGCAAAACATCTATAAGATTCTAGCTTATTTTAACCTCAGCAGAAGTAGGAAAATATGTAGTCTTCATAAACGCTAACAAACGAGAAACAACGCGTTGTCGGTTACTTCCCTTTGCATTTGCTAAGGTATGTGACGTTGGTTACAACCTTAAACATTCATAGCGAAAGGCTTTCAAATGTTTTTCTTAAACATCCCATATATTATTCAATATACAACGCACACACACACATGTATATATATATATATAATATATATATATATATATATATATATATATATATATATATATATATATATATATATAGGAAAATGTTTAACCCCGACGGCAGAGCTCAAGCTGTTTCGACGGCTATTTCTGGACGTTATGATCCATCTGGTTCCTTACCACACTTCCTTCGTTTTATACATATATATATACAAATGTTATATATATATATATATATATATATATATATATATATATATATATATATATATATATATATATATATATATGTATATATACAAATGTAACATATCAAATATATGTTAGAATTTTGTGCTTCTCAAGAAACAAGCTCTATAGACATTATCCAGAGCAATGATAAGTCAAATGTAAAAGATATATGCATATATATTGAAAGAGAAAGAACCATAAGTATATTGTATTGATATTTCCCTTGGATTTGACGTCGTAACACTATGCGCTTTCCATGCGGCTTTTAGTATGGTGAGTTGAATCAAATTCTGCTCTGAATATCTACAAGTATATTGTTCTATATACTATTTTTGCTTCTATATTTTTCTTAGAATGCTGTAGACTATAACCTTGATGAGTATTCTGAGTCTCATGTGGTTCAATTATAATCGATAGTTTGTGATCAATAACCGGTTACATAGATTGATTTTAAATTACAGTCTACGGAATACGAAATAGCTCTATAAGGTCTCTATTAATTCCATCTTGAGTACATATTCCTCTCTGAAATATGTATTTAGTATATATACAATATACTATGTTTTCTCTGGATATATGGTTCTCTCTATATATATAATATATACATATATACATATATCTTTTACATTTTACTTATATATATATATGTATATATATATATATATATATATATATATATATATATATATATATATATATATATACGTATGTATATTGAATATACGAGATGCTTATGAAAAACATTTGAGAGCATTTTGCTATGTTGACATAGATAGTCTATATTTCCCAGGCAAGGAAGGTGGCCGTGGCCTAAAATCCGTATTAACATCACACGAGATCTGGAAAGAACATTTTCAACACAAGAGAAAGGTCAACACAAGAGAAAGGTTGCCTAGATTTATGAGCATGAAAGTATTAATTGTCTCTACATTGGGTACAAGGCCAGCAATTACTCCAGTGCATTACTGGTGCTTTATTTTATCGACCTCGTAAGGATTGAAAGACAAAGTTAACCTCGGTGGGATTTGAACTCAGAAGGTAAAGGGACATAACTCTATGCTTCAAAGCATGGTGTCTGACGCTCTACCGATACTTCTAATCCACAAGTAACAATATTGTTAGGATAGCCACTATTCTTGATTAAAAACATGTAGGGGGAATATGTCGATACGATACAGATGGCTCAAAGTAAAACTGGTGGAGCCTAAAAATAAAAACCGCCACTAAATTAAAACACAACGGGTCTGATATTGTTGTTTGAGACCACACATTAAAAATAAATTCTGTTGTAGAAGTCAGCTGCCCACTCGATGTCAATGCGGTAAGGAAATAGAACAGAAGGAGGGTAAATACGAACTATTGATAGAGAGTTTATAGATCCGTTATCCAAAATACACGTTCCGGTGCTGCGATCGAATGTGGCTTATGAGCCAAAGATCCAAAATGTCTTGCATAGAGTTGGCAACCAAAACATTCACTGGTAATAGACGGCTGTGGTTGGATTTCGTGTCGTTTGAGCCCTCCTGCTGATCTACACTCTTTTCCACATGCTTGACAGGTATGATGAGTAGCATCTCCGACAGCAACCTGGTAGTCAACCACTGGTCTCACTTTATTATTGCAGAGATGACTTTCGAGTCCAGCTTTGCTGAGGCAGAGCCTTGCACAGACGCTGCATGTCTGGAAATGCAGCAGCAATGCCTTTCCCGACATCCCTTTTTACTTTCTCGTATGCGTTTCGAGATGCTTCAAAAGCAACTTTCCCCTTATGTACAGTCATTCTCCATTTATTACGATCAGCAGCTACGCTTTCCCATGTATCAGCAGTCGATTGCCGTCTCTTATTGATTCTTCATTATCATCCCATCTGCGTCCATCGAAGATGACTTTGTAGGCCAGCTGTAAATCTGCATGGTTTACGACACAGGGAGCAGAAGAAAGTTGTGCATTCCACAGGACCGGTGGTGCCACCCTGTGGGTCACAATCTTTATGTACCACCATGTGTTTTTTTAGTCCGGAACTAGTTCTACACACTTTGTTGCGTATCACGCACGTTATTTCGCCAGGACATACATACATACATACATAAAGGCTGCCCCCTCGTTATCGAGTATGGCCTTTGCACGATATACCATTATTAATAATTATCAATTAATTCTATCGTGCAATGCCTGTGCTTGAAGATATTTTTTAAAGTGAAGAAAGACTGTGCACTGAGCCAATCCCACTCTCTGGGCGGCAGTAGCTATAACCTGAAAAGAAGAAAAGATCAACAACATCGGTAACTACTGAGCCGCAGGTTTTATATCGGAGCTATCCCAGTTTCCTGAGTTGCCTTCTCCTAGAAGAATGCCCTGACAAAGGCTATGGGTCCTTCATTCCCAGTGGTTTAACCGGGCGGTACATGTGTATATACATATTTACACACTTTTGGATGGCCGTTGACTCTTATGAGTTCTTCCGCCCTTTGTCAGGTTTTGTCCAAAATCACCCTCCTGACCAAGTAAACTTGGTGGGGTTGCCGGATTAGCCGCCGACGACCCGACCATGCGACAGGTTGTACTGGGTTACATGTTACCAGTAGCACTCAAGAGTGACCCGACACATATATATATATATATATATATATATATATATATATATATATATATATATATATCAAGATAAATTAACGGAGCCATAGACTCTTGTTATTCCCTGTCAATTATGTGCTCATAATTTACAGCACATAATTTACAGGGAACGGCGAGAGTCTATGGCTCCGTTAATTTATCTTGATATTTCGCTCCTTATAACAGTCTTTCCTCTCTCTCTGTTTGGTTGAGCACATCTCTTTGAGTGGTCTTCGGCTGCCATTTCTAGCAGCTCGTCCCTCAGATACCACTGGTTCACTGTCCTATGCATGCTGTCACATCTCTGCCGCGGTTATCTTATATTTCCTTAGAGTTGTCTGGAATGTATTTGCCTTACACGCGCTGATGAACCATAGGCGCTTCCATTTCAGTCAATAATTTCTTGGCGACACAGATCTCTTTGGATTTGTACGCGTGTGTTATATAGTTATAGAGGTGCGTATGCGCATTTTAATTTATATTTTTAATTATTGTGTGTCTACCCTGCCTTCCATAGGTTATAGATTCCATACACTGGTGGTTTCCCTGTTTTATTGATGGCACACGCGCCCTCTCTCTCTCTCTCTCACTCTCTCTCTCTCTCTCTCTCTCTCTCTCTCTAGTGTGTTACCCTTTCTACATATTGTATTATATATATATATATATATGTCGTTACATCGACGACTGTATCGGAGCCACGACCCTCACCCGAGAACAGCTCGACTCCTTTCTCTCCTTCTTCTGCTCCTTCCACCCCTCCCTCCACTTCACCACCTCTATCTTCACCACCCACGTCCACTTCTTAGACATCTCCGTTGCCTTCGACCCCTCCCACCACTCCCTCGTCACCTCCGCCTTCTTCAAACCCACCGACTCCCACTCTTACCTCGACTTCACCTCTTCCCACCCCACGTACACTAAACACTCTATTCCCTACTCCCAACTCCTCAGGATCCGCCGCCTCTGTAGCCGAGATGCCGACTTTGAGTCCCAGGCCCTTTCCCTTTCATCCGCAGAGGTTTTCCCCCCCTCTCTCTCGTTCACACTGCTCTCACCCGCGCCCGTGCTGTCCACCGCTCCACCACCCTCACCCCACGCCACCGCACACCCACCCACCGTCTCCCCTTCCCCATCACCTACCACCCCTCCACCATACCCCTCCACCGCACCATCCTCCGCCTCTTCCGAGGCCTCCAGTCCGACCCCTCCACCTCCCACATCTTCCCAGCCCCACCACTCCCCTCCTTCAAACGCGCACGCAATCTCCGCACCCTCCTCGTCCACAGCTCCCTACCCCCAACCCACGCCCCCCCGGTTCCTTTCCCTGTTCCAGGCCCCGCTGCAACACCTGTCCCCACATCACCAACACCACCACCTTCCAGGGTCCCAACGGCCACTCTCTCTCTCTGTCCGGCATGCCTTCCGCTGCACCTCCTCCAACCTAGTCTACGGATTTCGCTGCACGGAGTGCAGCGCGACTTACGTCGGACAGACTGGACGTCGCCTGGCAGACAGATTTACTGAGCACAAACGGGATATTCGTCTCGGTGGTAGTTCCCCGATCGCCCGCCACTTTGGTGCCCCTGGACATTCCGCACGCCATCTCACAGTCTGTGGCCTACTCCAATGCCACGGAACACCCGCCAATCTCCTAAGAGTTGAACAACGAACCATCTTCATCTTACAGACCCACACTCCCCCCGGCCTGAACTCCCCACCCTTATTCCTTTAGCCTTCGACCGCCCCCCTCCCCCCACACATATCCCCCACTAACACCACTAACACACCCCTCCTTTTCACCGCCCACCCCACAACTAACAATACTAACACCTCCACTCCACCCCACATCCGACCACCCTTCCCCAACTAACATACTAACATCCCTCCCTTCTTCTCCTCCCCCCTCCTTATCACACGCACACACCCACCGGCACATATATACACGCGCTCACACTAAACACACACCCTACTACCACCACTAACCCTCACCCCCACACCCCGCAACTAACATCACTAACACCCCCTGACCCCAAGCACACGAACACACACACCCACTTACACCACTCACCCTACACGCAACTAACATCACTAACACCCCCAACCCTACGCACACGTACACACACACCCTCTTACACCACCCACTCTACACACCCTACCACCACTGACCCCCACTCACACCCGCATTCAACCCTTTCTCCACCTCCTGTATACTAACACCCACTAACACCCCCTTCACCAAACACACACACCAGTACACCACACTCCCTCCATCGACCCCCACACCCTTCTCTCCCCGCTCCACCCACACCCTTTCTCAAACACTCACTCATCCCACTAACACCTCTACTAATACACACACACCCCTTCCTCACTCCAACTTTCACACCTACCCATCCTCTCCCCTTTACCATTCTACCCTACTGCTGCTATGCCCTCTGACCACCTCCCCGCACACACAGACACACAACACACCTTCACTTACCACTCTACCCTACTGCTGCTATGCCCTCTGACCACCTCCCCGCACACACAGACACACAATACTCCTCCTGCCTTGACCACTTCCTGTTGCGCGCGCACCCTACATCTCCCCTCTTCCGACCAATCTCTTCACGGATTACACGTATGTGAACCTTGATCCCGGAATCCACCACATCCAAGGATTTTACTAAGCATTCCACCACATCTTCTTACGGAATCACCTTTATGACTCACCCACACACACACACCCAAAATAAAATGTTTTTTCCCACACGCCACCTACATCCACAACACGCTTAAACACCACACACACACGTGCGTACCACCACATATTTACACATTCAGCCTCCGGATTTCTCTCCCCCCACCCCTCTATCCACACACGCACACACACTCCGACCTACACCCCACCCCACACACACCTCTTCCTAAAAATGCAACCCCGTTCTTCCCCCAACCCTTGCTTTCACATACACACACACACACACACACACACACACACGTACATCTACACTTACACACCACCTTCAGCCCTCCCCGCTCGGACACCCCGTCTCCCTACACGCCACCACCCCTACACGCCCCACACACTTCCACCACCTGTTTTACCCCATTTTAATTTTATTTTGATCATGCCTTTATTTTTAATTTCATTTGCACCGTTTCCTCTCACCCCCTTTTTGCTATATGTCTCTCCACCACTCCCTACACACCATTTGAACTCTCTTCCCACACACTTTTCACCTGAAGAAGGGCTTATGCCCGAAACGTCGTTCCCCACCACCACCCCACTCTCAAGAGCGTGAAATTAATAACCATTTGTTGTATTGCCTCTCTGTTTTGTTCCCGTTCAATTTTTCATTATATATATATATATATATATATATATATATATATATATATATATATATATATATATATATATATATATATATATATATATACATGTATAACGGCGGCGAAGATTCGAAACCGAATCTGAGCTTTCCCGCTTCTGGGACAAGCCGTGGTAAGTTATTTACGCTCAAGAGATAACCCCTTGGGAGAGGCTAAACACAGGTCAGAGGTGTTTACGCCTGACAGAAAATAGGTCAGAGGATATATCCATCTTTCTGACTTGTTTACGCTTGGCAAACTAATCCCTTGGGAGACTAACCAACGTTCAGATGATATATCTATCCTTCTAATTTCAACTCTTATAAATACAGGGGTTGTTTACGCCCCGACAGAAAAGAAGTGATATACAGACAAGACAAGTCGCATTTACAAGCTCTCGTCACGAAAAACCAGTCTGTCACTTATTCTCACCTTCCTGGCTGATCGCTAACTCCTACTGCAATACAAACAAGCAAATATACTGATACGCACACACGCATTCATAGTGAGTTCACACTGTTTGCATTTTTACACGCACCATTTCTGTGTATACATATTGTATCTTTCGGATACAGTACAAATTATATTATAATCGTATTCTGTGATACTTGAATTTACGTGGCTCGAAGAGCCACCAAATTATTGTATGAATATTTTGTGTTATTGATTTTATCATTCAATATTCAAATTGAATATTGTTATAATAAAATAAACTTTGTAACAACACAATCCTGGTATTTTTCTTTACACCGAAACCACCATACCAACAGTTACATCCATCCACTTATCGTTAGAACCACACAAATATTCCGTTAAAACTGGTGACCCCGTAAAACAGACACACAACCTTCTGATCATCCACTACAAACGATGTCTCTAGCACACGACGATTCATCAGCGGCAGAAATGGCAGTCAGGGCGGCATTTACATTAAGAATTCCACCATTCTGGGTGCACGATCCAACACTGTGGTTCGCGCACATCGAAGCGCAGTTCGCATCGCACCGGGTCGCTAGCGAGGCATCCCGTCTCACACATGTCATCGGTTCGATGTCTCCGGAGATTATGAATGTGGTTCGAGACCTCATTTTAGCACCACCCGGCTCTGTGTCATATGACACATTTAAAACGACGTTAATTAAGAGGACGTCGAAGTCGCAGCAGAAGCGCTTGCACCGGCTCCTCATATCGGAGGAATTAGGAGATAAAAAGCCGACACAACTCTTACGGCGAATGAAGCAGCTCCTGGGATAACATAAACTCCCGGATGAAATTTTCAAGCAACTCTTGTTCCAGCGTTTGCCTTCTGCCATAAGTTGTGCTAGCATCCACCAGGGAGTCCACCACCTTAGAAGAACTCGCCGAGCTGGCAGATAAGATCATGGAGGTACCGCATCCGCACACAACTTTAGCGAATGTGACGCCAGCCGTGCCTTCCACAAATCCTTTCCTTCAGCCCTCCAGTGCCACAGAGATGCCCGATCTACACCAGTTATTGGCACAGCAAGCAACACAGATACAGGCCTTAACGCAACAAATTCAAGCCTTGTCACTGGGCAACTCTGCCACGTGTCGGTCCAACAGTCGAACTCGCCGATTTGGTGGTCGCTCAAGAAGTCCGAGCGCATCTCGGGATTCACCAGAAATGTGTTGGTACCACCAAAGATTCGGGAGACGAGCGCAAAAGTGCAACCATCCCTGTTCATTTGTTTCGAAAACGAATCAGGGAAACGCCACAGCCAGAAACTGAATGCGACGGACGTTTCTGGCCCTCATAACCAAAGTCGCCTATTTTTCATTCAGGATCGCGTCACAGGCACGCGTTTCCTGGTCGACACCGGTGCTGAAGTCAGCATCATCCCCGTTTCCTGCGTTCCTGGAAAAAGGAGAGAGAGACACCAGTCTGGCTCCAGGCGGTGAATCACTCACATATTCCGACCTACGGAGAACAGTCTGTAGAAGATTACTCCATCTAGCGTCGACTGTGAAGGCAGTCGATTAACTGCCCTTAGTTCTGACGTCACGTTCTGACGTCAGTAGCTGAGACAATAACACTTGGACAATGAGAGCTTGGAGACAATAGACGTGCTATAATCATGCAGTGATCCAAAGTATGACATCACACCATGCGGCAGTATATGACGACTTAAATATATCCCAACCTAGGAGCACTAATGTATTTGTATATATTCTGTAATTGCTCCTATATAAAAAATGTTTTTATAACATAAAATTGAGGTATGTTCTTTATTCCTTGTTTGACTATGTGTCAGTAAATAATAACCAATTAGACGGGATGACTGACGACCATCGTCCGCCTAAAGTGGTGACCCTCGACGATTAAATATGAAAATGAAGCCTGCTTAATTTCACCGTTCGTTTTTAAATTGAAAATTGTTTGTCTTACACAAAAAAAGAAAAGAAAAAAATTTTTTTTTTAAACATGGCTGACTGGCCAGCTAACATTCCCGCACATTGTCTTTCTTCTTCAAATGCGGCCATCTGGTTGGCTTAGCCTCGTCACGCGACCATATTCTTATTTTGGAGAAGAAATGCGACACCATCTTGTTTGATAATGGCTAACTTGTTCCACAGATTCTACCTTTTGGATTTTCGCTGCTATTTCTTGTACTGTGACTGAATTTCTTTTGCTTGCGGCAACTTTATGGATGTTTAGGGAAAATTGTGCTGTTTTCCCATCGTTTTGAACATTATTTACTTTTATTCGTCCATGTGGTAATAGATTGACGATGAGTGGTCCTGGTTTGCCTGCGTTCTCATATGATACTAAACTCTGGTTTGCGCAGCTAGACGCTTATTTCGCTGCCAACGAAGTGAAAACCGAGAAAAAGCTCAACTTTTTGATAAGTGGTATTCCTTCTTCACTCGCTATAACAGTGAAAGATTTGATTACGAACCCGTCGGCTAGTATTTCTTATGACTCGTTGCGGGAAGAAATTCTTCGAATGAACAGTCGTTCTGCTGAGAGCAGATTTCGTTCATTGTTGGAGGATGAGTGTCTAGGCGATAGGTCGCCGTCCGAATTTTTGCACCTCAGTGAATCGCCTGAACAGGATAATTCCTTTATTAAAAAATTATTTTTCTCTCGCCTGCCAAACAACGTCCAAATTATTTGGGCAAATATAGTGGACATCAGCTCTTTGGAGCAAATTGCTGCTTCCACGGATCGAATCGTGGAATTTTCTAAAAAGGCTACCGCCTCGGACTGGCGTATCGCTTCCTCTCATTTCAACCAGCCCGTCTCAACACGCGAGGATACCATGTTGAAGGCTATTGACGCTTTGACGCAGCAAGTCGCTCGATTGTGCAGGGAGAATAGGCCGTATCCCCGGCGGCCTAGGAATCGTTCGCGTTCTTTCGCGACTCCACGTCGGCGTACTACTTCGCCCGCCAGCAACCAATCATTGTGCTGGTATCATGCTACCTTTGCGGATAAGGCAAATCATTGCCGGCCTCCGTGTAATTATTCGGCCGCGGGAAATGTGGATCAAAGTCACTAAAGGCGGCAAGTGAACTCTGCGAGACACAACGGAACCGCCATTTCTTCATTGAGGTCCTCCTGTCTGGAAGAGCCTTCCTAGTGGACAACGCCTGATTGACGATATTACTGTTTTTTCTCTTTGTGGCAGGACGGCGGAATTTTCTACAGTTAGCCCGACATTCTTTATCATGGCTAACTCCAGAAACTCATATCATGGATTGTTGAAATCGTTCCCGCAACTGACTCATTAAATTTGTAGAGTCAGTGATCCAGGCCACGCTACGGAGCATTTTATTACTACAACTGGCACTCCGGTTTTTTCGCGTCCCCGCCGATTGCCAGCGAAAAAATTGAAAGCAGCAGGGTCCGAGTTCGATCATATGCTTCAGCTCGGAATTATTCGTCCTTCCACGAGCCCGTGGGCATCTCCATTACATATGGTGCCAATATCTTCTGGCGATTGGAGACCCACTGGAGATTATAGAAGATTGAACTCGATGACCGTACTGGATCGGTATCCTATCCCTCATCTGCAGGATTTTGCATCCTCGTTGCAAGGGTGCAACATTTTTTCGAAGCTCGATTTGATACGAGCTTACAACCAAATTCCTGTCAATAGAGACGACATCCCGAAAACGGCTATAACTACGTCATTTGGATCTTTCGAATTTCTCACCATGCCTTTCGGGTTAAGGAATGCTGCTAGCACCTTCCAGCGTTTTATGGATGAGGTCACTCGCGGCCTCGACTTTGTATACACCTACATTGATGACCTTCTTGTTGCGAGCTCTTCTCCAGAGCAGCATTTGCGCCAACTGGAACTTCTATTTTGTCGTTTGAAGAATTACAATGTTCGGATTAATCCATCAAAATGTGTTTTTGGTTCCGAATCTTTGAATTTTTTTGGTCACGTCATTGACGCTGACAATATTCGACCTATTCCTGAGAGAGTTAAAGCTATAGAGGATTTGCCTCCACCAACCTCACTTCGTCAGTTGCGCCAATTCTTGGGGCTGATTAATTTTTATAGGCGGTTTTGAAAAATTGCCGAAAGAAAAGTAGAGACATTTCTTTGAATGAAACTCAGCTCCAGGATTTTGAGAGCGCGAAAATTGTTCTAGCCAATGCATCTTTGCTGGCTCACCCAGTGTCCAATGCTAAGCTTTCGCTTTGTGTTGATGCGTCGGATACTGCCGCGGGCGCGGTTTTGCAGCAAAGTAGAAACGATCAACAGCAACCGTTGGAATTTTTCTCCAGGAAGCTGAAACCTGCCGAAACCCGCTACAGCACCTTTGGACGGGAGTTGCTAGCAATATATTTATATTTTTCGCACATGCTTGAGGGAGGAACGTTTACTATCTTCACGGACCACAAGCCGTTGACATTCGCCTTGCAAGCAAAGGCAGACAAATACTCGCCTAGAGAAATTAGACATCTTGACCTCATCTCTCAATTTACTAATGATATTCAACATATTCCGGGTTCTATGAATACAGCGGCCGACGCCCTGTCTCGTTTATCGATTACTTCAATCTCGGCGTCCGATGACATAGATTTGAATCGCTTGGCAGCCGATCAGCCTAACCTCGAATCGTTGGATGTTACATCACCTGAATTTATGAATTGCAGGATGAAATACCTACCATTACCGACCACAGACGGACGGATCCTCTGCAACGTCTCTTTGGATACGCCACGCCCTTTTGTTCCGTTGAACCATCGTCGAACTGTGTTTCTTGTTTTGCACGGCATTTCACATCCTGGATCTTCTGCCACAGTAAAATTTGGCTCAATATATGCTTACCCTGGTGGTGGAGTGAATATTATATACATACATACATACATACATACATACATACATACATACATACATACATACATACATACATACATGGTAGCTGCCAACTCGTTTTCGAGTACGGCCAATACTTTATATCCATGTAGGAGAACCCCTACCGATGCGCTGAACGAGTGTGAATTTTTAGTCCAGCCAGCGACTTGAAAACTCTGGTACAAACACTACAGTTGTGACAATTATTGACACATAGTGCTGGGCCCATGGTACCATGTGAGGACAAGTGCAGAGAGATCTCCAGATATAAAGAAATGCCTGTGCCGTGAAGCTTTTATAGTGAGCAAAGGCACTGCACAAAGCCAGTCCCACTCTCTTAACCAAGATGATATTTACCAAAAAGAAGAACAAGTCAACATCATTGGATACCATCAAGGTTGCAGGTGTTATATCAGAGTTTTCCTTCTCCTAGAAGTCTGCCTTGACAAAGGCTAAGGGGTCATCTCTCCCGGTGATTTTGGATGGCCATTGACTCTTAAGAGCTCCTTTGCCCTTTGACAGGTTTTGTTTTTAGTCCTGCAGGATGTCCAAAGTCACCCTCCTCACCTAGAAACCTTGGTGGGGTTGCCAGTTTAGTCGCCAACGACCCGACCATGAGACAGGTTGTACTGGGATACATGTTACCAGTAGCATGCATACATATATATATGATGGCTGCCCCCTCGTTATCGGGTATGGCCATTGCACGAGAAGAAAAAAAACAAAAAAATAAAATTAATAATAATAATAATAATAATAATAATAATAATAATGTTTTCTTTATTAACCACAAGGGTTTACATAAAGTAGACATTAAGGACAATACAGGACAATACAGGACGGTACAAATGGGCATTTCTGCGTGTAAAAAAACAGAGGTTGAAATAAAATAACAAAGAAAAATTCCCCAATAGGGGGGAGACTTCCGAGGGACATTTGTGGAGAAAGCCCATTAAAAGACCACAGTGGCCCTGACCACCAGGGCAAGTGCCCTCTCCCAGTTTTCCACCTTTAATTTACAGACACATACTCAGAGAAGGCCCATTCATTCGGGCCATACTTGCTTCTCTCACCCATCTTTCAACAAAATGCTGGGAAGAGAGCACTTCCCTCTCTACCCTGATTTTCCTTTTCAAATGAAATTTGAAAAAGTTAATCAGGGCATCACCGAAGAGGTAAGTGCTCGTCTTCAGCCCTTTCAAACGTGTCCACCATACTATCTCTTTCGCCATGGCCACCAGACAGATAAAAACTGCCTGCCCTTCCCGGCTAAAGGAAGGGGGAGGGGCAATCCTCACGATGGACTCAGCTGATAGCTGGATCCGTCCTACACGTGACAGCAGGTGTTCGACATAAACCCACAAGTCAGCAATGCTCGGACACTGGACGAGTGCATGCAGGACGGTTTCGTCGCCCTGCGCGCATCTCGGACATGCCCGGCTGACGGCACCTCCATGCCTGTAGAGTTTATCCCGAACTGGCAAAGCTCCTCGGTAGCACTGCCAGGCCAGGGATTTCTGGAAGTTGTCCATAGGCCCCGGCTCGAAAGTCCTTCCGAAGAGATTGGCTAGTTGATTTTCGTCGACGCCGAGAGTTTCTCCAAGTACGTCGTCGCTCTTCCCCTCCACTAATCCCCAATAGAACGCCGAGGTGGAGTTTCCACCGATCACATTGCCCGATTGGTCGAGGGCTGTGAGCGCCTGAAGACATTCCAGTCTCCAGGCGCTCCCTCTCGGTCTTCGCTTGACCCAGGACTGCAGCTCCGTCAAGGAAACGAGCTGGGGAAATACGTGTCTAGCAAACGGCGACCACACCTGATCACCGTTGAGGAAGAGGTGGAGATGTCGTAGCCTGAGCGCGTGTCTGCGCATCATCAGCCACGGCATGCCCAGCCCTCCACGTAGCGGGTGTTGACAGCAGATGGACCGCCTGACCATCGGAGCGCGTCCCTTCCACAAGAAGCGAAAGAACAAACGCTCCAGCGCAGTCAGGCGGGGCTTAGGACAAGGTACGACGGTCAGGCGGTAGCAGATGACAGACGCGATGTACGCGTTAGCCACCTCCGCTCGACCTTTCAGGGATAGCTTCCTCTCCGCCCATTTCTGGGTGAGAGAAGCCACCCTGCTCGTCACCTCGTCCCAGTTTTTGTCCGTCTGGAGGTCCGGACCGAACCAGACCCCTAGCAATTTAACCGGTCCGTCCGTCCAGCATCCGACGACGCTGTTGGACGGCATGGACCTGCCTCTCCAGGTGCCGAGCTGTAGGCCCACTGACGTATCCTGGTTGATCATTGCTTCTGTCACCGCTTCGTATTCTCTTAGTGTAGTGCCGATCGCCTCGATGTGTTTGGCGTTCGACACCACTACGGTGACATCGTCCGCATATGCTGACACGGATCTTCCGCATCCTAGTTCGCGCGGGACGCCCCTCAACGTCTCCAGTTTGTGCAGTAATGGCTCGAGAGTCAATACGTACAAGAGGGACGAGAGGGGACATCCCTGGCGGACCGAGCGCATGATGTTGAACGGTTCCGACAGGTGACCGTTCACTCTCACCACAGAGCAGATGTCGCTGTGCATGGCAGCGATCCAGCCTCTGAAGACGGGCCCAAAGCCAGCCGCCCTCAGGACTGCCACTAGGTAACGATGGTCGACCCTATCGAAAGCTTTCGACTGATCTAAATTGATCAAGGACCCACCCGTGCCAGGTTCCTTAGCTACCCTTTCTACGATGTATCGCATGAGGTGGAGGTTGTCGTGGGTGGATCTGTCGGGAATGGCGCATGTCTGCGCCTCTCCCACCAGACCACCAACGACAAGCGCCAACCTCTTTGCTAGCACCTTGGCCAAAATCTTGAACTCTGTGTTTAGCAGAGTTATGGGCCGGAAATTATCTATGTTATCCCCCTTGTTCGGATCCTTTCTCAGCAGTGCCACCGCTCCTCGGCTCACAGAACTGGGAATTCTCCCGTTCTGTTGCCAGTTGCAGTAGACGTCCGCCAAGAGGCCTCCGAACAAGTCTGGCATCTGTACGTAAAGTTCATAGGGCAGACCATCCAAACCAGGCGATTTACCCCTTGTGCAGCCAGTCATCGCCTCCCTTACTTCAGCGGCTGTTATCGGCTTTTCGCAACACTTCGCCTCAGTGGCCGAGAGCCGCGGCAGTCCGTCGAGGTAGACACTAAAGTCCATCCCTCGACCCGGCCCACCGCTGCCCCCGAACAGCTGAGCGAAGTGTCGCTGAAAAGCTTCACACATTTGCCCGGGATCGAGTAGCATGCGCCCGTCGTGGTCCACCAAAGACCGGATCGTGGCTTTGTTGCCACGATGCTCCTCCGCCACTCGGGCCCATTGAACGGCTTTCGTCCCCTCGTGTCTGAGAGCACGCAACCTTGCTCTGACAACGCAGCCTTCGTGCTTTGCATTGAAGAATTGGTCAAGGGCCAATTTCGCCGCAAGCACGTCGGTCGCAATGCCTTTGCTAAGCGTCTCGTCTAATTTTCTAACTAGTTCTCCCTCTGCTCTATTTTTCTCTATTGCTAAAGCCTTACTAAACCTAATCGATTCTATTCTAATCGCTCTTTTCAGAGCAAACCACCACTTGTTGTTGACGATGGCCCCCGTCAACGCCCGCTTAACTAGTTCGCTAATCCGGTCTCTGTAGGCCTTGCGCTCTGGTAAGGACGCGTTTAGCTTCCAGTAGCCGGGTCCTCGTCTATGAAGCCTATCTAAGTCAAGCACACAGATCACGAATTTGTGGTCCGTGTAGCTGACTATCTTGAATTGTGGACAGCCTATGCTAGACCTATCTATTTCCCTACAAAATACTCTATCTAGATATGATCTGGATGACCCTATGCGATTTGTCCAAGTCCACATTGGCGCATTCGGGAAATCCAATCGGTATTTGTCAGACAGTTCAAAACGCCTGAGCAGGTTGGTGAGGCTCTTGCACCCTCCACCCCTATCCGCTAATCCCACACAGTCCCAGCGTGCATCTAAGATCCCGTTCCAGTCGCCCACTAACACTAAAGAGCGGGACGTTCCAAGAAAGGTCTCCAGACGCCGGAAGAAATAAGGCCGCCCTGCTCCTGTCGGGGCATAGCCGGCCACTAGCCTGAAAGCTTGCCCGTCTCCGCTGGTCACGTCCAACACCACCAGCTTACCCTCTGGGTCCAGGAAGATGGCCCGTATGGCGAGATCCAAACCTCTCCGAAAAAGCACAGCAACTCCTCCCCCCGATCCAGGACGGCTGGGAGATGCGTACACATCGTAGCCGCCGAAGATCGTTGCGAAGGCCCGTGCTTCGGAGATTCTGGTCTCGCTGATGGCCACTACATCTATGTTTAGTGACCTGAGGTCGTTGAGCAGGTGACCCTGCTTCCATGACGACCCCAAGCCACGCGCATTTATGCTGCCTATTCTGAGTGAGGTCATGTTTAAAATAGAGTGGAAAAGATGGGAAAGACCACTTACCGTACTTTTGGTAGAGGAGGGATGGTTTTTACATCCCTTTTCACTTGATCGTCTGGTGAAGGGACCGTTGAATTGTCCCTTCGGCTGGTCGTCGGCTCTTTTAAGAGAATGTCTGAATATACTCTTCGATTGATAGTTCCTCCTAGGTCCCTGAAATCACCAACTACGTTGGGGAATTTCGTTTTAATGTTTGTGTATTGTTTCTGTGCTATTTTTAGCAGTCTTATGTTAGTTGGCGTTTTGATTGGTGCTGGTATTATGTAGTCGTGTTGTGAAATGTCTGTGTGTTCAATTATGTAAGTCATTAGTTTCTTGTTGTGTGTATTTATTGCCGTGCATTTGTTTTTCTGGGGGTGGGGTGTGTTTCTGCTATTTTCTTGTCGTTGTTGCTGGGTGTGTGTGTTTTGTTGTTGTGTTTGCGATGTTGGTGCTTGTGGTGGTGGTGTTGAAGGTGTTGGCGGTGGGGTTGTCGCCGGTGGTGCTAGTGTGGGTGGTGATGGTGTTGGTGGTGTTGCTGCTGTGGGTCTCTTTGCAGTAGACTTTACCCTTTTCTCATTTCTTTCCTCCCTTTTCAAAGGCGACGATGCGCTGCTTCTGCGTTTGTGCCTTCTTACGACCTTTTGCCATCCCTCTCCCACCTCACACTCCATGTCTGATTCTGTGAGGTCGGGGAGGGGTACCAGCTCCACTCTTTCACTTGTTGTTGTTGGTGATGTTTGCACTGGAGTCTCTGTTGCAGCTGCATTTGGTATTGCTGTTGTTGTTGTTAATATTTCCACTGCTGCTGCTGTTTTTGATTTCCGTGGCGTGGGTATGGGTGCCACGGACCTATCGTTCCTGGTTGCCGCTTGTCCTGTTGCTGGTAGCCGTGGAGCCGGT
>OZ024740.1:240848684-240853684 GCA_964016885.1 Eledone cirrhosa | reverse complement strand
ATGCAATACAGAAAACCATTGCAAAGTATATGGCAAACAGGGTCGGTGCTGGAATATCCCCCTGTTTCACTCCATGTTTTACTGAGATAGGCTCCGACATGTTACCTCCGATATTAACCCAAGCCCTCATGTCGTCATGGAAAGACCTAACTAAAGCAAGGAACTTATCAGGGCAACCAAGTTTCTGGAGAACCTTCCACAATGCCTCTCTGTTGACAGTATCGAAAGCCTTTGTCAGATCGACAAAAACCTGATACAGATCCAAGCCTTGTTCAATGCACTTCTCCTGGAGCTGTCTAGCTGAGAAGATCATATCAGTAGTGCCGCGTGCAGCACGAAAACCAGATTGACTTTCAGGAAGAACACAATCTGCAATGTGTGTCAGCAGACGGTCCAGAAGCACCCTACATAAAACTTTCCCTACGACAGAAAGCAATGATATACCTCTGTAGTTCCCACAATCATTCCTGTTACCCTTTCCCTTGTACAAGACCACCGTTACTGCATCTCTCCAGTCCTCAGGTACGGATTCATTAGCCCATATCCTTCCAAACAAAGAGTGCAGATGTTGCAGGAGTCTCTCACCACCATATTGTAGGAGCTCAGCATGTATGCCATCCATACCTGGAGATCTTCCACTGTTCAGCTTCGAAATAGCCACTGCAACCTCCACAAGCGTCGGGGGTTCTGCGAGAGCTACTTTCACAGGACTTTCTGGAATGAGATTGAGGAAATCTTCACTGACGACAGACGGCTGATTCAAAACATCATCAAAGTGTTCTCGCCACCTTCGTATAATTCCCTGTGAGTCACGAAGAAGTTCTTTGCCATCCTTGCTGCGAAGCGGTGTCACCAGAGAAGAAGACGGTCCATAAACCTCACGCAAGAGACTGTACAACAGCTTTGTGTTATTGGAATCAGACGCAGTTTGTATCTCACCAGCCTTCTCACTCCACCACTGATCCTTCATCTGAGAAAGACTCCGCCTAACACGTGATTTTACATCCCTGAGCTCCTCATGCAACGTATTCCTCTCCTGTGGTTTTGCCGTCAAGTAGCGTGACAGAGCACGCCTCTTATCAGCCAACAAGTCTTCTATATGTACATCATTCTCATTAAACCAGTCCTGATGTTTTCTCTGCACCAATTCCAGAACACGCCTGCCCACATCATAAACCGACTTTTTAAGGGTCGGCCAATCCTCACCAAGATCTGCAGCCTGCATCTCTTCTTCCAATGTCCTCTTCACATTTTTATCCTTAAGACGAGCAGCATTCAATCTTTTGGGCAGGGTAACACCAGGAGCCCGGATTTTACGTTTGGTGATTAGTTTCACTTTTGCGCGTACCAGGCGGTGGTCCGTCCAGCACTCAGCTCCACGAAGAACACGAACACACTGCACATCCTGTCTGTCACGCATCCTGACTAGGACGTAGTCCAAAAGATGCCATTCCTTAGATGCAGGATGCATCCATGTGGTCTTGAATTTGTTCTTTTGTTGGAAAATGGTGTTGGTAACACACAGATCCAGCTCCTCACACATCTGCAGCAGGAGCATACCATTGTTGTTACACTTTCCCACCCCATGCCTTCCGATTACATTCCATGTGTTAAAATCCCTACCCACTCTAGCATTAAAGTCACCAAGCACGATGACTTTGTCTGCCTGAGGGATATTTCTTAGAACACCTTTCAAGGCATGGTAAAAGGACAGTTTTTCTTCATCGACAGAATTCATAGTTGGAGCATACACACTCACCAGGGTAGCATATCTTCCCTTGTCCAGCGGAACTCTCATGGACATAAGACGCTCACTAAACACCGTCTTGTGATTACACTCGCCAATAAGACCTGGCAACTCCGAGAATTCTTCTAATTTATTCACAAGTACAGTCTTAACAGCAAATCCTACCCCAGCCTCTCTTCTGGTTCCTTCATCTCTTCCTTTCCAGAAGAATGTATATTCTCCACAAATTCCGTAAGATGACCATCTCCAGCTAACCTCGTCTCAGATAAAGCCACGATGTCAAGATCGTAACGTCGAAGCTCCTTTGCAACAAGAGCGGTCCTTCGTTCAGGACGCTCCAAGGAATCCCTGTCAAGCAGCGTCCGTACGTTCCAGCAGCCAAGACTAAATGCCTTGTTTGGCTCTATTACAATGGCACGATGACGAGCGGGCCCAGGCTGTGATAACTTGGGGCCCCTGCCCTTATTGCCAATGATCTTTTTTGTTCCAGAACCTAAATTGCCAATTATCTATTTTACATTGTTCTGGATTGGGAAAAAAAAAAAAAAGTAATATTAGTAATAATAATAATAATAATAGTACACTATTAATAATTATTAATGCACTTGTGCAATGCCTGTGCGTGACGAATATTTTTAAAGTGAGGAAAGACTGTGCACTGAGCCAATCCCACTCTCTGAGAGACAGTAGCTATAACCCGAAAAGAAGAAAAGATCAACATCATCGGTAACTACTGAGCCGCAGGTTTTATATCGGAATTAACCCAGTTTCCTGAGATGCCTTCTCCTAGAAGAATGCCCTGACAAGGGCTAGGGGTTCTTCACTCCCAGTGGTTTAACTGCGCGATCGAGCATCCAGCCCGATTATTTCTATGTCCCCGCGCAAAAAAAAAAAAACAAAAAAAAAAACATATATATATACATACATACATACATACATATATATATATATATATACATATATATATATATATACATATATATATATATATATATATATATATATATACATATATATATATATATATATATATATATACATATATATATATATATATATATATATATATATATACATATATATATATATATATATATATATATATACATATATATATATATATATATATATATATATATACATATATATATATATATATATATATATATATATATACATATATATATATATATATATATATATATACATATATATATATATATATATATATATATATACATATATATATATATATATATATATATATATACATATATATATATATATATATATATATATATATACATATATATATATATATATATATATATACATATATATATATATATATATATATATATATACATATATATATATATATATATATATATATATATACATATATATATATATATATATATATATATATACATATATATATATATATATATATATATATATATATATATATACATATATATATATATATATACATATATATATATATACATATATATATATATACATATATATATATATATATATACATATATATATATATATATACATATATATATATATATATATATATACATATATATATATACATACATACATATATATATATACATACATATATATATATATATATATATATATATATATACATACATACATATATATATATACATACATATATATATATATATATATATATATATATATATATACATATATATATATATATATATATATATATATATATATACATATATATATATATATACATATATATATATATATACATATATATATATATATACATATATATATATATATATATACACATATATATCATCATCATCATCATCATCACCGTTTTATATATATATATATATATATATATACATACATACATATATATATATATATATATACATACATACGGATATATATATATTGTTATACTTGGGGAGGGTCATATTTGTGTAATATTGCCAGAATTAATAACAGAACACACTCACCGTTTGGTTGGTTTTCGCTTTTCGCTTCTGTGTCTTTTATATCGGTAATCTAATTTATTCGGTCCTCAATGTTGCCATTGACTGACCAACGGTAAAAAATAATACAGATACAATATAGACACAAACACATATATATATATTATCAAAGTTCTTTCGTTGCACATCTGCAACATCGTCAGTGGTGCTATTGTTTCCTCCCGTTACATTGTATGTCTACGCCATCTTTATTAATTCTGGCAATATTACACAAATACGACCCTCCCCAAGTATAACAATATTTGTTTCGACACACGATTTCATATAAAAAACCTCGCAAAACTAATTCATCGCCGTTATGATATATATATATATATACATACATATATATATACATACATACGGATATATATATATATATATATATATATATATATATATATATATATATATGAAAAAGTGAGTCCTCATCAGTGACCCTCCAACCGTCCTCGGCATTTCATCGCTTTAAGGGCCATATGCCTCAGGTTGGTGCGAACAACGGCTAAAAAAAGTCGTTGGGACACGTAAATAAGGGGGGGACATTAGAGTAACAACAAAAGGGTTATAGCAACGGAAAGTGAGTAGAAATAGACAAGTCCCAGATCTCTATGAATATAAACTCTGTGAAATCGTGAACAAGAGACGAAAGACCATCGAACCTGGTAGAAATGTGAGCAAGGAAAGAATTTCGCCCAAGTTCGACAGGGGGGAAAAAGGAGAGAGAGAGAGAGAACGAAAACTGGTCTACGAATTCGGTAAACGCAAGTTTTGTGAAGTCGCAGACGAAAGAGAGAGAGAAAAAAAATTATTACCAGCTCGGTCAAGACTGCGCGAGAAAAGAATTACACACAGGTCAAACTTGAAGGAGGAGGAGGAAAGAGGAGGAGGAGAGGTAGTGACAGAGAATGAGTGAGTGAAAGTTGAGGAGAGGGTAACAGAGAGGAAACTGCTAAAAGTGGTAGAGATACAAGGAACGAAACAGACAGGCAGCATGGAAAGTATATGTGTAAATATGGTGATAATGGAGCTGCGGCGTTGCAAATGGGATACATATGAAAAAGTGAGTCCTCATCAGTGACCCTCCAACCGTCCTCGGCATTTCATCGCTTTAAGGGCCATATGCCTCAGGTTGGTGCGAACAACGGCTAAAAAAAGTCGTTGGGACACGTAAATAAGGGGGGGACATTAGAGTAACAACAAAAGGGTTATAG